>CAKAJE020001035.1:0-43087 GCA_916610135.2 Macropis europaea | reverse complement strand
GTAGGGCATCAGAGACCCGATTAGGTCACCTTATATTATGGTTAATGTAAGAATTCTGCGTAATTCTATCACATTTGTTCAATTTATGTCGCTCCTATTTCAGATAGCGTATTGGCCTAGGCGGCACCTTAAAGCGCATGAAATGACGTGTAAAATGCACTATTAAACTTCTATGATAGGGCAATCAGAGACCCGAATAGATCATTTTATGTTATGGTTAATATAAGAATTCTGCGTAATTCTATCACATTTGTTCAATTTACGTCGTTCCTATCTCAGATAGCGTATTGGTCTAAGCGGCATCTTAAAGCGAATGAAATGTCGAGTAAAATATACTACTAAACTTCTCGGATAGGGCAATCAGAGACCCGATCAGATCATTTTCTATCATTGTTAATATATATGAATTCAGCGTAATTCTATCACATTTGTTCAATTTATGTCGCTCCTATTTCAGACAGCGTATTGGGCTAGGCGGCACCTTAAAGCGCATGAAGTGACCAGTAATACGCACTATTAAACTTCTATGATAGGGCAATCAGAGTCCCGAATAGATCGTATTATATTATGGTTAATATAAGAATTCTGCGTAATTCTATCACATTTGTTCAATTTACGTCACTCCTACTTCAGGAAGCGTTATTGGGCTAAGTGGCATCTTAAAGCGCAAGAAATGTCGAGTAACATGCACTACTAAACATCTCGGATAGGGCAATCGGAGACCCGATTAGATCATTCTATATTATGGTTCATATAAGAATTCTGCGTAATTCTATCACGTTTGTTCAATTTACGTAGCTCCAATTTCACATAACGTATTGGGCTAGGTGGCATCTTAAAGCGCATGAAATGTCGAGTAAAATGCACTATTAAACTTCTGGGGGTAGGGTAAACAGAGACCCGATTAGATCATTTATATTATGATTAATTTAAGAATTCAGCGAAATTCTATCACATTTGTTCAATTTACGTCGCTCCTATTTCAGATAGCGTATTGGGCCAAGCGGCACCTTAAAGCGCATGAAAATACGAGTAACATGCACTACTAAACTTCTATGATTGGGCAATCAGAGACCCGAATAGATGGTATTATATTATGGTTAATATAAGAATTCTGCGTAATTCTATCACATTTGTTCAATTTATGTCGCTCCTATTTCAGATAGCGTATTGGGCTAGGCGGCACCTTAAAGCGCATGAAAGGACGAGTAAAATGCACTATTAAACTTCTATGATAGGGCAATCAGAGACCCGAATATAACGTATTATATTATGGTTAATATAAGAATTCTGCGTAATCCTAACACGTTTGTTCAATTTACGTAGCTACAATTTCAGATAGCGTATTGGGCTAGGCGGGATCTTAAAGCGCATGAAATGTCGAGTAGAATGCACTATTTAACTTCTATGATGGGGCAATCAGAGACCCGATTAGATCATTTTATATTTTTGTTAATATAAGAATTCAACGTAATTTTATCACATTTGTTCAATTTATATCGCTCCTATTTCAGATAGCGTATTGGGCCTGGCGCCACCTTAAAGCGCTTGAAATGACGTGTAAAATGCACTGTTAAACTTCTATGATAGAGCAATCAGAGACCCGAATGGATCGTATTATATTATGGTCAATATAAGAATCCTGCGTAATTCCATCACGTTTGTTCAATTTACGTAGCTCCAATTTCAGATAGCGTATAGGGCTAGGCGGCATCTTAAAGCGCATGAAATGTCGAGTATAGAGCACTACTAAACTTCTCGGATAGGGCAATCAGAGACCCGATTAGGTCATCTTATACTATGGTTAATATAAGAATTCAGCGAAATTTTATCACATTTGCTCAATTTACGTCGCCCCTATTACAGATAGCGTATTGGGCCAGGTCGCATCTTAAAGCCCATGAAATGTCAACTAAAATGCGCTCTTAAACTTCTAGGGTAGGGTAAACAGAGACCCGATTAGATCATTTTATATTATGGTTAATTTAAGAATTCAGCGAAATTCTATCACATTTGTTCAATTTACGTCGCTCATATTTCAGATAGCGTATTGGGCTAGGCGGCATCTTAAAGCGCGTGGAATGACGAGTGAAATGCACTACTAACCTTCCATGATAGGGCAATCAAAGACCCGATTAGATCATTCTATATTATGGTTAATATAAGAATTCTGCGTAATTCTATCATATTTGTTCAATTTACGTCGCCCCTATTTCAGATAGCGTATTGGGCTAGGTGGCAGCTTAAAGCGCATGAAATGTCGAGTAAAATGCACTATGAAACTTCTATGATAGGGCAATCATAGACCCGATTAGATCATTTTATATTATTGTTAATATAAGAATTCAACGTAATTTTATCACATTTGTTCAGTTTATGTCGCTCCTATTTCAGATAGCGTATTGGGCCAAGCGGCACCTTGAAGCGCATGAAACGACGAGTAACATGCACTACTAAACTCCTATGATAGGGCAGTCAGAGACCCGAATAGATCGTATTATATTATGGTTAATATAAGAATTCTGCGAAATTCTATCACGTTTGTGCAATTTACGTAGCTCCAATTTCAGATGGCGTATTGGACTAGGCGGCATCTTAAAGCGCATGAAATGTCGAGTGAAATGCACTATTAAACTTCTGTGATAGGGCAATCTGACACCCGATTAGATCATCTTACATTATGATTAATATAATAATACAATGTAATTCTATTACATTTGTTCAATTTACGACGCTCCAATTTCAGATAGCGTATTGGGCTGTGCGGCATCTTAAAACGCATAAAATGTCGAGTAAAATGCACTACGAAACTTCTCGGACAGGTCAATCAGAGTCCCGATTAGATCATTTTATATTATGGTTAATATAAGAATTCAGCGTAATTCTATCACATTTGTTCAATTTACGTCGCTCCTATTTCAGATAGTGTATTGGGCTAAGCGGCACATTAAAGCGCATGAAATGACGAGTGAAGTGCACTATTAAACTTCTATGATAGGGCAATCAGAGACCCGCATAGATCGTATTATATTATGTTTAATATAAGAATTCTGCGTAATTCCATCACATTTGTGCAATTTACGTCGCCACTATTTCAGATAGCGTATTGGGCTAGGTGGCATCTTAAAGCGCATGAAATGTCGAGTAAAATGCACTATTAAACTTCTATGATAGGGCAATCAGAGACCCGATTAGATCATTTTATATTATTGTTAATATAAGAATTCAACGTAATTTTATCACATTTGTTCAATTTACGTCGCTCCTATTTCAGATAGCGTATTGGGCTAGGTTTCATCTTAAAGCGCATGAAATGTCGAGTAAAATGCATTACTGAACTTCTATGATAGGGCAATCACAGACCCGATTAGATCATTTTAAATTATGGTTAATATAAGAATTCTACGTAATTCTATCACATTTGTTCAATTTACGACGCTCCTATTTCAGATTGCGTATTGGGCGATGCGGCATCTTAAAGCGCATGAAGTGTCGAGTAAATTGCACTACTAAACTCACCGGATAGGGCAATCAGAGACGCGATTAGGTTATCTTATATTATGGTTAATATAAGAATTCAGCTAAATTCTATCACATTTGTTCAATTTACGTCGCTCCAAATTCAGATAGCGTATTGGGCTAGGCGGCACATTAAGACAGTATGAAATGACGAGTAAAATGCACTATTAAACTTCTATGGTAGTGCGATCTGAGACCCGATTAGATCATTTTAAATTATGGTTAATATAAGAATTCTGCGTAATTCTATCACATTTGTTCAATTTATGTCGCTCCTATTTCAGAAAGCGTATTGGGCGGGGCGGCTTCATAAAGCGCATGAAATGTCGAGTAAAATGCACTACTAAACTCCTCGGACAGGGCAATCAGAGACCCGATTAGGTCATCTTATATTATGGTTAATATAAGAATTCAGCGTAATTCTATCACACTTGTTCAAATTACGTCGCTCCTATTTCAGATAGTATATTGGGCTAGGCGGCATCTTAAAGAGCGTGGAATGACGAGTAAAATGCACTACTAAACTTCTTTGATAGAGCAATCAGAGACCCGATTAGATCATTTTATGTTATGGTTAATATAAGAATTTTGCGTAACTCTATCACATTTATTCAATTTACGCAGCTCCAATTTCAGATAGCGTATTGTGCTATGCGGCACCTTAAAGCGCATGAAATGACGAGTAAAATGCACTACTAAACTTCTTTGATAGGGCAATCAGAGACCCGATTATGTCATCTTATATTATGATTAATATAAGAATTCAGCGTAATTCTATCACATTTGTTCAATTTACGTCGCTCCTATTTCAGATAGCGTATTGGGATAGGCGGCACGTTAAGGCGCATGGAATGACGAGTAAGTTGCACTATTAAACTTCTATGACAGTGCAATCAGAGACCCGATTAGATCATTTTATATTATGGTTAATATAAGAATTCTGCGTAATTCTATCACATTTGTTCAATTTACATCGCGCCTATTTCAGATAGCGGATTGGGCTAGGTGGCATCTTAAAGCGCATGAAATAACGAGTAAAATGCACTATTAAACTTCTATGATAGGGCAATCAGAGACCCGATCAGATCATTTTCTGTCATTATTAATATATATGAATTCAGCGTAATTTTATCACATTTGTTCAATTTACGTCGCCCCTATTCCAGATAGCGTATTGGGCTATATGACATCTTAAAGCGCATGAAATGTCGAGTAAAATGCACAATTAAACTTCTAGGGTAGGGCAAACAGAGACCCGATTAGACCATTTTATATTATGGTTAATTTAAGAATTCAGCAAAATTCTAACACATTAGTTCAATTTACGTCGCTCCTATTTCAGATAGCGTATTGGGCTAGGCGGCATCTTAAAGCGCATGGAATGTCGGGTAAAATGCACTATTAAACTTCTATGATAGGGCAATCAGAGACCCGATTAGGTCATTCTATATTATGGTTAATATAAGAATTCTACGTAATTCTATCACATTTGTTCAACTTAAGACGCTCCTTTTTCAGATAGCGTATTGGGCGAGGCGGAATCTTAAAGCGCATGAAATGGCAAGTAAAATGCACTATTAAACTTCTATGATAGGGCAATCAGAGACTCGAATAGATCGTATTATATTATCGTTAATATAAGAATTCTGCGTAATTCTATCACGTTTGTTCAATTTACGTAGCTCCAATTTCAGATAGCGTATTGGACTAGGCGGCATCTTAAAGCGCATGAAATGTCGAGTAAAATGCACTATTAAACTCTAGGGTAGGGCAAACAGAGACCCGATTAGATCCTTTTATGTTATGGTTAATTTAAGAATCCAGCGAAATTCTATCACATTGGTTCAATTTACGTAGCTCCAATTTCAGATAGCGTATTGGGCTAAGCAGAATCTTGAAGGGCATGCGATGCCAATTAAAATGCACTACTAAACTTCAGTGATACGGTAATCAGAAACACGATTAGATCATTTTATATTATTGTTAATATAAGAATTCAGCGTAATTTTATCCCATTTGTTCAATTTACGTCGCTCCTATTTCAGATAGCGTATTTGGGCTAGGTGACATCTTAAAGCGCTTCAAAGTCGAGTAAAATGCACTATTAAACATCTATGATAGGGCAATCAGAGACCCGAAGAGATCATATTATATTATGGTTAATTTAAGAATTCTGCGTAATTCTATCACATTTGTTCAATTTATGTCGCTTCTACTTCAGATAGCGTATTGGTCTAAGCGGCATCTTAAAGCGCATGAAATGTCGACTAAAATGCACTACTAAACTTCTAGGATAGGGCAATCAGGGACCCGATAAGGTCATCTTATGTTTTCAATAATATAAGAATTATGCGTAATTCTATCACGTTTGTTCAATTTACGTAGCTCCAATTTCAGAGAGCGTATTGGGCTAGTCGGCATCTTAAAGCGCATGAAATGTCGAGTAAAATGCACTATTAAACTTCTAGGGTAGAACAATCAGAGACCCGATTACATCATCTTATATTATGATTAATATAAGAATTCAGTGTAATTCTATCACATTTGTCCAATTTACGACGCTCCTATTTCAGATAGCGTATTGGGCTAAGCGGAATCTTAAAGCACATGAAATGTCGAGTAAAATGCACTACTAATCTTCTCGGATAGGGTAATTAGAAACCCGATTGGGTCATCTTATATTATGATTACTATAAGAATTCAGCGTAATTCTATCACACTTGTTCAATTTCCGTAGCTAAAATTTCAGATGGCGTATTGGGCTAGACGGCATCTTAAAGCGCATGGAATGAAGAGTAAAATGCAATGCTACACTTCTAGGATAGGGCAATCAGAGACCCGATTAGATCATCTTATATTATGATTAATATAAGAATTCAGTGTAATTCTATCACATTTGTTCAATTTACGACGCTCCTATTTCAGATAGCGTATTGGGCTAAGCGGCACCTTAAAGCGCATGAAATGTCGAGTAAAATGCACTGTTAAACTTCTATGATAGGGCAATCAGAGACCCGATTAGATTATTTTATATTATTGTTAATATAAGAATGCAACGTAATTTTATCACATTTGTTCAATTTATATCGCTCCTATTTCAGGTAGCGTATTGGGCTAGGCGGCACCTTAAAGCGCATGAAATGCCGAGCAAAATGCACTATCAAACTTCTATGATAGGGCAATCAGAGACCCGATTAGATCATTTTATATTATGGTTAATATAAGAATTATGCGTAAATCCATCACATTTGCTCAATTTACGTATCCCCAATTTGATATAGCGGATTGGGATAGACGGCACCTTAAAGCGCATGGAATGGCGAGTAAAATGCACTACTAAACTTCTCGGATAGGGCAATCAGAGACCCGATTAGGTCATCTTATATTATGATTGATATAAGTATTCAGCGTAATTCTATCACATTTGTTCTATTTCCGTAGCTAAAATTTCAGATAGGGTATTGGGCTAGACGGCATCTTAAAGCGCATGAAATGTCGAGTAAAATGCAATGCTAAACTTCTAGGATAGGGCAATCAGAGACCCGATTAGATCATCTTATACTATAGTTAATTTAAGAATTCGTCGTAACTCTATCACAGTTGTTCAATTCACGTAGCTCCAATTTCGGATAGCCTATTGGGATATGCGACACCTCAAAGCGCTTGAAATCACGAGTAAAATGCACTACTAAACTTCTAGGATAGGGCAATCAGAGACCCGGTTAGATAATCTTATATTATGAATAATATAAGAATTCAGTGTAATTCTATCACATTTGTTCAATTTACGACGCTCCTACTTCAGATAGCGTATTGGGGTAAACGGCACCTTAAAGCGCATGAAATGGCGAGTAAAATGCACTATTAAACTTCTATGATAGGGCAACCAGAGACACGATTAGATCATTTTATATGATTGTTAATATAAGAATTCAACGTAATTTTATCACATTTGTTCAATTTATGTCGCTCCTATTTCAGATAGCGTATTGGGCTAGGTGGCATCCTAAAGCGCATCAAATGTCGAGCAAAATGCGCTATTAAACTTCTAGGGAAGGGCAAACAGAGACCCGATTAGATCATTTTATATTACGGTTAATTTAAGAATACAGCGAAATTCTACCACATTTGTTCAATTTACGTCGCTCCTATTTCAGATAGCGTATTGGGCTAGGCGGCATTTTAAAGCGCGTAGAATGACGAGTAAAATGCACTATTAAGCTTCTGTGATAGGGCAATCAGAGACCCGATTACATCATCTTATATTATTATTAATATAAGGATGCAGCGTGATTCTATCACATTTGTTCAATGTACGTCGCTCCTACTTCAGATAGCGTATTGGGCTAGGCGGCATCTTAAAGCGCGTGGAATGACGTGTGAAATGCACTACTAACCTTATATGATAGGGCAATCAGAGACCCGATTAGATCATCTTATATTATGGTTAATTTAAGAATTCGTCGTAACTCTATCACATTGGGTCAATTTACGTAGCTCCCATTTCAGATAGCGTATGGGCTAAGCGGCTCCTTAAAGAGCATGAAATGAGGAGCAAACTGCACTATTAAACTTCCATGATAGGGCAATCGCAGACCCGATTAGACCATTTTATATTATGGTTAATAGAAGAATTCAACGTAATTGAACCACATTTATTCAATTTACGTCGCTCCTATTTCAGATAGCGTATTGGGCTAAGCAGAATCTTAAAGCGCGTGGAATGGTGAGTAAAATGCACTACTAACCTTCAATGAAAGGGCAATCGGAGACCCGAATAGATCATTTTATATTATGGCTAATATAAGAATTCCGCGAAATTCTATCACACTTGTTCAATTTACGTCGCTCCTATTTCAGATAGCCTATTGGGCTAAACGGCACCTTAAAGCGCATGAAATGGCGAGTAAAATGCACTACTAAACTTCTGTGATAGGGCAATCAGAGACCCGATTAGATTATTTTATATTTTTGTTAATATAAGAATTCAACGTAATTTTATCACATTTGTTCAATTTATATCGCTCCTATTTCAGATAGCCTACTGGGCTAGGCGGCACCCTAAAGCGCATGAAATGGGGAGTAAAATGCACTATTAAACTTCTAGGGTAGGGCGAACAGAGACCCGATTAGATCATTTTACATTATGGTTAATATAAGAATTCAGCGAAACTCTATCACATTTGTTCAATTTACGTCGCTCCTATTTCAGATAGCGTATTGGGCTAAGCGGCATCTCAAAGCGCATGAAATGGCGAGTAAAATGCACTATTAAACTTCTAGGGTAGGCCAATCAGAGACCCGATTAGATCATTTTATATTTTGGTTAATATAAGAATTCAGCGAAATTCTATCACATTTGTTCAATTTACGTCGCTCCTATTTCAGATAGCCTACTGGGCTAGGCGGCACCCTAAAGCGCATGAAATGGGGAGTAAAATGCACTATTAAACTTCTAGGGTAGGGCGAACAGAGACCCGATTAGATCATTTTACATTATGGTTAATATAAGAATTCAGCGAAATTCTATCACATTTGTTCAATTTACGTCGCTCCTATTTCAGATAGCGTATTGGGCTAAGCGGCATCTCAAAGCGCATGAAATGGCGAGTAAAATGCACTATTAAACTTCTAGGGTAGGCCAATCAGAGACCCGATTAGATCATTTTATATTTTGGTTAATATAAGAATTCAGCGAAATTCTATCACATTTGTTCAATTTACGTCGCTCCTATTTCAGATAGCGTATTGGGCTAAGCGGCATCTCAAAGCGCATGAAATGACGAGTGAAATGCACTATTAAACTTCTAGGGTAAGGCAACGAGAGATCTGATTAGATCATTTTATATTACGGTTAATATAAGAATTCAGCGTAATTCTATCACATTTGTTCAATTTACGTCGCTCCTATTTCAGGTAGCGTATTGGGCTAAGCGGCATCTCAAAGCGCATGAAATGACGAGTAAAATGCACTATTAAACTTCTAGGGTAGGGCGAACAGAGACCCGATTAGATCATTTTACATTATGGTTAATATATGAATTCAGCGAAATTCTATCACATTTGTTCAATTTACGTCGCTCCTATTTCAGATAGCCTACTGGGCTAGGCGGCACCCTAAAGCGCATGAAATGGGGAGTAAAATGCACTATTAAACTTCTAGGGTAGGGCGAACAGAGACCCGATTAGATCATTTTACATTTTGGTTAATATAGGAATTCAGCGTAATTCTATCACATTTGTTCAATTTACGTCGCTCCTATTTCAGGTAGCGTATTGGGCTAAGCGGCATCTCAAAGCGCATGAAATGACGAGTAAAATGCACTATCAAACCTCTATGATAGGGCAATCAGAGACCCGATTAGATCATTTTAAATTATGGTTAATATAAGAATTCTGCGTAATACTATCACATTTGTTCAATTTACGTCGCTCTAATTTCAGATAGCGGATTGGGCTAAACTGCACCTTAAAGCGCATGAAACGACGAGAAAAATGCACTACTAATCTTCTATGATAGGGCAATCAGAGACCCGATTAGATCATTTTATATTATGGTTAATATAAGAATTCAGCGAAATTCTATCACATTCGTTCAATATACGTCGCACCTATTTCAGATAGCGTATTGGGCTAAGCGGCACCTTAAAGCGCATGAAATGACGAGTAGAATGCACTATTCAGCTTCTATGATAGGGCAATCAGAGACCCGATTAGATCATTTTATATTGTTGTTACTGTAAGGATTCAGCGTAATTTTATCACATTTGTTCAATGTACGTCGCTCCTATTTCAGATAGCGTATTGGGAGCGACGACATCTTAAAGAGCGTGGAATGACGAGTCAAATGCACTATTAAACTTCTATGATAGGGCAATCAGAGACCCGATTAGACCATTTTATATTATTGTTAATATATGAATTCAGCGTAATTCTATCACATTTGTTCAATTTATGTCGCTCCCATTTCAGATAGCGTATTGGGCTATGCGGCATCTCAAAGCGCATGAAATGGCGAGTAAAATTGTACTATCAAACTTCTAGGGAAAGACAAAGAGAGATCTGATTAGATCATTTTATATTACGGTTAATATAAGAATTCAGCGTAATTCTATCACATTCGTTCAATTTACGTCGCTCCTATTTCAGATAGCCTACTGGGCTAGGCGGCATCCTAAAGCGCGTAGAATGGCGAGTGAATTTCACTATTAAACTTCTAGGGTGGGGCGAACAGAGACCCGATTATATCATTTTACATTACGGTTAATATAAGAATTCAGCGTAATTCTATAACATTTGTTCAATTTACTTCGCTCCTATTTCAGATAGAGTATTGGGCTAAGCGGCATCTCAAAGCGCATGAAATGGCGAGTAAAATGCACTGTTAAACTTCAAGGGTAGGGCGAACAGAGACCCGATCAGATCATTTTACATTAGGGTTAATATAAGAATTCAGCGAAATTCTATCACATTTGTTAATTTACGTCGCTCCTATTTCAGATAGCGTACTGGGCTAGGCGGCATCTTAAAGCGCGTGGAATGGCGAGTAAAATGCACTATTAAACTTCTATGATAGGGCAATCAGAGACCCGTTTAGATCATTTTATATTTTGTTTAATATAAGAATTCAGCGAAATTCTATCACATTTGTTCAATTTACGTCGCTCCTATTTCAGATAGCGTATTGGGATAGGCGGCATCTTAAAGCGCCTGGAATGACGAGTAAAATGAACTATTATATTTCTATGATAGGGCAATCAGAGACCCGATTAGATCATTCTATATTATGGTTAATATAAGAATTCTGCGTAATTCTATCACATTTGTTCAATTTACGTCGCTCCTATTTCAGATAGCGTATTGGGCTAAGCGGCGTCTTAAAGCGCATGAAATCTCGAGTAAAATGCAATATTAAAATTCTAGGGCAATACAAACAGAGACCCGAATAGATCATTCCATATTATGGTTAATATAAGAATTCTGCGTAATTCTATCACACTTGTTCAATTTACGTAGCTCCAATTCCGTATAGCGTATTGGGCTAGGCGGCACCTTCAGGCGCATGAAATGACGAGTAAAATGCACTGTTCAACTTCTATGATACGGCAACCAGAGACCCGATTAGATCATTTTACATTATGGTTAATATAAGAATTCCACGTAATTTTATCACATTTGATCAATTTACATCGCTCCTATTTCAGATAGCATATTGGGCTTGGTTGCATCATAAAGCGCATGAAATCTCGAGTAAAATGCACAATTAAAATTCTAGGGTAGGGCTAACAGAGAGCCTATTAGATAATTTTAAATTATTGTTAATATAAGAATTCTACGTAATTCTATCACATTTGTTCAATTTATGTCGCTCCTATTTCAGATTGCGTAATGGGCGAGGCGGTATCTTAAAGCGCGTGGAATGACGAGTAAAATGAACTACTAACCTTCTATGATAGGGCAATCACAGACCCGATTAGATCATTTTATATTATTGTTAATATAAGAATTCAACGTAATTTTATCACATTTGTTCAAATTTCGTCGCTCCTATTTCAGATGGCGTATTGGGCTAAGCGGCATCTTAAAGTGCATGAAATGTCGAGTAAAATGCTGTATCAAAATTCTAGGGTAGGGCAAACAGAGAGCCGATTAGATCATTTTATATTATGTTTAATTTAAGAATTCAGTGAAACTCTATCACACATGTTCAATTTACGTAGCTCCAATTTCAGATAGCGTATTGGGCGAGAAGGCATCTTAAAGTGCGTGGAATGACGAGTAAAATACACTAATAACATTCTATGATAGGGCAATCAGAGACCCGATTAGATCATTTTATATTATTGTTAATATTAGAATTCAACGTAGTTTTATCACATTTGTTCAATTTACGTCGCTCCTATTTCAGATAGCGTATTGGGCTAAGCGGCATCTTAAAGCGCATGAAATGTCGAGTAAAATGCACCACTAAACTTCTAGGATAGGGCAATCAGAGACCCGATTAGATAATTTTATATTATTGTTAATATAAGAATACAGCGTAATTTTATCACATTTGTTCAATTCACGTAGCTCCAATTTCAGATAGCGGATTGGGCTAGCCGGCGCCTTAAAGCGGATGGAATGACGAGTAAAATGCACTATCAAACCTCTATGATAGGGCAATCGGAGACACGATTAGATCATTTTATATTATGGTTAATATAAGAATTCAGTGTAATTCTATCACATTTGTTCAATTTACGTCGCTCCTACTTCAGATAGCGGATTGGGCTAGGCGGAGACTTAAAGCGCATAAAATGACGAGTAAAATGCACTATTCAACTTCTATGATAGGGCAATCAGAGACCCGATTAGATCATTTTATATTATTGTTATTGTAAGAATGCAGCGTAATTTTATCACATTTGTTCAATTTACGTCGCCCCTAATTCAGATAGCGTATTGGGCTAGGTGGCATCTTAAAGCGCATGAAATGACGAGTAAAATGCACTATTAAACTTCTATGATAGGGCAATCAGAGACCCGATTAGACCATTTTATATTATTGTTAATATATGAATTCAGCGTAATTCTATCACATTTGTTCAATTTATGTCGCTCCCATTTCAGATAGCGTATTGGGCTAAGCAGCATCTCAAAGCGCATGAAATGGCGAGTAAAATTGCACTATCAAACTTCTAGGGAAAGACAAAGAGAGATCTGATTAGATCATTTTATATTACGGTTAATATAAGAATTCAGCGTAATTCTATCACATTTGTTCAATATACGTTGCTCCTATTTCAGATAGCGTACTGGGCTAAGCGACAATTTAAAGCGCACGAAATGACGAGCAAAATGCACTATTAAGCTTCTAGGATAGAGCAATCGGAGACACGATTAGATCATTTTATATTATTGTTAATATAAGAATTCGGCGTAATTTTATCGCATTTGTTCAATTTACGTCGCCCCTATTTCAGATAGCGTATTGGGCTAGGTTGCATCATAATGCGCATGAAATGTCGAGTAAAATGCACTGTCAAAATTCTAGGGTAGGGCAAACAGAGAGCCGATTAGATCATTTTATATTATGGTTAATTTAAGAATTCAGTGAAACTCTATCACACTTGATCAATTTACGTTGCTCCAATTTCAGATAGCGTATTGGGCGAGACGGCATCTTAAAGCGCGTGGAATGACGAGTAAAATACACTATTAAACTTCTATGATAGGGCAATCAGAGACCCGAATAGATCGTATTATATTGTGGATAATAAAAGAAGTCTGCGTAATTCTATCACGTTTGTCCAATTTACGTAGCTCTAATTTCAGACAGCGTATTGGGCTAGGCGGCATCTTAAAGCGCATGAAATGTCGAGTAAAATGCACTACTAAACTTCTCGGATAGGGGAATCAGAGACCCGATTAGGTCATCTTATATTATGGTTAATATAAGAATTCTGCGTAATTCTATCACAATTGTTCAATTTACGACGCTGCTATTTCATATAGTATATTGGGCAAGACGGCACCTCAAAGCGCGTGGAATGACGAGTAAAATGCAATACTAAGCTTCTATGATAGGGCAATCAGAGACACAAATAGATCATATTATATTATGGTTAAAATAAGAATTCTGCGTAATTCTATCACATTTGTTCAATTTACGTCGCTCCTATTTCAGATAGCGTATTGGGCTAAGTGGCACCTTAAAGCGCATGAAATGCCGAGTAAAATGCACTATGAAACTTCTATGATAGGGTAATCAAAGTCCCGCTTAGATCATTCTCTATAATATGGTTCATAAAAGAATTCTGCGTAGTTTTATCACGTTTGTTCAATTTATGTCGCTCCTATTTCAGATAGCGTATTGGGCTAAGCGGCACCTTAAAGCCCATGAAAAGACGAGTAAAATGCACTACTAAACTTCTATGATAGGGCAATCAGAGACCCGATTAGGTCATCTTATATTATGGTTAATTTAAGAATTCTGCGTAATTCTATCACATTTGTTCAATTTACGTCGCTCCTATTTCAGATAGCGTATTGGGCTAGGCGGCATCGTATAGCGCATGAATTGTCGAGCAAAATACACTACTAAACTTCTAGGATAGGGCAATCAGAGACCCGATTATGTCATCTTATATTATGATTAATATAAGAATTCAGCGTAATCCTGTCACATTTGTTCAATTTACGTCGCTCCTATTTCTGATAGCGTATTGGGATAGGTGACATATTAAAGCGCATGGAATGTCGAGCAAGATGCACTACTGAACTTCTCGGATAGGGCAATCAGAGACCCGATTGGATCATCTTATATTATGATTAATATAAGAATTCAGCGTAATTCTATCACATTTGTTCAATTTACGTCGCTCCTATTTCAGATAGCGTATTGGGCTAAGCGGCATCTTAAAGCGCATGAAATCTCGAGTAAATGCAATATTAAAATTCTAGGGAAGGGCAAACAGAGACCCGATTAGATCATTTTATATTATGGTTAATTTAAGAATTCAGCGAAACTCTATCACACCTGTTCAATTTACGTAGCTCCAATTTCGTATAGCGTATTGGGCTAGGCGGCACCTTCAGGCGCATGAAATGAAGAGTAAAATGCACTATTAAACTCCTATCATAGGGCAATCAGAGACCCGAATAGATCATATTATATTAATGTTACTATAAGAATTCTGCGTAGTTTTATCACGTTTGTTCAATTTATGTCGCTCCTATTTCAGATAGCGTATTGGGCTAAGGGGCACCTTAAAGCGCATGAAATGACGAGTAAAATGCACTACTAAACTTCTATGATAGGGCAATCAGAGACCCGATTAGGTCATCTTATATTATGGTTAATTTAAGAATTCTGCGTAATTCTATCACATTTGTTCAATTTACGTCGCTCCTATTTCAGATAGCGTATTGGGCTAAGCGGCATCGTATAGCGCATGAAATGTCGAGCAAAATACACTACTAAACTTCTAGGATAGGGCAATCAGAGACCCGATTATGTCATCTTATATTATGATTAATATAAGAATTCAGCGTAATCCTATCACATTTGTTCAATTTACGTCGCTCCTAATTCTGATAGCGTATTGGGATAGGCGACATGTTAAAGCGCATGGAATGTCGAGCAAAATGCACTACTGAACTTCTCGGATAGGGCAATCAGAGACCCGATTGGATCATCTTATATTATGATTAATATAAGAATTCAGTGTAATTCTATCACATTTGTTCAATTTACGTCGCTCCTATTTCAGATAGCGTATTGGGCTAAGCGGCATCTTAAAGCGCATGAAGTCTCGAGTAAATGCAATATTAAAATTCTAGGGAAGGGCAAACAGAGACCCGATTAGATCATTTTATATTATGGTTAATTTAAGAATTCAGCGAAACTCTATCACACTTGTTCAATTTACGTAGCTCCAATTTCGTATAGCGTATTGGGCTAGGCGGCACCTTCAGGCGCATGAAATGACGAGTAAAATGCACTATTAAACTTCTATCATAGGGCAATCAGAGACCCGAATAGATCATATTATATTAATGTTACTATAAGAATTCTGCGTAATTCTATCACATTTGTTCAATTTACGTCGCTCCTATCTCAGATAGCGTAGTGGGCTACGCTGCACCTTAAAGCGCATGAAATGTCCAGTAAAATTCGCTACTAAACTTCTAGGATAGGGCAATCAGAGACCCGATTAGATAATTTTATATTATTGTTAATATAAGAATACAGCGTAATTTTAGCACATTTGTTCAATTCACGTAGCTCCAATTTTAGATAGCGGATTGGGCTAGCCGGCGCCTTAAAGCGGATGGAATGACGAGTAAAATGCACTATTAAACCTCTATGGTAGGGCAATCGGAGACCCGATTAGATCATTTTATATTATGGTTAATATAAGAATTCAGTGTAATTCTCTCACATTTGTTCAATTTACGTCGCTCCTACTTCAGATAGCGGATTGGGCTAGGCGGAGCCTTAAAGCGCATAAAATGACGAGTAAAATGCACTACTAACCTTCTATGATAGGGCAATCCGAGACCAGATTAGATCATTTTATATTATGGTAAATATAAGAATTCAGCGAAATTCTATCACATTTGTTCAATTTACGTCGCTCTTATTTGAGATAGCGTATTGGGCTAGGCGGCATCTTAAATCGCGTGGAATGGCGAGTGAAATGCACGATAAAACTTCTATGATAGGGCAATCAGAGACCCGATTAGATCATTTTATATTTTCTTTAATATAAGGATCCTGCGAAATTCTATCACATTTGTTCAATTTACGTCGCTCCTATTTCAGATAGAGTATTGGGCTAAGCGGCATCTCAAAGCGCATGAAATGGCGAGTAAAATGCACTATCAAGCTTCAAGGGCAGGGCGAACAGAGACCCGATCAGATCATTTTACATTATGGTTAATATAAGAATTCAGCGAAATTCTATCACATTTGTTCAATTTACGTCGCTCCTATTTGGGACAGAGTATTGGGCTAATCGGCATCTCAAAGCGCATGAAATGGCGAGTACAATGCACTGTCAAACTTCATGGGCAGGGCGAACAGAGACCCGATCAGATCATTTTACATTCTAGTTAATATAAGAATTCAGCGAAATTCTATCACATTTGTTCAATTTACGTTGCTCCTATTTCAGATAGCGTATTCGGCTAGGCGGCATCTTAAAGCGCGTGGAATGGCGAGTAAAATGCACGATTAAACTTCTATGAGAGGGCAATCAGAGACCCGATTAGATCATTTTACATTAAGGTTAACATAAGAGTTCAGCGAAATTCTATCACATTTGTTCAATTTACGTCGCTGATATTTCAGATAGCGTATTGGGCTAAGCGGGATCTCAAGGCGCAAGAAATGGCGAGTGAAATGCACTATTAAACTTCTAGGGTAGGGCAAACAGAGACCCGATTAGATCATTTTATATTATGGTTAATTTAAGAATTCAGCGAAATTCTATCACATTTGTTCAATTTACGTCGCTCCTATTTCAGATAGCGTATTGGGCCAGGCGGCATCTCAAAGAGCATGAAATGGCGAGTAAAATGCACTATTATACTTCTAGGGTAAGGCAAACAGACACCCGATTAGATCATTTTATATTACGGTTAATATAAGAATTCAGCGAAATTCTATCACATTTGTTCAATTTACATCGCTCCTACTTCAGATAGCGTATTGGGCTAAGCGGCATCTCAAAGCGCATGAAGTCTCGAGTAAATGCAATATTAAAATTCTAGGGAAGGGCAAACAGAGACCCGATTAGATCATTTTATATTATGGTTAATTTAAGAATTCAGCGAAATTCTATCACATTTGTTCAATTTACGTCGCTCCTATTTCAGATAGCGTATTGGGCTAGGCGGCATCTCAAAGAGCATGAAATGGCGAGTAAAATGCACTATTATACTTCTAGGGTAAGGCAAACAGACACCCGATTAGATCATTTTATATTACGGTTAATATAAGAATTCAGCGAAATTCTATCACATTTGTTCAATTTACGTCGCTCCTACTTCAGATAGCGTATTGGGCTAAGCGGCATCTCAAAGCGCATGAAGTCTCGAGTAAATGCAATATTAAAATTCTAGGGAAGGGCAAACAGAGACCCGATTAGATCATTTTAAATTATGGTTAATATAAGAATTCTGCGTAATACTATCACATTTGTTCAATTTACGTCGCTCCAATTTCAGATAGCGGATTGGGCTAGACTGCACCTTAAAGCGCATGAAATGACGAGTAAAATGCACAACTAATCTTCTATGATAGGGCAATCAGAGACCCGATTAGATCATTTTATATTATGGTTAATATAAGAATTCAGCGAAATTCTATCACATTCGTTCAATATACGTTGCACCTATTTCAGATAGCGTATTGGGCTAAGCGGCACCTTAAAGCGCATGAAATGACGAGACAAATGCACTACCAACTTTCTACGATAGGGCAATCAGAGACCCGATTAGATCATTTTATATTATGGTTAATATAAGAATTCTGCGAAATTCTATCACATTTGTTCAATTTACGTCGCTCCTATTTCAGATAGCGTATTGGGAGAGACGGCATCTTAAAGAGCGTGGAATGACGAGTCAAATGCACTATTAAACTTCTGTGATAGGGCAATCAGAGACCCGATTAGACCATTTTATATTATTGTTAATATATGAATTCAGCGTAATTCTATCACATTTGTTCAATTTATGCGCTCCCATTTCAGATAGCGTATTGGGCTAAGTAGCATCTCAAAGCGCATGAAATGGCGAGTAAAATTGCAGTATCAAACTTCTAGGGAAAGACAAAGAGAGATCTGATTAGATCATTTTATATTACGGTTAATATAAGAATTCAGTGTAATTCTATAACATTTGTTCAATTTACTTCGGTCCTATTTCAGATAGAGTATTGGGCTAAGCGGCATCTCAAAGCGCATGAAATGGCGAGTACAATGCACTATTAAACTTCATGGGTAGGGCGAACAGAGACCCGATCAGATCATTTTACACTATGGTTAATATAAGAATTCAGCGAAATTCTATCACATTTGTTCAATTTACGTCGCTCCTATTTCAGATAGCGTACTGGGCTAGGCGGCATCTTAAAGCGCGTGGAATGGCGAGTAAAATTGCACTATCAAACTTCCAGGGTAAGGCAAACAGAGACCAGATTAGATCATTTTATATTACAGTTAATATAAGAATTCAGCGTAATTCTATCACATTTGTTCAATTTACATCGCTCCTATTGCAGATAGCGTACTGTGCTATGCGGCATCTTAAAGCGCGTGGAATGGCGAGTAAAATGCACTATTAAACTTCTGTGATAGGGCAATCACAGACCCGATTAGATCATTTTATATTTTGTTTAATATAAGAATTCAGCGAAATTCTATCACATTTGTTCAATTTACGTCGCTCCTATTTCAGATAGCGTATTGGGCTAAGCGGCATCTCGAACCGCATGAAATGGCGACTAAAATGCACTATTAAGCTTGTAGGGTAAGGCAAACAGAGAACCGATTAGATCACTTTATATTACGGTTAATATTAGAATCCAGCGTAATTCTATAACATTTGTTCAATTTACGTCGCTCCTATTTCAGATAGCGTACTGTGCTAGGCGGCATCTTAAAGCGCGTGGAATGGCGGGTAAAATGCACTATCAAACTTCTATGATTGGGCAAACAGAGAGCAGATTAGATCATTTTATATTTTGTTTAATATAAGAATTCAGCGAAATTCTATCACATTTGTTCAATTTACGTCGCTCCTATTTCAGATAGCCTACTGGGCTAGGCGGCACCATAAAGCGCGTGGAATGGCGAGTAAAATTCACTATTAAACTTCTAGGGTGGGGCGAACAGAGACCCGATTAGATCATTTTATATTACGGTTAATATAAGAATTCAGCGAAATTCTATCACATTTGTTCAATTTGCGTCGCTCCTATTTCAGATAGCGTATTGGGCTAAGCGGCATCTCAAAGCGCATGAAATGGCGAGTAAAATGCATTATTAAACTTGTAGGGTAGGCAATCAGAGACCCGATTAGATCATTTTATATTTTCTTTAATATAAGAATTCTGCGAAATTCTATCACATTTGTTCAATTTACGTCGCTCCTATTTCAGATAGCGTATTGGGCTGAGCGGCACCTTAAAGCGCATGAAATGGCGAGTGAAATGCACTATTAAACTTCTAGGGTAGGGCAAACAGAGACCCGATTAGATCATTTTATATTATGGTTAATTTATCAATTCGGCGAAATTCTATCACATTTGTTCAATTTACGTCGCTCCTATTTCAGATAGCGTATTGGGCTCGGCGGCATCTTAAAGCGCGTGGAATGGCGAGTAAAATGCACGATTAAACTTCTATGATAGGGCAATCAGAGACCCGATTAGATCATTTTACATTAAGGTTAATACAAGAGTTCAGCGAAATTCTATCATATTTGTTCAATTTACGTCGCTGATATTTCAGATAGCGTATTGGGCTGAGCGGCATCTCAAAGCGCATGAAATGGCGAGTAAAATGCACTATTAAACTTCTATGATAGGGCAATCAGAGACCCGGTTAGATCATTTTATATTGTGGTTAATTTAAGAATTCAGCGAAATTCTAACACATTTGTTCAATTTACGTCGCTCCTATTTCAGATGGCGTATTGGGCTGAGCAGCATCTCTAAGCGCATGAAATGGCGAGTAACATGCACTATTAAACTTCTAGGGTAAGGCAAGCAGAGACCCGATTAGATCATTTTATATTAGGGTTAATTTAAGGATTCAGCGAAATTATATCACATTTGTTCAATTTACGTCGCTCCTATTTCAGGTAGGGTATTGTGCTAAGCGGCATCTCAGAGCGCATGAAATGGCGAGTAAAATGCCCTATTAAACTACTAGGGTAGGGCAAACAGAGACCCGATTAGATCATTTTATATTAGGGTTAATTTAAGGATTCAGCGAAATTATATCACATTCGTTCAATTTACGTCGCTCCTATTTCAGATAGGGTATTGGGCTATGCGGCATCTCAAAGCGCATGAAATGGCGAGTAAAATGCACTACCAAACTTCTACGGTAAGGCAAACAGAGACCTGATTATATAATTTTATGTTACGGTTAATATAAGAATTCAGTGTAATTCTATCACATTTGTTCAATTAACGTCGCTCCTATTTCAGATAGCGTACTGGGCTAGGCGGCATCTTAAAGCGCGTGGAATGGCGTGTAAAATGCACTATTAAACTTCTATGATAGGCCAATCAGAGACCCGATTAGATCATTTTATATTATGGTTAATTTAACAATTCGGCGAAATTCTATCACATTTGTTCAATTTACGTCGCTCTTATTTGGGATAGAGTATTGGGCTAAGCGGCATCTCAAAGCGCATGAAATGGCGAGTACAATGCACTGTCAAACTTCATGGGCAGGGCGAACAGAGACCCGATCAGATCATTTTACATTATAGTTAATATAAGAATTCAGCGAAATTCTATCACATTTGTTCAATTTACGTTGCTCCTATTTCAGATAGCGTATTGGGCTAGGCGGCATCTTAAAGCGCGTGGAATGGCGAGTAAAATGCACGATTAAACTTCTATGATAGGGCAATCAGAGACCCGATTAGATCATTTTACATTAAGGTTAATATAAGAGTTCAGCGAAATTCTATCACATTTGTTCAATTTACGTCGCTGATATTTCAGATAGCGTATTGGGCTAAGCGGGATCTGAAGGCGCAAGAAATGGCGAGTGAAATGCACTATTAAACTTCTAGGGTAGGGCAAACAGAGACCCGATTAGATCATTTATATTATGGTTAATTTAAGAATTCAGCGAAATTCTATCACATTTGTTCAATTTACGTCGCTCCTATTTCAGATAGCGTATTGGGCTAAGCGGCATCTCAAAGAGCATGAAATGGCGAGTAAAATGCACTATTATACTTCTAGGGTAAGGCAAACAGACACCCGATTAGATCATTTTATATTACGGTTAATATAAGAATTCAGCGAAATTCTATCACATTTGTTCAATTTACATCGATCCTATTTCAGATAGCGTACTGGTCTACGCGGCATCTTAAAGCGCGTGGAATGGCGAGTAAAATGCACTATTAAACTTCTATGATAGGGCAATCAGAGACCCGATTAGATCATTTTACATTAAGGTTAATATAAGAAGTCAGGAAAATTCTATCACATTTGTTCAATTAACGTCGCTCCTATTTCAGATAGCGTATTGGGCTAAGCGGCATCTCAAAGCGCCTGGAATGGCGAGTAAAATGCACTATTAAACTTCTATGATAGGGCAATCAGAGACCCGATTAGATCATTTTATATTATGGTTAATTTAAGAATTCAGCAAAATTCTATCACATTTGTCCAATTTACGTCGCGCGTATTTCAGATATCGTACTGGGCTAGGCGGCATCTTAAATCGCGTGGAATGGCGAGTAAAATGCACGATTAAACTTCTATGATAGGGCAATCAGAGACCCGATTAGATCATTTTATATTTTCTTTAATATAAGGATTCTGCGAAATTCTATCACATTTGTTCAATTTACGTCGCTCCTATTTCAGATAGCGTACTGGGCTATGCAGCACAACAAACCGCATGAAATGGTGTGTAAAAGGCTCAATTAAACTTCTAGGGTAAGGCAAACAAAGACCCGATTACATCATTTTATATTACGGTTAATATAATAATTCAGCGTACTTCTATCACATTTGTTAAATTTACGTCGCTCCTATTTCAGATAGAGTATTGGGCTAAGCGGCATCTCAAAGCGCATGAAATGGCGAGTAAAATACACTATCAAACTTCAAGGGCAGGGCGAACAGAGACCCGATCAGATCATTTTACATTATGGTTAATATAAGAATTCAGCGAAATTCTATCACATTTGTTCAATTTACGTCGCTCCTATTTGGGATAGAGTATTGGGCTAAGCGGCATCTCAAAGCGCATGAAATGGCGAGTACAATGCACTGTCAAACTTCATGGGCAGGGCGAACAGAGACCCGATCAGATCATTTTACATTCTAGTTAATATAAGAATTCAGCGAAATTCTATCACATTTGTTCAATTTACGTTGCTCCTATTTCAGATAGCGTATTGGGCTAAGCGGCATCTCAAAGCGCATGAAATGGCGAGTAAAATGCACTATTAAACTTCTAGGGTAGGGAAACAGAGACCCGATTAGATCATTTTACATTAAGGTTAATATAAGAATTCAGCGAAATTCTATCACATTTGTTCAATTTACGTCGCTCCTATTTCAGAAAGCGTAATGGGCTAAGCGGAATCTCAAAGCGCATGAAATGGCTAGTAAAATGCACTATTAAACTTCTAGGGTAGGGCCACCAGAGACCCGATTAGATCATTTTATATTATGGTTAATTTAAGAATTCAGCAAAATTCTATCACATTTGTTCAATTTACGTCGCTCCTATTTTAGATAGCGTACTGGACGAGGCGGCATCTTAAAGCGCGCGGAATGGCGAGTAAAATGCACTTTTAAACTTCTATGATAGGGCAATCAGAGATGCGATTACATCATTTTATATTTTGGTTAATATAAGAATTCAGCGAAATTCTATCACATTTGTTCAATTTACGTGTCTCATATTTGAGATAGCGTATTCGACTAAGCGGCATCTCAAAGCGCAAGAAATGGCGAGTAAAATGCACTATTAAACTTCTCGGGAAGGGCAAACAGAGACCCGATTAGATCGTTTTATATTATGGTTAATTTAAGAATTCAGCAAAATTCTACCACATTTGTTCAATTTACGTCGCTCCTATTTCAGATAGCGTATTGGGCTGAGCGGCATCTCAAAGCGCATGAAATGGCGAGTAAAATGCACTATTAAACTTCTAGGGTAAGGCAAGCAGAGACCCGATTAGATCATTTTATATTAGGGTTAATTTAAGGATTCAGCGAAATTATATCACATTTGTTCAATTTACGTCGCTCCTATTTCAGATAGGGTATTGTGCTAAGCGGCATCTCAAAGCGCATGAAATGGCGAGTAAAATGCCCTATTAAACTACTAGGGTAGGGCAAACAGAGACCCGATTAGATCATTTTATATTAGGGTTAATTTAAGGATTCAGCGAAATTATATCACATTCGTTCAATTTACGTCGCTCCTATTTCAGATAGGGTATTGGGCTATGCGGCATCTCAAAGCGCATGAAATGGCGAGTAAAATGCACTATCAAACTTCTACGGTAAGGCAAACAGAGACCTGATTATATAATTTTATGTTACGGTTAATATAAGAATTCAGTGTAATTCTATCACATTTGTTCAATTAACGTCGCTCCTATTTCAGATAGCGTACTGGGCTAGGCGGCATCTTAAAGCGCGTGGAATGGCGAGTAAAATGCACTATTAAACTTCTATGATAGGCCAATCAGAGACCCGATTAGATCATTTTATATTATGGTTAATTTAACAATTCGGCGAAATTCTATCACATTTGTTCAACTTACGTCGCTCCTATTTCAGATAGCGTATTGGGCTAAGCGGCATCTCAAAGCGCAAGAAATGTCGCGTAAAATGCACTATCAAACTTCTAGGGTAGGGCAAACAGAGACCCGGTTAGATCATTTTAGATTATGGTTAATTTAAGAATTCAGGGAAATTCTATCACATTTGTTCAATTTACGTAGCTCCTATTTCAGATTGCGTATTGGGCTAAGCGGCATCTAAAAGCGAATGAAATGGCGAGTAAAATGCACTATTAAACTTCTAGGGTAGGGCAAATAGAGACCCGATTAGATCATTTTATATTATGCTTAATTTAAGAATTCAGCAAAATTCTATCACATTTGTTCAATTTACGTCGCTCCGATTTCAGATAGCGTATTGGGCTAAGCGGCATCTCAAAGCGCATGAAATGGCGAGTCAAATGCACTATAAAACTTCTAGGGTAGGGCAAACAGAGACCCGATTAGATCATTTACATTATGGTTAATTTAAGAATTCAGCAAAATTCTATCACATTTGTTCAATTTACGTCGCTAATATTTCAGATAGCTTATTGGGCTAAGCGGCATCTCAAAGGGCCTGAAATGGCGAGTGAAATGCACTATTAAACTTCTATGTTAGGGCACTCAGAGACCCGATTAGATCATTTTATATTTTGGTTAATTTAAGAATACAGCGAAATTCTATCACATTTGTTCAACTTACGTCGCTCCTATTTCAGATAGCGTATTGGGCTAAGCGGCGTCACAAAGCGTAAGAAATGGCGAGTAAAATGCACTATTAAGCTTCTAGGGTAGGGCCACCAGAGACCCGATTAGATCATTTTATATTATGGTTAATTTAAGAATTCAGCAAAATTCTATCACATTTGTTCAATTTACGTCGCTCCTATTTCAGATAGCGTATTGGGCTAAGCGGCATCTCAAAGCGCAAGAAATGGCGCGTAAAATGCACTATCAAACTTCTAGGGTAGGGCAAACAGAGACCCGGTTAGATCATTTTATATTATGGTTAATTTAAGAATTCAGCGAAATTCTATCACATTTGTTCAATTTTCGTCGCTCCTATTTCAGACAGCGTATTGGCTAAGCGGCATCTTAAAGCGCGTGGAATGGCGAGTAAAATGCACTATTAAACTTCTATGATAGGGCAAACAGAGACCCGATTAGATCATTTTATATGTTGGTTAATATAAGTGTTCAGCGAAATTCTATCACATTTGTTCTATTTACGTCGCTCCTAATTCGATAGCGTATTGGGCTAAGCGGCACCTCAAAGCGCATGAAATGGCGAGTACAATGCACTATTAAACTTCTATGATAGGGCAATCGGAGACGCGACTAGATCGTATTATATTATGGTTAATATCAGAATTCTGCGTAATTCTATCACGTTTGTTCAATTTACGTAGCTCCAATTTCAGATAGCGTATTGGGCTAGACGGCATCTTAAAGCGCATGAAATGACGAGTAAAATGCACTATTAAACTTCTATGACAGGGCAATCGGAGACGCGACTAGATCGTATTATATTATGGTTAACATAAGAATTCTGCGTAATCCTATCACGTTTGTTCAATTTACGTAGCTCCAATTTCAGATAGCGTATTGGGCTAGACGGCATCTTAAAGCGCATGAAATGTCGAGTAAATGCACTACTAAACTTCTCGGATAGGGCAATCAGAGACCCGATTAGGTCATCTTATATTATGGTTAAAATAAGAATTCAGCGAAATTCTATCACGTTTGTTCAATTTACGTCGCTCCTATTTCAGATAGCCTATTGGGCTAAGCGGCACCTTAAAGCGCATGAAATGTCGAGTAAAATGCACTACTAAACTTCTAGGATAGGGCAATCAGAAACCCGATTAGATCATCTTATATTATGGATAATATAAGAATTCTGCGTAATTCTATCACATTTGTTCAAATTACGTCGCTCCGATTTCAGATAGCGTATTGGGCTAAGTGGCATCTTAAAGCGCATGGAATGACGAGGAAAATGCACTATTCAACTTCTATGATAGGGCAATCAGAGACCCGATTAGATCATTTTATATTATTGTTAATATAAGAATTCAACGTAATTTTATCACATTTGTTCAATTTATGTCGCTCCAATTTCAGATAGCGTATTGGGCTAGGTGGCATCTTAAAGCGCATGAAATGGCGAGGAAAATGCACTATTCAACTTCTATGATAGGGCAAGCATAGACCCGATTAGATCATTTTATATTATGGTTAATTTAAGAATTCAGCGAAATTTTATCACATTTGTTCAATTTACGTCACCCCGATTTCAGATTGCGTATTGGGCTAGGTGGCATCTTAAAGCGCATGAAATGTCGAGCAAAATGCACTATTAAACTTCTTGGGTAAGGCAATCAGAGACCCGATTAGATCATTTTATGATATTGTTCATATAAGAATTCAACGTAATTTTATCACATTTGTTCAATTTATATCGCTCCTATTTCAGATAGCGTATTGGGCTAGGCGGCACCTTAAAGCGCATGAAATGGCGAGTAAAATGCTCTATTAAACTTCTATGATAGGGCAATCAGAAACCCGATTAGATCATCTTATATTATGGTTAATATAAGAATTCAGCGAAATTTTATCACATTTGTTCAATTTACGTCGCCCCTATTTCAGATAGCGTATTGGGCTAGGTGGCATCTAAAAGCGCATGAAACGACGAGTAAAATGCACTATTAAACTTCTAGGGTAGGGCAAACACAGACCCGATTGGATCATTTTGTATTATGGTTAATTTAAGAATTCAGCGAAATTCTATCAGGTTTGTTCAATTTACGTCGCTCCTATTTCAGATAGCGTATTGGGCTAAGCGGCACCTTAAAGCGCATGAAATGTCGAGTAAAATGCACTACTAAACTTCTAGGATAGGGCAATCAGAAACCCGATTAGATCATCTTATATTATGGTTAATATAAGAATTCTGCGTAATTCTATCACATTTGTTCAATTTACGTCGCACCGATTTCAGATAGCGTATTGGGCTAGCGGGCACCTTAAAGCGCACGAAGTGACGAGTAAAACGCACTACTAAACTTCTCGGATAGGGCTATCATTGACCCGATTAGGTCATCTTATATTATGGTTAATATAAGAATTCAGCGAAATTCTATCACATTTGTTCAATTTACGTCGCTCCTATTTCAGATAGCGTATTGGGCTAAGCGGCACCATAAAGCGCATGAAATGACGAGTAAAATTCATTATTAAGCTTGTATGATAGGGCAATCAGAGCCCCGATTAGATCATTTTATATTATGGTTAATTTAAGAATTCAGCGAAATTTTATCACGTTTGCTCAATTTACGTCACCTCGATTTCAGATTGCGTATTGGGCTAGGTGGCATCTTAAAGCGCATGAAATGTCGAGCAAAATGCACTATTAAACTTCTTGGGTAGGGCAATCAGAGACCCGATTAGATCATTTTATGATATTGTTCATATAAGAATTCAACGTAATTTTATCACATTTGTTCAATTTATATCGCTCCTATTTCAGATAGCGTATTGGGCTAGGCGGCACCTTAAAGCGCATGAAATGACGAGTAAAATGCTCTATAAAACTTCTATGATAGGGCAATCAGAGACCCCAATAGATCGTATCATATTATGGTTAATATAAGAATTCTGCGTAATTCTGTCACGTTTGTTCAATTTACGTAGCTCCAATTTCAGATAGCGCATTGGACTAGCCGGCATCTTAAAGCGCATGAAATGCTGAGTAAAATGCACTACTAAACTTCTCGGGTAGGGCAATCAGAGACCCGATTAGGTCATCTTATAGTATTGTTAATATAAGCATTCAGCGAAATTTTATCACATTTGCTCAATTTACGTCGCCCCTATTTCAGATAGCGTATTGAGCTAGGCGGCACCTTAAAGCGCATGAAATGGCGAGTAAAATACACTATTAAACTTCTATGATAGGGCAATCAGAGAACCGAATAGATCGTATTATATTATGCTTAATATAAGAATTCTGCGTAATTCTATCACGTTTGTTCAATTTACGTAGCTCCAATTTCAGACAGCGCATTGGACTAGGCGGCATCTTAAAGCGCATGAAATGTCGAGTAAAATGCACTACTAAACTTCTCTGATAGGGCAATCAGAGACCTGATTTGGTCATCTTATACTATGGTTAATATAGGAATTCAGCGAAATTTTATCACATTTGCTCAATTTACGTCGCCCCTATTTCAGATAGCGCATTGGACTAGGCGGCACCTTAAAGCGCATGAAATGACGAGTAAAATGAACTATTAAACTTCTATGATAGGCCAATCAGAGACCCGAATAGATCGTATTATATTATGGTTAATATAAGAATTCAGCGAAATTCTATCACATTTGTTCAATTTATGTCGCTCCAATTTCAGATAGCGTATTGGGCTATGCGGCACCTTAAAGCGCATGAAATGACGAGTAAAATGCACTACTAAACTTCTCGGGCAGGGCAAACACAGACCCGATTGGATCATTTTGTATTATGGTTAATTTAAGAATTCAGCGAAATTCTATCACATTTGTTCAATTTACGTCGCTCCTATTTCAGATAGCATATTGGGCTAAGCGGCACCTTAAAGCGCATGAAATGGCGAGTAAAATGCACTATTAAACTTCTATGATAGGGCAATCGGAGACGCGACTAGATCGTATTATATTATGGTTAATATCAGAATTCTGCGTAATTCTATCACGTTTGTTCAATTTACGTAGCTCCAATTTCAGATAGCGTATTGGGCTAGACGGCATCTTAAAGCGCATGAAATGACGAGTAAAATGCACTATTAAACTTCTATGACAGGGCAATCGGAGACGCGACTAGATCGTATTATATTATGGTTAACATAAGAATTCTGCGTAATCCTATCACGTTTGTTCAATTTACGTAGCTCCAATTTCAGATAGCGTATTGGGCTAGACGGCATCTTAAAGCGCATGAAATGTCGAGTAAAATGCACTACTAAACTTCTCGGATAGGGCAATCAGAGACCCGATTAGGTCATCTTATATTATGGTTAAAATAAGAATTCAGCGAAATTCTATCACGTTTGTTCAATTTACGTCGCTCCTATTTCAGATAGCCTATTGGGCTAAGCGGCACCTTAAAGCGCATGAAATGTCGAGTAAAATGCACTACTAAACTTCTAGGATAGGGCAATCAGAAACCCGATTAAATCATCTTATATTATGGTTAATATAAGAATTCTGCGTAATTCTATCACATTTGTTCAAATTACGTCGCTCCGATTTCAGATAGCGTATTGGGCTAAGTGGCATCTTAAAGCGCATGGAATGACGAGGAAAATGCACTATTCAACTTCTATGATAGGGCAATCAGAGACCCGATTAGATCATTTTATATTATTGTTAATATAAGAATTCAACGTAATTTTATCACATTTGTTCAATTTATGTCGCTCCAATTTCAGATAGCGTATTGGGCTAGGTGGCATCTTAAAGCGCATGAAATGGCGAGGAAAATGCACTATTCAACTTCTATGATAGGGCAAGCATAGACCCGATTAGATCATTTTATATTATGGTTAATTTAAGAATTCAGCGAAATTTTATCACATTTGTTCAATTTACGTCACCCCGATTTCAGATTGCGTATTGGGCTAGGTGGCATCTTAAAGCGCATGAAATGTCGAGCAAAATGCACTATTAAACTTCTTGGGTAGGGCAATCAGAGACCCGATTAGATCATTTTATGATATTGTTCATATAAGAATTCAACGTAATTTTATCACATTTGTTCAATTTATATCGCTCCTATTTCAGATAGCGTATTGGGCTAGGCGGCACCTTAAAGCGCATGAAATGGCGAGTAAAATGCTCTATTAAACTTCTATGATAGGGCAATCAGAAACCCGATTAGATCATCTTATATTATGGTTAATATAAGAATTCAGCGAAATTTTATCACATTTGTTCAATTTACGTCGCCCCTATTTCAGATAGCGTATTGGGCTAGGTGGCATCTAAAAGCGCATGAAACGACGAGTAAAATGCACTATTAAACTTCAAGGGTAGGGCTAACACAGACCCGATTGGATCATTTTGTATTATGGTTAATTTAAGAATTCAGCGAAATTCTATCACATTTGTTCAATTTACGTCGCTCCTATTTCAGATAGCGTATTGGGCTAAGCGGCACCATAAAGCGCATGAAATGACGAGTAAAATGCACTATTACGCTTGTATGATAGGGCAATCAGAGACCCGATTAGATCATTTTATATTATGGTTAATTTAAGAATTCAGCGAAATTCTATCACAATTGTTCAATTTACGTGGGTCCTACTTCAGACAGCGTATTGGGTTAAGGGGCACCTTAAAGCGCATGAAATGACGAGTAAAATGAGCAATTAAACTTCTATGATAGGCCAATCAGAGACCCGAATAGATCGTATTATATTATGGTTAAAATAAGAATTCTGCGTAATTCTATCACATTTGTTCAATTTACGTTGCACCGATTTCAGATAGCGTATTGGGCTAGCCGGCACCTTAAAGCGCACGAAGTGACGAGTAAAATGCACTACTAAACTTCTCGGATAGGGCTATCAGAGACCCGATTATGTCATCTTATATTATGGTTAATATAAGAATTCAGCGAAATTTTATCACATTTGTTCAATTTACGTCGCCCCTATTTCAGATAGCGTATTGGGCTAGGTGGCATCTAAAAGCGCATGAAACGACGAGTAAAATGCACTATTAAACTTCTAGGGTAGGGCAAACACAGACCCGATTGGATCATTTTGTATTATGGTTAATTTAAGAATTCAGCGAAATTCTATCACATTTGTTCAATTTACGTAGCTCCAATTTCAGATAGCGTATTGGGCTAGGCGGCATCTTAAAGCGCGTGGAATGGCGAGTAAAATGCACTATTAAACTTCTATGATAGGGCAATCAGAGACCCGATTAGATCATTTTATATTTTGTTTAATATAAGAATTCAGGGAAATTCTATCACATTTGTTCAATTTACCTCGCTCCTATTTCAGATAGCGTACTGTGCTAGGCGGAATCTCAAAGCGCATGAAATGAGTGTAATGCACTATTAATCTTCTTGGGTAGGGTAAACTCAGACCCGATTAGATAATTTTATATTATGGTTAATTTAAGAATTCAGCAAAATTCTATCGCATTTGTTCAATTTACGTCGCTCATATTTCAGATAGCGTATTGGGCTAAGCGGCATCTCAAAGCGCAAGAAATGGCGAGTAAAATGCACTACTAACTTCTAGGGTAGGGCGAACAGAGACCCGATTAGATCATCTTATATTATGGTTAATTTAAGAATTCAGCAAAATCCTATCACATTTGTTCAATTTATGTCGGTCCTGTTTCAGATAGGGTATTGGGCTAAGCGGCATCTCAAAGCGCATGAAATGGCGAGTAAAATGCACTATTAATCTTCTAGGTCAGGGCAAACATGGACCCGATTAGATCATTTTATATTATGGTTAATTTAAGAATTCAGCAAAATTCTATCACATTTGTCAATTTACGTCGCTCCTGTTTCAGATAGCGTACTGGGCTAGGCGGCATCTTAAAGCGCGTGGAATGGCGAGTAAAATGCACTATTAAACTTCTAGGTTAAGGCAAACAGAGACCCGATTAGATCATTTTATATTACGGTTAATATAAGAATTCAGCGAAATTCTATCACATTTGTTCAATTTACGTCGCTCCTATTTCAGATAGCCTACTGGGCTAGCCGGCATCGTAAAGCGCGTGGAATGGCGAGTAAAATGCACTATTAAACTTCTAGGGTAAGGCAAACACAGACCCGAGTAGATCATTTTATATTACGGTTAATATAAGTATGCAGCGTAATTCTATCACATTTGTTCAACTTACGTCGCTCCTATTTCAGATAGCGTACTGTGCTAGCCGGCATCTTAAAGCGCGTGGAATTGCGAGTAAAATGCACTATGAAACTTCTGGGGTAGGGCAAACAGAGACCCGATTAGATCATTTTATATTATGGTTAATTTAAGAATTCAGCGAAATTCTATCACATTTGTTCAATTTTCGTCGCTCCCATTTCAGATAGCGTATTGGGCTAAGCGACATCTCAAAGCGCATGAAATGGCGAGTGAAATGCACTGTTAAGCTTCTATGATAGGGCAATCAGAGACCCGATTAGATCATTTTATATTTTGTTTAATATAAGAATTCAGGGAAATTCTATCACATTTGTTCAACTTACGTCGCTTCTATTTCAGATTGCGTACTGGGCTAGGCGGCATCTTAAAGCCCGTGGAATGGCGAGTAAAATGCACTATTAACCTTCTATGATAGGGCAATCAGAGACCAGATTAGATCATTTTATATATTGGTTAATATAAGAATGCAGCGTAATTCTACCACATTCGTTCAATTTCCGTCGCTCCTATTTCAGATAGTGTATTGGGATAAGAGGCATCTCAAAGCGCATGAAATCGCGAGTAAAATGCACTATTAAACTTCTAGGGTAGGGCGAACAGAGAGCCGATTAGATCATTTTACATTATGCTTAATATAAGAATTCAGCGAAATTCTATCACATTTGTTCAATTTACGTCGCTCCTATTTCAGATTGCGTATTGGGCTAAGCAGCATCTCAAAGCGCATGAAATGGCGAGTAAAATGCACTATTAAACTTCTAGGGTAAGGCAAGGAGAGGCCCGATTAGATCATTTTTATTACGGTTAATATAAGAATTTAGCGTAATTCTACCACATTTGTTCAACTTACGTCGCTCCTGTTTCAGATAGCGTATTGGGCTAGGCGGCATCTCAAAGCGCATGAAATGGCGTGTAAAACGCACCACTAAACTTCAAGGGTAGGGCGAACAGATACCCGATTAGATAATTTTATATTTTGGTTATTATAAGAATTAAGCGAAATTCCACCACATTTGTTCAATTTACGTCGCTCCTATTTCAGGTAGCGTACTGGGCTAAGCGGCATCTCAAAGCGCATGAAATGGCGAGTAAAATGCACTATTAAACTTCTAGGGTAAGGCAAACAGAGACCCGAGTAGATCATTTTATATTAGGGTTAATTTAAGGATTCAGCGAAATTATATCACATTTGTTCAATTTACGTCGCTCCTATTTCAGATAGGGTATTGTGCTAAGCGGCATCTCAAAGCGCATGAAATGGCGAGTAAAATGCCCTATTAAACTACTAGGGTAGGGCAAACAGAGACCCGATTAGATCATTTTATATTAGGGTTAATTTAAGGATTCAGCGAAATTATATCACATTCGTTCAATTTACGTCGCTCCTATTTCAGATAGGGTATTGGGCTATGCGGCATCTCAAAGCGCATGAAATGGCGAGTAAAATGCACTATCAAACTTCTACGGTAAGGCAAACAGAGACCTGATTATATAATTTTATGTCACGGTTAATATAAGAATTCAGTGTAATTCTATCACATTTGTTCAATTAACGTCGCTCCTATTTCAGATAGCGTACTGGGCTAGGCGGCATCTTAAAGCGCGTGGAATGGCGAGTAAAATGCACTATTAAACTTCTATGATAGGCCAATCAGAGACCCGATTAGATCATTTTATATTATGGTTAATTTAACAATTCGGCGAAATTCTATCACATTTGTTCAACTTACGTCGCTCCTATTTCAGATAGCGTATTGGGCTAAGCGGCATCTCAAAGCGCAAGAAATGTCGCGTAAAATGCACTATCAAACTTCTAGGGTAGGGCAAACAGAGACCCGGTTAGATCATTTTATATTATGGTTAATTTAAGAATTCAGGGAAATTCTATCACATTTGTTCAATTTACGTAGCTCCTATTTCAGATAGCGTATTGGGCTAAGCGGCATCTAAAAGCGAATGAAATGGCGAGTAAAATGCACTATTAAACTTCTAGGGTAGGGCAAATAGAGACCCGATTAGATCATTTTATATTATGGTTAATTTAAGAATTCAGCAAAATTCTATCACATTTGTTCAATTTACGTCGCTCCGATTTCAGATAGCGTATTGGGCTAAGCGGCATCTCAAAGCGCATGAAATGGCGAGTCAAATGCACTATAAAACTTCTGGGGTAGGGCAAACAGAGACCCGATTAGATCATTTTACATTATGGTTAATTTAAGAATTCAGCAAAATTCTATCACATTTGTTCAATTTACGTCGCTAATATTTCAGATAGCTTATTGGGCTAAGCGGCATCTCAAAGGGCCTGAAATGGCGAGTGAAATGCACTATTAAACTTCTATGTTAGGGCACTCAGAGACCCGATTAGATCATTTTATATTTTGGTTAATTTAAGAATACAGCGAAATTCTGTCACATTTGTTCAACTTACGTCGCTCCTATTTCAGATAGCGTATTGGGCTAAGCGGCGTCACAAAGCGTAAGAAATGGCGAGTAAAATGCACTATTAAGCTTCTAGGGTAGGGCCACCAGAGACCCGATTAGATCATTTTATATTATGGTTAATTTAAGAATTCAGCAAAATTCTATCACATTTGTTCAATTTACGTCGCTCCTATTTCAGATAGCGTATTGGGCTAAGCGGCATCTCAAAGCGCAAGAAATGGCGCGTAAAATGCACTATCAAACTTCTAGGGTAGGGCAAACAGAGACCCGGTTAGATCATTTTATATTATGGTTAATTTAAGAATTCAGCGAAATTCTATCACATTTGTTCAATTTTCGTCGCTCCTATTTCAGACAGCGTATTGGGCTAAGCGGCATCTTAAAGCGCGTGGAATGGCGAGTAAAATGCACTATTAAACTTCTATGATAGGGCAAACAGAGACCCGATTAGATCATTTTATATGTTGGTTAATATAAGTGTTCAGCGAAATTCTATCACATTTGTTCTATTTACGTCGCTCCTAATTCGGATAGCGTATTGGGCTAAGCGGCACCTCAAAGCGCATGAAATGGCGAGTACAATGCACTATTAAACTTCTATGATAGGGCAATCGGAGACGCGACTAGATCGTATTATATTATGGTTAATATCAGAATTCTGCGTAATTCTATCACGTTTGTTCAATTTACGTAGCTCCAATTTCAGATAGCGTATTGGGCTAGACGGCATCTTAAAGCGCATGAAATGACGAGTAAAATGCACTATTAAACTTCTATGACAGGGCAATCGGAGACGCGACTAGATCGTATTATATTATGGTTAACATAAGAATTCTGCGTAATCCTATCACGTTTGTTCAATTTACGTAGCTCCAATTTCAGATAGCGTATTGGGCTAGACGGCATCTTAAAGCGCATGAAATGTCGAGTAAAATGCACTACTAAACTTCTCGGATAGGGCAATCAGAGACCAGATTAGGTCATCTTATATTATGGTTAAAATAAGAATTCAGCGAAATTCTATCAGGTTTGTTCAATTTACGTCGCTCCTATTTCAGATAGCCTATTGGGCTAAGCGGCACCTTAAAGCGCATGAAATGTCGAGTAAAATGCACTACTAAACTTCTAGGATAGGGCAATCAGAAACCCGATTAGATCATCTTATATTATGGTTAATATAAGAATTCTGCGTAATTCTATCACATTTGTTCAATTTACGTCGCTCCGATTTCAGATAGCGTATTGGGCTAAGTGGCATCTTAAAGCGCATGGAATGACGAGGAAAATGCACTATTCAACTTCTATGATAGGGCAATCAGAGACCCGATTAGATCATTTTATATTATTGTTAATATAAGAATTCAACGTAATTTTATCACATTTGTTCAATTTATGTCGCTCCAATTTCAGATAGCGTATTGGGCTAGGTGGCATCTTAAAGCGCATGAAATGGCGAGGAAAATGCACTATTCAACTTCTATGATAGGGCAAGCATAGACCCGATTAGATCATTTTATATTATGGTTAATTTAAGAATTCAGCGAAATTTTATCACATTTGTTCAATTTACGTCACCCCGATTTCAGATTGCGTATTGGGCTAGGTGGCATCTTAAAGCGCATGAAATGTCGAGCAAAATGCACTATTAAACTTCTTGGGTAAGGCAATCAGAGACCCGATTAGATCATTTTATGATATTGTTCATATAAGAATTCAACGTAATTTTATCACATTTGTTCAATTTATATCGCTCCTATTTCAGATAGCGTATTGGGCTAGGCGGCACCTTAAAGCGCATGAAATGGCGAGTAAAATGCTCTATTAAACTTCTATGATAGGGCAATCAGAAACCCGATTAGATCATCTTATATTATGGTTAATATAAGAATTCAGCGAAATTTTATCACATTTGTTCAATTTACGTCGCCCCTATTTCAGATAGCGTATTGGGCTAGGTGGCATCTAAAAGCGCATGAAACGACGAGTAAAATGCACTATTAAACTTCTAGGGTAGGGCAAACACAGACCCGATTGGATCATTTTGTATTATGGTTAATTTAAGAATTCAGCGAAATTCTATCAGGTTTGTTCAATTTACGTCGCTCCTATTTCAGATAGCGTATTGGGCTAAGCGGCACCTTAAAGCGCATGAAATGACGAGTAAAATGCTCTATAAAACTTCTATGATAGGGCAATCAGAGACCCCAATAGATCGTATCATATTATGGTTAATATAAGAATTCTGCGTAATTCTGTCACGTTTGTTCAATTTACGTAGCTCCAATTTCAGATAGCGCATTGGACTAGCCGGCATCTTAAAGCGCATGAAATGCTGAGTAAAATGCACTACTAAACTTCTCGGGTAGGGCAATCAGAGACCCGATTAGGTCATCTTATAGTATTGTTAATATAAGCATTCAGCGAAATTTTATCACATTTGCTCAATTTACGTCGCCCCTATTTCAGATAGCGTATTGAGCTAGGCGGCACCTTAAAGCGCATGAAATGGCGAGTAAAATACACTATTAAACTTCTATGATAGGGCAATCAGAGAACCGAATAGATCGTATTATATTATGCTTAATATAAGAATTCTGCGTAATTCTATCACGTTTGTTCAATTTACGTAGCTCCAATTTCAGACAGCGCATTGGACTAGGCGGCATCTTAAAGCGCATGAAATGTCGAGTAAAATGCACTACTAAACTTCTCTGATAGGGCAATCAGAGACCTGATTTGGTCATCTTATACTATGGTTAATATAGGAATTCAGCGAAATTTTATCACATTTGCTCAATTTACGTCGCCCCTATTTCAGATAGCGCATTGGACTAGGCGGCACCTTAAAGCGCATGAAATGACGAGTAAAATGAACTATTAAACTTCTATGATAGGCCAATCAGAGACCCGAATAGATCGTATTATATTATGGTTAATATAAGAATTCAGCGAAATTCTATCACATTTGTTCAATTTATGTCGCTCCAATTTCAGATAGCGTATTGGGCTATGCGGCACCTTAAAGCGCATGAAATGACGAGTAAAATGCACTACTAAACTTCTCGGGCAGGGCAAACACAGACCCGATTGGATCATTTTGTATTATGGTTAATTTAAGAATTCAGCGAAATTCTATCACATTTGTTCAATTTACGTCGCTCCTATTTCAGATAGCATATTGGGCTAAGCGGCACCTTAAAGCGCATGAAATGGCGAGTAAAATGCACTATTAAACTTCTATGATAGGGCAATCGGAGACGCGACTAGATCGTATTATATTATGGTTAATATCAGAATTCTGCGTAATTCTATCACGTTTGTTCAATTTACGTAGCTCCAATTTCAGATAGCGTATTGGGCTAGACGGCATCTTAAAGCGCATGAAATGACGAGTAAAATGCACTATTAAACTTCTATGACAGGGCAATCGGAGACGCGACTAGATCGTATTATATTATGGTTAACATAAGAATTCTGCGTAATCCTATCACGTTTGTTCAATTTACGTAGCTCCAATTTCAGATAGCGTATTGGGCTAGACGGCATCTTAAAGCGCATGAAATGTCGAGTAAAATGCACTACTAAACTTCTCGGATAGGGCAATCAGAGACCAGATTAGGTCATCTTATATTATGGTTAAAATAAGAATTCAGCGAAATTCTATCAGGTTTGTTCAATTTACGTCGCTCCTATTTCAGATAGCGTATTGGGCTAAGCGGCACCTTAAAGCGCATGAAATGTCGAGTAAAATGCACTACTAAACTTCTAGGATAGGGCAATCAGAAACCCGATTAAATCATCTTATATTATGGTTAATATAAGAATTCTGCGTAATTCTATCACATTTGTTCAAATTACGTCGCTCCGATTTCAGATAGCGTATTGGGCTAAGTGGCATCTTAAAGCGCATGGAATGACGAGGAAAATGCACTATTCAACTTCTATGATAGGGCAATCAGAGACCCGATTAGATCATTTTATATTATTGTTAATATAAGAATTCAACGTAATTTTATCACATTTGTTCAATTTATGTCGCTCCAATTTCAGATAGCGTATTGGGCTAGGTGGCATCTTAAAGCGCATGAAATGGCGAGGAAAATGCACTATTCAACTTCTATGATAGGGCAAGCATAGACCCGATTAGATCATTTTATATTATGGTTAATTTAAGAATTCAGCGAAATTTTATCACATTTGTTCAATTTACGTCACCCCGATTTCAGATTGCGTATTGGGCTAGGTGGCATCTTAAAGCGCATGAAATGTCGAGCAAAATGCACTATTAAACTTCTTGGGTAGGGCAATCAGAGACCCGATTAGATCATTTTATGATATTGTTCATATAAGAATTCAACGTAATTTTATCACATTTGTTCAATTTATATCGCTCCTATTTCAGATAGCGTATTGGGCTAGGCGGCACCTTAAAGCGCATGAAATGGCGAGTAAAATGCTCTATTAAACTTCTATGATAGGGCAATCAGAAACCCGATTAGATCATCTTATATTATGGTTAATATAAGAATTCAGCGAAATTTTATCACATTTGTTCAATTTACGTCGCCCCTATTTCAGATAGCGTATTGGGCTAGGTGGCATCTAAAAGCGCATGAAACGACGAGTAAAATGCACTATTAAACTTCTAGGGTAGGGCTAACACAGACCCGATTGGATCATTTTGTATTATGGTTAATTTAAGAATTCAGCGAAATTCTATCACATTTGTTCAATTTACGTCGCTCCTATTTCAGATAGCGTATTGGGCTAAGCGGCACCATAAAGCGCATGAAATGACGAGTAAAATGCACTATTACGCCTGTATGATAGGGCAATCAGAGACCCGATTAGATCATTTTATATTATGGTTAATTTAAGAATTCAGCGAAATTCTATCACAATTGTTCAATTTACGTGGGTCCTACTTCAGACAGCGTATTGGGTTAAGGGGCACCTTAAAGCGCATGAAATGACGAGTAAAATGAGCAATTAAACTTCTATGATAGGCCAATCAGAGACCCGAATAGATCGTATTATATTATGGTTAAAATAAGAATTCTGCGTAATTCTATCACATTTGTTCAATTTACGTTGCACCGATTTCAGATAGCGTATTGGGCTAGCCGGCACCTTAAAGCGCACGAAGTGACGAGTAAAATGCACTACTAAACTTCTCGGATAGGGCTATCAGAGACCCGATTATGTCATCTTATATTATGGTTAATATAAGAATTCAGCGAAATTTATCACATTTGTTCAATTTACGTCGCCCCTATTTCAGATAGCGTATTGGGCTAGGTGGCATCTAAAAGCGCATGAAACGACGAGTAAAATGCACTATTAAACTTCTAGGGTAGGGCAAACACAGACCCGATTGGATCATTTTGTATTATGGTTAATTTAAGAATTCAGCGAAATTCTATCACATTTGTTCAATTTACGTAGCTCCAATTTCAGATAGCGTATTGGGCTAGGCGGCATCTTAAAGCGCGTGGAATGGCGAGTAAAATGCACTATTAAACTTCTATGATAGGGCAATCAGAGACCCGATTAGATCATTTTATATTTTGTTTAATATAAGAATTCAGGGAAATTCTATCACATTTGTTCAATTTACCTCGCTCCTATTTCAGATAGCGTACTGGGCTAGGCGGAATCTCAAAGCGCATGAAATGAGTGTAATGCACTATTAATCTTCTTGGGTAGGGTAAACTCAGACCCGATTAGATAATTTTATATTATGGTTAATTTAAGAATTCAGCAAAATTCTATCGCATTTGTTCAATTTACGTCGCTCATATTTCAGATAGCGTATTGGGCTAAGCGGCATCTCAAAGCGCAAGAAATGGCGAGTAAAATGCACTACTAACTTCTAGGGTAGGGCGAACAGAGACCCGATTAGATCATCTTATATTATGGTTAATTTAAGAATTCAGCAAAATCCTATCACATTTGTTCAATTTATGTCGGTCCTGTTTCAGATAGGGTATTGGGCTAAGCGGCATCTCAAAGCGCATGAAATGGCGAGTAAAATGCACTATTAATCTTCTAGGTCAGGGCAAACATGGACCCGATTAGATCATTTTATATTATGGTTAATTTAAGAATTCAGCAAAATTCTATCACATTTGTCAATTTACGTCGCTCCTGTTTCAGATAGCGTACTGGGCTAGGCGGCATCTTAAAGCGCGTGGAATGGCGAGTAAAATGCACTATTAAACTTCTAGGTTAAGGCAAACAGAGACCCGATTAGATCATTTTATATTACGGTTAATATAAGAATTCAGCGAAATTCTATCACATTTGTTCAATTTACGTCGCTCCTATTTCAGATAGCCTACTGGGCTAGCCGGCATCGTAAAGCGCGTGGAATGGCGAGTAAAATGCACTATGAAACTTCTGTGGTAGGGCAAACAGAGACCCGATTACATCATTTTATATTTTGGTTAATATAAGAATTCAGCGTAATTCTATCACATTTGTTCAATTTACGTCGCTCCTATTTCAGACAGCGCACTGGGCTAGGCGGCATCTTAAAGCGCGTGGAATGGCGAGTAAAATTCTCTAATTAACTTCTATGATAGGGCAATCAGAGACCCGATTATATCATTTTATATTTTGGTTAATATAAGAATTCAGCGAAATTCTATCGCATTTGTTCAATTTACGTCGCTCCTATTTCAGATAGCGTATTGAGCTAAGCGGCATCTGAAAGCGCATGAAATCGCGAGTAAAATGCACTACTAAACTTCTAGGTCAAGGCAAACAGAGACCCGATTAGATCATTTTATATTACGGTTAATATAAGAATTCAGCGAAATTCTATCACATTTGTTCAATTTACGTCGCTCCTATTTCAGGTAGCGTACTGGGCTAAGCGGCATCTCAAAGCGCATGAAATGGCGAGTAAAATGCACTATTAAACTTCTAGGGTAAGGCAAACACAGACCCGAGTAGATCATTTTATATTACGGTTAATATAAGTATGCAGCGTAATTCTATCACATTTGTTCAACTTACGTCGCTCCTATTTCAGATAGCGTACTGTGCTAGCCGGCATCTTAAAGCGCGTGGAATTGCGAGTAAAATGCACTATGAAACTTCTGGGGTAGGGCAAACAGAGACCCGATTAGATCATTTTATATTATGGTTAATTTAAGAATTCAGCGAAATTCTATCACATTTGTTCAATTTTCGTCGCTCCCATTTCAGATAGCGTATTGGGCTAAGCGACATCTCAAAGCGCATGAAATGGCGAGTGAAATGCACTGTTAAGCTTCTATGATAGGGCAATCAGAGACCCGATTAGATCATTTTATATTTTGTTTAATATAAGAATTCAGGGAAATTCTATCACATTTGTTCAACTTACGTCGCTTCTATTTCAGATTGCGTACTGGGCTAGGCGGCATCTTAAAGCCCGTGGAATGGCGAGTAAAATGCACTATTAACCTTCTATGATAGGGCAATCAGAGACCAGATTAGATCATTTTATATATTGGTTAATATAAGAATGCAGCGTAATTCTACCACATTCGTTCAATTTCCGTCGCTCCTATTTCAGATAGTGTATTGGGATAAGAGGCATCTCAAAGCGCATGAAATCGCGAGTAAAATGCACTATTAAACTTCTAGGGTAGGGCGAACAGAGAGCCGATTAGATCATTTTACATTATGCTTAATATAAGAATTCAGCGAAATTCTATCACATTTGTTCAATTTACGTCGCTCCTATTTCAGATTGCGTATTGGGCTAAGCAGCATCTCAAAGCGCATGAAATGGCGAGTAAAATGCACTATTAAACTTCTAGGGTAAGGCAAGGAGAGGCCCGATTAGATCATTTTTATTACGGTTAATATAAGAATTTAGCGTAATTCTACCACATTTGTTCAACTTACGTCGCTCCTGTTTCAGATAGCGTATTGGGCTAGGCGGCATCTCAAAGCGCATGAAATGGCGTGTAAAACGCACCACTAAACTTCAAGGGTAGGGCGAACAGATACCCGATTAGATAATTTTATATTTTGGTTATTATAAGAATTAAGCGAAATTCCACCACATTTGTTCAATTTACGTCGCTCCTATTTCAGGTAGCGTACTGGGCTAAGCGGCATCTCAAAGCGCATGAAATGGCGAGTAAAATGCA
>CAKAJE020001034.1:0-42344 GCA_916610135.2 Macropis europaea | reverse complement strand
GAAATATCAGCGACGTAAATTGAACAAATGTGAGAGAATTTCGCTGAATTCTTATATTAACCAAAATATAAAATGATCTAATCGGGTCTCTGATTGCCCTATCATAGAAGTTTAGTAGTACATTTTACTCGCCCTTCCACGCGCTTTGAGATACCGCCTAGCCCAGTACGCTATCTGAAATAGGAGCGACGTAAGTTGAACAAATGTGATAGAATTACGCTGAATTCTTATATTAACCGTAATATAAAATGATCTAATCGGGTCTCTGTTTGCCCTACCCTTGAAGTTCAATAGTGCATTTTACTCGCCATTCCATGCGCTTTAAGATGCCGCCTAGCCCAGTACGCTATCTGAAATAGGAGCGACGTAAATGGAACAAATGTGTTAGAATTTCGCTGAATTATTATATTAACCAAAATATAAAATAATCTAATCGGGTCTCTGATTTCCCTATCAGAGAAGTTTAACAGTGCATTTGACTCGCCATTTCATGCGCTTTGAGATGCCGCTTAGACCAATACGCTATCTGAAATAGGGGCGACGTAAATTGAACAAATGTGATAGAATTACTCTGAATTCTTATATTAACCGTAATATAAAATGATCTTATCGTGTCTCTGTTTGCCTTACCCTAGAAGTTTAATAGTGCATTTTACTCGCCATTTCATGCGCTTTGAGATGCCGCTTATCCCAATACGCTATCTGAAATAGGAGCGACGTAAATTGAACAAATGTGATAGAATTTCGCTGAATTCTTAAATTAACCATAATATAAAATGATCTAATGGGGTCTCTGATTGCCCTACCCTAGAAGATTAATAGTGCATTTCACTCGCCATTTCATGCGCTTTGAGGTGCCGCTTAGCCCAATAAGCTATCTGAAATAGGAGCGACGCAAATTGAACAAATGTGATAGAATTTCTCTGAATTCTTATATTAACCAAAATATAAAATGATCTAATCGGGTCTCTGATTGCCCTATCATAGAAGTTTAATAGTGAATTTTACTCGCCATTCCACGCGCTTTAAGATGCCGCTTAGCACAATACGCTATCTGAAATAGGAGCGACGTAAATTGAACAAATGTGATAGAATTTCGCTGAATTCTTATATTAACCAAAATATAAAATGAACTAATCGGGTCTCTGATTGCCCTATCATAGAAGTTTAATAGTGCATTTTACTCGCCATTCCATGCGCTTTAAGGTGCCGCCTAGCCCAGTACGCTATCTGAAATAGGAGCGACGTAAATTGAACAAATGTGATAGAATTTCGCTGAATTCTTATATTAACCAAAATATAAAATGATCTAATCGGGTCTCTGTTTGCCCTACCCTAGAAGCTTAATAGTGCATTTTACTCGCCATTTCTCGCGCTTTGAGATGCCGCTTAGCCCAATACGCTATCTGAAATATCAGCGACGTAAATTGAACAAATGTGAGAGAATTTCGCTGACTTCTTAAATTAACCATAATATAAAATGATCTTATCGGGTCTCTGTTTGCACTACCCTAGAAGTTTAATAGTGCATTTTACTCGACATTTCTTGCGCTTTGAGATGCCGCTTAGTCCAATACGCTATCTGAAATATCAGCGACGTAAATTGAACAAATGTGAGAGAATTTCGCTGAATTCTTATATTAACCAAAATATAAAATGATCTAATCGGGTCTCTGATTGCCCTATCATAGAAGTTTAGTAGTACATTTTACTCGCCCTTCCACGCGCTTTGAGATACCGCCTAGCCCAGTACGCTATCTGAAATAGGAGCGACGTAAGTTGAACAAATGTGATAGAATTACGCTGAATTCTTATATTAACCGTAATATAAAATGATCTAATCGGGTCTCTGTTTGCCCTACCCTTGAAGTTCAATAGTGCATTTTACTCGCCATTCCATGCGCTTTAAGATGCCGCCTAGCCCAGTACGCTATCTGAAATAGGAGCGACGTAAATGGAACAAATGTGTTAGAATTTCGCTGAATTATTATATTAACCAAAATATAAAATAATCTAATCGGGTCTCTGATTTCCCTATCAGAGAAGTTTAACAGTGCATTTGACTCGCCATTTCATGCGCTTTGAGATGCCGCTTAGACCAATACGCTATCTGAAATAGGGGCGACGTAAATTGAACAAATGTGATAGAATTACTCTGAATTCTTATATTAACCGTAATATAAAATGATCTAATCGGGTCTCTGTTTGCCTTACCCTAGAAGTTTAATAGTGCATTTTACTCGCCATTTCATGCGCTTTGAGATGCCGCTTATCCCAATACGCTATCTGAAATAGGAGCGACGTAAATTGAACAAATGTGATAGAATTTCGCTGAATTCTTAAATTAACCATAATATAAAATGATCTAATGGGGTCTCTGATTGCCCTACCCTAGAAGATTAATAGTGCATTTCACTCGCCATTTCATGCGCTTTGAGGTGCCGCTTAGCCCAATAAGCTATCTGAAATAGGAGCGACGCAAATTGAACAAATGTGATAGAATTTCTCTGAATTCTTATATTAACCAAAATATAAAATGATCTAATCGGGTCTCTGATTGCCCTATCATAGAAGTTTAATAGTGAATTTTACTCGCCATTCCACGCGCTTTAAGATGCCGCTTAGCACAATACGCTATCTGAAATAGGAGCGACGTAAATTGAACAAATGTGATAGAATTTCGCTGAATTCTTATATTAACCAAAATATAAAATGAACTAATCGGGTCTCTGATTGCCCTATCATAGAAGTTTAATAGTGCATTTTACTCGCCATTCCATGCGCTTTAAGGTGCCGCCTAGCCCAGTACGCTATCTGAAATAGGAGCGACGTAAACTGAACAAATGTGATAGAATTTTGCTGAATTCTTAAATTAACCATAATATAAAATGATCTAGTCGGGTCTCTGATTGCCCTACCCTAGAAGTTTAATAGTGCATTTTACTCGCCATTTCATGCGCTTTGAGATGCCGCTTAGCCCAATACGCTATCTGAAATAGGAGCGACGTAAGTTGAACAAATGTGACAGAGTTACGCTGAATTCTTATATTAACCGCAATATAAAATGATCTAATCGGGTCTCTGTTTGCCTACCCTAGAAGTTTAGTAGTGCATGTTACTCGCCATGTCTTGCGCTTTGAGATGCAGCTTACCCCAATACGCTATCTGAAATAGGAGCGACGTAAATTGAACAAATGTGATAGAATTTCGCTGAATTCTTATATTAACCAAAACATAAAATGATCTAATCGGGTCTCTGATTGCCCTATCATAGAAGTTTAATAGTGTATTTTACCCGCCATTCCACGCGCTTTAAGATGCCGCCTAGCCCAGTACGCTATCTGAAATAGGAGCTACGTAAGTTGAACAAATGTGTCAGAGTTACGCTGAATTCTTATATTAACCGCAATATAAAATGATCTAATCGGGTCTCTGTTTGCGTTATCCTAGAAGTTTAATAGTGCATTTTACTCGCCATTTCATGCGCTTTGAGATGCCGCTTAGACCAATAAGCTATCTGCAATAGGAGCGACGTAAATTCACCAAATGTGATAGAATTTCGCTGAATTCTTATATTAACCAAAATATAAAATGATCTAATCGGGTCTCTGATTGCCCTATCATAGAAGTTTAATAGTGAATTTTACTCGCCATTCCACGCGCTTTAAGATGCCGCTTATCCCAATACGCTATCTGAAATAGGAGCGACGTAAATTGAACAAATGTGATAGAATTTCGCTGAATTCTTAAATTAAACATAATATAAAATGATCTTATCGGGTCTCTGTTTGCACTACCCTAGAAGTTTAATAGTGCATTTTACTCGCCATGCCATGCGCTCTGAGATGCCGCTTAGCCCAATACGCTATCCGAAATAGGAGCGACGTAAATTGAACAAATGTGATAGAATTTCGCTGAATTCTTAAATTAACCATAATATAAAATGATCTAATCGGGTCTCTGTTTGCCCTACCCTAGAAGTTTAATAGTGCATTTCTCTCGTCATTTCATGCGCTTTGCGATGCCGCTTAGCCCAATAAGCTATCTGAAACAGGAGCGACGTAAATTGAACAAATGTGATAGAATTTCTCTGAATTCTTATATTAACCAAAATATAAAATGATCTAATCGGGTCTCTGAATGCCCTATCATAGAAGTTTAATAGTGAATTTTACTCGCCATTCCACGCGCTTTAAGATGCCGCATAGCCCAGTACGCTATCTGAAATAGGAACGACGTATGTTGAACAAATGTGATAGAATTTCCCTGAATTCTTAACTTAACCATAATATAAAATGATCTAATCACGTCTCTGATTGCCCTACCCTAGAAGTTTACTAGTGCATTTTACTCGCCATTTCATGCGCTTTGAGATGCCGCTTAGCCCAATACGCTATCTGAAATAGGAGCGACGTAAATTGAACAAATGTGATAGAATTTCGCTGAATTCTTATATTAACCAAAATATAAAATGATCTAATCGGGTCTCTGATTGCCTTATCCTAGAAGTTTAATAGTGCATTTTACTCGCCATTCCACGCGCTTTAAGATGCCGCCTAGCCCAGGACGCTATCTGAAATAGGAGCTACGTAAGTTGAACAAATGTGACAGAGTTACGCTGAATTCTTATATTAACCGCAATATAAAATGATCTAATCGGGTCTCTGTTTGCCTTATCCTAGATGTTTAATAGTGCATTTTACTCGCCATTTCATGCGCTTTGAGATGCCGCTTAGCACAATACGCTATCTGAAATAGGAGCTACGTAAGTTGAACAAATGTGACAGAATTACGCTGAATTCTTATATTTACCGTAATATAAAATGATCTAATCGGTTCTCTGATTGCCCTACCATAGAAGTTTAATGGTGCATTTTACTCGCCATTCCACGCGCTTTAAGTTGCCGCCTAGCCCAGTACGCTATCTGAAATAGGAGCTACGTAAGTTGAACAAATGTGACAGAATTACGCTGAATTCTTATATTTACCGTAATATAAAATGATCTAATCGGGTCTCTGTTTGCCCTACCCTAGAAGTTTAATAGTGCATTTTACTCGCCATTTCATGCGCTTTGAGATGCCGCTCAGCCCAATACGCTATCTGAAATAGGAGCGACGTAAATTGAACAAATGTGATAGAATTTCGCTGAATTCTTAAATTGACCATAATATAAAATGATCTAATGGGGTCTCTGTTTGCCCTACCCTAGAAGTTTAATAGTTCATTTTACTCGCCATTTCTCGCGCTTTGAGATGCCGCTTAGCCCAATACGCTATCTGAAATATCAGCGACGTAAATTGAACAAATCTGAGAGAATTTCGCTGAATTCTTAAATTAACCATAATATAAAATGATCTTATCGGGTCTCTGTTTGCACTACCCTAGAAGTTTAACAGTGCATTTTACTCCTCATTTCATGCGCTTTGAGATGCCGCTTAGCCCAATACGCTATCTGAAATAGGAGCGACGTAAATTGAACAAATGTGATAGAATATCGCAGAATTCTTAAATTAACCATAATATAAAATGATCTAATGGGGTCTCTGTTTGCCCTACCCTAGAAGTTTAATAGTGCATTTTACTCGACATTTCTTGCGCTTTGAGATGCCGCTTAGACCAATACGCTATCTGAAATATCAGCGACGTAAATTGATCAAATGTGATAGAATTTCGCTGAAGTCTTATATTAACCAAAATATAAAATGATCTAATCGGGTCTCTGATTGCCCTATCATAGAAGTTTAGTAGTGCATTTTACTCGCCCTTCCACGCGCTTTGAGATACCGCCTAGCCCAGTACGCTATCTGAAATAGGAGCGACGTAAGTTGAACAAATGTGATAGAATTACGCTGAATTCTTATATTAACCGTAATATAAAATGATCTAATCGGGTCTCTGTTTGCCCTACCGTAGAAGTTTAACAGTGCATTTTACTCGTCATTTCATGCGCTTTGAGATGCCGCTTAGCCCAATACGCTATCTGCAATAGGAGCGACGTAAATTGACCAAATGTGATAGAATTTCGCTGAATTCTTATATTAACCAAAATATAAAATGATCTAATCGGGTCTCAGATTGCCCTATCATAGAAGTTTAATAGTGAATTTTACTCGCCATTCCACGCGCTTTAAGATGCCGCTTAGCCCAATACGCTATCTGAAATAGGAGCGACGTAAATTGCACAAATGTGATAGAATTTCGCTGAATTCTTAAATTAACCATAATATAAAATGATCTTATCGGGTCTCTGTTTGCACTACCCTACAAGTTTAATAGTGCATTTTACTCGCCATTCCATGCGCTCTGAGATGCCGCTTAGCCCAATACGCTATCTGAAATAGGAGCGACGTAAATTGAACAAATGTGATAGAATTTCGCTGAATTCTTATATTAACCGTAATATAAAATGATCTAATCGGGTCTCTGTTTGCCCTACCGTAGAAGTTTAACAGTGCATTTTACTCGTCATTTCATGCGCTTTGAGATGCCGCTTAGCCCAATACGCTATCTGAAATAGGAGCGACGTAAATTGAACAAATGTGTCAGAGTTACGCTGAATTCTTATATTAACCGCAATATAAAATGATCTAATCGGGTCTCTGTTTGCCTTATCCTAGAAGTTTAATAGTGCATTTTACTCGCCATTTCATGCGCTTTGTGATGCCGCTTAGCCCAATAAGCTATCTGCAATAGGAGCGACGTAAATTGGCCAAATGTGATAGAATTTCGCTGAATTCTTATATTAACCAAAATATAAAATGATCTAATCGGGTCTCTGATTGCCCTATCATAGAAGTTTGATAGTGAATTTTACTCGCCATTCCACACGCTTTAAGATGCCGCTTAGCCCAATTCGCTATCTGAAATAGGAGCGACGTAAATTGAACAAATGTGATAGAATTTCGCTGAATTCTTAAATTAACCATAATATAAAATGATCTTATCGGGTCTCTGTTTGCACTACCCTAGAAGTTTAATAGTGCATTTTACTCGCCATTCCATGCGCTCTGAGATGCCGCTTAGCCCAATACGCTATCTGAAATAGGAGCGACGTAAATTGAACAAATGTCATAGAATTTCGCTGAATTCTTAAATTAACCATAATATAAAATGATCTAATCGGGTCTCTGTTTGCCCTACCCTAGAAGTTTAATAGTGCATTTCTCTCGTCATTTCATGCGCTTTGCGATGCCGCTTAGCCCAATAAGCTATCTGAAATAGGAGCGACGTAAATTGAACAAATGTGATAGAATTTCTCTGAATTCTTATATTAACCAAAATATAAAATGATTTAATCGGGTCTCTGATTGCCCTATCATAGAAGTTTAATAGTGAATTTTACTCGCCATTCCACGCGCTTTAAGATGCCGCATAGCCCAGTACGCTATCTGAAATAGGAACGACGTATGTTGAACAAATGTGATAGAATTTCCCTGAATTCTTAAATTAACCATAATATAAAATGATCTAATCACGTCTCTGATTGCCCTACCCTAGAAGTTTACTAGTGCATTTTACTCGCCATTTCATGCGCTTTGAGATGCCGCTTAGCCCAATACGCTATCTGAAATAGGAGCGACGTAAATTGAACAAATGTGAGAGAATTTCGCTGAATTCTTATATTAACCAAAATATAAAATGATCTAATCGGGTCTCTGATTGCCTTATCCTAGAAGTTTAATAGTGCATTTTACTCGCCATTCCACGCGCTTTAAGATGCCGCCTAGCCCAGGACGCTATCTGAAATAGGAGCTACGTAAGTTGAATAAATGTGACAGAGTTACGCTGAATCCTTATATTAACCGCAATATAAAATGATCTAATCGGGTCTCTGTTTGCCTACCCTAGAAGTTTAATAGTGCATTTTGCTCGCCATTCCACGCGCTTTAAGATGCCGCCTAGCCCAGTACGCTATCTGAAATAGGAGCGACGTAAATGGAACAAATGTGTTAGAATTTCGCTGAATTATTATATTAACCAAAATATAAAATAATCTAATCGGGTCTCTGATTTCCCTATCATAGAAGTTTAACAGTGCATTTGACTCGCCATTCCACGCGCTTTGAGATGCCGCCTAGCCCAGTACGCTATCTGAAATAGGAGCGACGTAAATTGAACAAATGTGATAGAATTTCGCTGAATTCTTATATTAACCGAAATATACAATGATCTAATCGGGTCTCTGTTTGCCCTACCCTAGAAGATTAACAGTGCATTTTACTCGTCATTTCATGCGCTTCGAGATGCCGCATAGCCCAGTACGCTATCTGACATAGGAGCGACGTAAATTGAACAAATGTGATAGAATTTCGCTGAATTCTTAAATTAACCATAATATAAAATGATCTAATGGGGTCTCTGATTGCCCTACCCTAGAAGATTAATAGTGCATTTCACTCCCCATTCCACGCGCTTTAAGTTGCCGCCTAGCCCAGTACGCTATCTGAAATAGGAGCTACGTAAATTGAACAAATGTGATAGAATTTCTCTGAATTCTTATATTAACCAAAATATAAAATGATCTAATCGGGTCTCTGATTGCCCTATCATAGAAGTTTAATAGTGAATTTTACTCGCCATTCCACGCGCTTTAAGATGCCGCATAGCCCAGTACGCTATCTGAAATAGGAACGACGTATGTTGAACAAATGTGATAGAATTTCCCTGAATTCTTAAATTAACCATAATATAAAATGATCTATAGACGTCTCTGATTGCCCTACCCTAGAAGTTGAATAGTGCATTTTACTCGCCATTTCATGCGCTTTGAGATGCCGCTTAGCCCAATACGCTATCTGAAATAGGAGCGACGTAAATTGAACAAATGTCATAGAATTTCGCTGAATTCTTAAATTAACCATAATATAAAATGATCTAATGGGGTCTCTGTTTGCCCTACCCTAGAAGTTTAATAGTATATTTTACTCTTTATTTCATGCGCTTTGAGATGCCGCTTAGCACAATACGCTATCTGAAATAGGAGCGATGTAAATTGATCAAATGTGATAGAATTTCGCTGAATTCTTATATTAACCAAAATATAAAATGATCTAATCGGGTCTCTGATTGCCCTATCATAGAAGTTTAATAGTGAATTTTACTCGCCATTCCACGCGCTTTAAGATGCCGCTTAGCCCAATACGCTATCTGAAATAGGAGCGACGTAAATTGAACAAATGTGATAGAATTTCGCTGAATTCTTAAATTAACCATAATATAAAATGATCTTATCGGGTCTCTGTTTGCACTACCCTAGAAGTTTAATAGTGCATTTTACTCGCCATGCCATGCGCTCTGAGATGCCGCTTAGCCCAATACGCTATCTGAAATAGGAGCGACGTAAATTGAACAAATGTGATAGAATTTCTCTGAATTCTTATATTAACCATAATATAAAATGATCTAATCGGGTCTCTGTTTGCCCTATCATAGAAGTTTAATAGTGAATTTTACTCGCCATTCCACGCGCTTTAAGATGCCGCTTAGCCCAATACGCTATCTGAAATAGGAGCGACGTAAATTGAACAAATGTGATAGAATTTCTCTGAATTCTTATATTAACCAAAATATAAAATGAACTAATCGGGTCTCTGATTGCCCTATCATAGAAGTTTAATAGTGAATTTTACTCGCCATTCCACGCGCTTTAAGATGCCGCATAGCCCAGTACGCTATCTGAAATAGGAACGACGTATGTTGAACAAATGTGATAGAATTTCCCTGAATTCTTAAATTAACCATAATATAAAATGATCTAGTCGGGTCTCTGATTGCCCTACCCTAGAAGTTTAATAGTGCATTTTACTCGCCATTTCATGCGCTTTGAGATGCCGCTTAGCCCAATACGCTATCTGAAATAGGAGCGACGTAAATTGAACAAGTGTGATAGAATTTCGCTGAATTCTTATATTAACCAAAATATAAAATGATCTAATCGGGTCTCTGATTGCCTTATCCTAGAAGTTTAATAGTGCATTTTACTCGCCATTCCACGCGCTTTAAGATGCCGCCTAGCCCAGGACGCTATCTGAAATAGGAGCTACGTAAGTTGAACAAATGTGACAGAGTTACGCTGAATTCTTATATTAACCGCAATATAAAATGATCTAATCGGGTCTCTGTTTGCCTTATCCTAGATGTTTAATAGTGCATTTTACTCGCCATTTCATGCGCTTTGAGATGCCGCTTAGCACAATACGCTATCTGAAATAGGAGCTACGTAAGTTGAACAAATGTGACAGAATTACGCTGAATTCTTATATTTACCGTAATATAAAATGATCTAATCGGTTCTCTGATTGCCCTACCATAGAAGTTTAATGGTGCATTTTACTCGCCATTCCACGCGCTTTAAGTTGCCGCCTAGCCCAGTACGCTATCTGAAATAGGAGCTACGTAAGTTGAACAAATGTGACAGAATTACGCTGAATTCTTATATTTACCGTAATATAAAATGATCTAATCGGGTCTCTGTTTGCCCTACCCTAGAAGTTTAATAGTGCATTTTACTCGCCATTTCATGCGCTTTGAGATGCCGCCCAGCCCAATACGCTATCTGAAATAGGAGCGACGTAAATTGAACAAATGTGATAGAATTTCGCTGAATTCTTAAATTAACCATAATATAAAATGATCTAATGGGGTCTCTGTTTGCCCTACCCTAGAAGTTTAATAGTGCATTTTACTCGCCATTTCTCGCGCTTTGAGATGCCGCTTAGCCCAATACGCTATCTGAAATATCAGCGACGTAAATTGAACAAATCTGAGAGAATTTCGCTGAATTCTTAAATTAACCATAATATAAAATGATCTTATCGGGTCTCTGTTTGCACTACCCTAGAAGTTTAACAGTGCATTTTACTCCTCATTTCATGCGCTTTGAGATGCCGCTTAGCCCAATACGCTATCTGAAATAGGAGCGACATAAATTGAACAAATGTGATAGAATTTCGCAGAATTCTTAAATTAACCATAATATAAAATGATCTAATGGGGTCTCTGTTTGCCCTACCCTAGAAGTTTAGTAGTGCATTTTACTCGACATTTCTTGCGCTTTGAGATGCCGCTTAGACCAATACGCTATCTGAAATATCAGCGACGTAAATTGATCAAATGTGATAGAATTTCGCTGAATTCTTATATTAACGAAAATATAAAATGATCTAATCGGGTCTCTGATTGCCCTATCATAGAAGTTTAGTAGTGCATTTAACTCGCCCTTCCACGCGCTTTGAGATACCGCCTAGCCCAGTACGCTATCTGAAATAGGAGCGACGTAAGTTGAACAAATGTGATAGAATTACGCTGAATTCTTATATTAACCGTAATATAAAATGATCTAATCGGGTCTCTGTTTGCCCTACCGTAGAAGTTTAACAGTGCATTTTACTCGTCATTTCATGCGCTTTGAGATGCCGCTTAGCCCAATACGCTATCTGCAATAGGAGCGACGTAAATTGACCAAATGTGATAGAATTTCGCTGAATTCTTATATTAACCAAAATATAAAATGATCTAATCGGGTCTCTGATTGCCCTATCATAGAAGTTTAATAGTGAATTTTACTCGCCATTCCACGCGCTTTAAGATGCCGCTTAGCCCAATACGCTATCTGAAATAGGAGCGACGTAAATTGCACAAATGTGATAGAATTTCGCTGAATTCTTAAATTAACCATAATATAAAATGATCTTATCGGGTCTCTGTTTGCACTACCCTAGAAGTTTAATAGTGCATTTTACTCGCCATTCCATGCGCTCTGAGATGCCGCTTAGCCCAATACGCTATCTGAAATAGGAGCGACGTAAATTGAACAAATGTGATAGAATTTCGCTGAATTCTTATATTAACCGTAATATAAAATGATCTAATCGGGTCTCTGTTTGCCCTACCGTAGAAGTATAACAGTGCATTTTACTCGTCATTTCATGCGCTTTGAGATGCCGCTTAGCCCAATACGCTATCTGAAATAGGAGCGACGTAAATTGAACAAATGTGATAGAATTTCGCTGAATTCTTAAATTAACCATAATATAACATGATCTAGTCGGGTCTCTGATTGCCCTACCCTAGAAGTTTAATAGTGCGTTTTACTCGCCATTTCATGCGCTTTGAGATGCCGCTTAGCCCAATACGCTATCTGAAATAGGAGCGACGTAAGTTGAACAAATGTGACAGAGTTACGCTGAATTCTTATATTAACCGCAATATAAAATGATCTAATCGGGTCTCTGTTTGCCTACCCTAGAAGTTTAGTAGTGCATTTTACTCGCCGTGTCTTGCGCTTTGAGATGCAGCTTACCCCAATACGCTATCTGAAATAGGAGCGACGTAAATTGAACAAATGTGATAGAATTTCGCTGAATTCTTATATTAACCAAAACATAAAATGATCTAATCGGGTCTCTGATTGCCCTATCATAGAAGTTTAATAGTGCATTTTACCCGCCATTCCACGCGCTTTAAGATGCCGCCTACCCCGGAACGCTATCTGAAATAGGAGCTACGTAAGTTGAACAAATATGTCAGAGTTACGCTGAATTCTTATATTAACCGCAATATAAAATGATCTAATCGGGTCTCTGTTTGCCTTATCCTAGAAGTTTAATAGTGCATTTTACTCGCCATTTCATGCGCTTTGTGATGCCGCTTAGCCCAATAAGCTATCTGAAATAGGAGCGATGTAAATTGATCAAATGTGATAGAATTTCGCTGAATTCTTTTATTAACCATAACGTAAAATGATCTAATCGGGTCTCTGTTCGCCCTAGCGTAGAAGCTTAATTGTGCATTTTATTCGTCATTTCATGCGCTTTGAGATGCCGCTTAGCCCAATACGCTATCTGAAATAGGAGCGACGTAAATTGAACAAATGTGATAGAATTTCGCTGAATTCTTATATTAACCAAAATATAAAATGATCTAATCGGGTCTCTGTTTGCCCTACCCTAGAAGCTTAATAGTGCATTTTACTCGCCATTTCTCGCGCTTTGAGATGCCGCTTAGCCCAATACGCTATCTGAAATATCAGCGACGTAAATTGAACAAATGTGAGAGAATTTCGCTGACTTCTTAAATTAACCATAATATAAAATGATCTTATCGGGTCTCTGTTTGCACTACCCTAGAAGTTTAATAGTGCATTTTACTCGACATTTCTTGCGCTTTGAGATGCCGCTTAGTCCAATACGCTATCTGAAATATCAGCGACGTAAATTGAACAAATGTGAGAGAATTTCGCTGAATTCTTATATTAACCAAAATATAAAATGATCTAATCGGGTCTCTGATTGCCCTATCATAGAAGTTTAGTAGTACATTTTACTCGCCCTTCCACGCGCTTTGAGATACCGCCTAGCCCAGTACGCTATCTGAAATAGGAGCGACGTAAGTTGAACAAATGTGATAGAATTACGCTGAATTCTTATATTAACCGTAATATAAAATGATCTAATCGGGTCTCTGTTTGCCCTACCCTTGAAGTTTAATAGTGCATTTTACTCGCCATTCCATGCGCTTTAAGATGCCGCCTAGCCCAGTACGCTATCTGAAATAGGAGCGACGTAAATGGAACAAATGTGTTAGAATTTCGCTGAATTATTATATTAACCAAAATATAAAATAATCTAATCGGGTCTCTGATTTCCCTATCAGAGAAGTTTAACAGTGCATTTGACTCGCCATTTCATGCGCTTTGAGATGCCGCTTAGACCAATACGCTATCTGAAATAGGGGCGACGTAAATTGAACAAATGTGATAGAATTACTCTGAATTCTTATATTAACCGTAATATAAAATGATCTAATCGGGTCTCTGTTTGCCTTACCCTAGAAGTTTAATAGTGCATTTTACTCGCCATTTCATGCGCTTTGAGATGCAGCTTACCCCAATACGCTATCTGAAATAGGAGCGACGTAAATTGAACAAATGTGATAGAATTTCGCTGAATTCTTATATTAACCAAAATATAAAATGAACTAATCGGGTCTCTGATTGCCCTATCATAGAAGTTTAATAGTGCATTTTACTCGCCATTCCATGCGCTTTAAGGTGCCGCCTAGCCCAGTACGCTATCTGAAATAGGAGCGACGTAAACTGAACAAATGTGATAGAATTTTGCTGAATTCTTAAATTAACCATAATATAAAATGATCTAGTCGGGTCTCTGATTGCCCTACCCTAGAAGTTTAATAGTGCATTTTACTCGCCATTTCATGCGCTTTGAGATGCCGCTTAGCCCAATACGCTATCTGAAATAGGAGCGACGTAAGTTGAACAAATGTGACAGAGTTACGCTGAATTCTTATATTAACCGCAATATAAAATGATCTAATCGGGTCTCTGTTTGCCTACCCTAGAAGTTTAGTAGTGCATGTTACTCGCCATGTCTTGCGCTTTGAGATGCAGCTTACCCCAATACGCTATCTGAAATAGGAGCGACGTAAATTGAACAAATGTGATAGAATTTCGCTGAATTCTTATATTAACCAAAACATAAAATGATCTAATCGGGTCTCTGATTGCCCTATCATAGAAGTTTAATAGTGCATTTTACCCGCCATTCCACGCGCTTTAAGATGCCGCCTAGCCCAGTACGCTATCTGAAATAGGAGCTACGTAAGTTGAACAAATGTGTCAGAGTTACGCTGAATTCTTATATTAACCGCAATATAAAATGATCTAATCGGGTCTCTGTTTGCGTTATCCTAGAAGTTTAATAGTGCATTTTACTCGCCATTTCATGCGCTTTGAGATGCCGCTTAGACCAATAAGCTATCTGCAATAGGAGCGACGTAAATTCACCAAATGTGATAGAATTTCGCTGAATTCTTATATTAACCAAAATATAAAATGATCTAATCGGGTCTCTGATTGCCCTATCATAGAAGTTTAATAGTGAATTTTACTCGCCATTCCACGCGCTTTAAGATGCCGCTTATCCCAATACGCTATCTGAAATAGGAGCGACGTAAATTGAACAAATGTGATAGAATTTCGCTGAATTCTTAAATTAACCATAATATAAAATGATCTTATCGGGTCTCTGTTTGCACTACCCTACAAGTTTAATAGTGCATTTTACTCGCCATGCCATGCGCTCTGAGATGCCGCTTAGCCCAATACGCTATCTGAAATAGGAGCGACGTAAATTGAACAAATGTGATAGAATTTCGCTGAATTCTTAAATTAACCATAATATAAAATGATCTAATCGGGTCTCTGTTTGCCCTACCCTAGAAGTTTAATAGTGCATTTCTCTCGTCATTTCATGCGCTTTGCGATGCCGCTTAGCCCAATAAGCTATCTGAAACAGGAGCGACGTAAATTGAACAAATGTGATAGAATTTCTCTGAATTCTTATATTAACCAAAATATAAAATGATCTAATCGGGTCTCTGAATGCCCTATCATAGAAGTTTAATAGTGAATTTTACTCGCCATGCCACGCGCTTTAAGATGCCGCATAGCCCAGTACGCTATCTGAAATAGGAACGACGTATGTTGAACAAATGTGATAGAATTTCCCTGAATTCTTAAATTAACCATAATATAAAATGATCTAATCACGTCTCTGATTGCCCTACCCTAGAAGTTTACTAGTGCATTTTACTCGCCATTTCATGCGCTTTGAGATGCCGCTTAGCCCAATACGCTATCTGAAATAGGAGCGACGTAAATTGAACAAATGTGATAGAATTTCGCTGAATTCTTATATTAACCAAAATATAAAATGATCTAATCGGGTCTCTGACTGCCTTATCCTAGAAGTTTAATAGTGCATTTTACTCGCCATTCCACGCGCTTTAAGATGCCGCCTAGCCCAGGACGCTATCTGAAATAGGAGCTACGTAAGTTGAACAAATGTGGACAGAGTTACGCTGAATTCTTATATTAACCGCAATATAAAATGATCTAATCGGGTCTCTGTTTGCCTTATCCTAGATGTTTAATAGTGCATTTTACTCGCCATTTCATGCGCTTTGAGATGCCGCTTAGCACAATACGCTATCTGAAATAGGAGCTACGTAAGTTGAACAAATGTGACAGAATACGCTGAATTCTTATATTTACCGTAATATAAAATGATCTAATCGGTTCTCTGATTGCCCTACCATAGAAGTTTAATAGTGCATTTTACTCGCCATTCCACGCGCTTTAAGTTGCCGCCTAGCCCAGTACGCTATCTGAAATAGGAGCTACGTAAGTTGAACAAATGTGACAGAATTACGCTGAATTCTAATATTTACCGTAATATAAAATGATCTAATCGGGTCTCTGTTTGCCCTACCCTAGAAGTTTAATAGTGCATTTTACTCGCCATTTCATGCGCTTTGAGATGCCGCTCAGCCCAATACGCTATCTGAAATAGGAGCGACGTAAATTGAACAAATGTGATAGAATTTCGCTGAATTCTTAAATTAACCATAATATAAAATGATCTAATGGGGTCTCTGTTTGCCCTACCCTAGAAGTTTAATAGTGCATTTTACTCGCCATTTCTCGCGCTTTGAGATGCCGCTTAGCCCAATACGCTATCTGAAATATCAGCGACGTAAATTGAACAAATCTGAGAGAATTTCGCTGAATTCTTAAATTAACCATAATATAAAATGATCTTATCGGGTCTCTGTTTGCACTACCCTAGAAGTTTAACAGTGCATTTTACTCCTCATTTCATGCGCTTTGAGATGCCGCTTAGCCCAATACGCTATCTGAAATAGGAGCGACGTAAATTGAACAAATGTGATAGAATATCGCAGAATTCTTAAATTAACCATAATATAAAATGATCTAATGGGGTCTCTGTTTGCCCTACCCTAGAAGTTTAATAGTGCATTTTACTCGACATTTCTTGCGCTTTGAGATGCCGCTTAGACCAATACGCTATCTGAAATATCAGCGACGTAAATTGATCAAATGTGATAGAATTTCGCTGAATTCTTATATTAACCAAAATATAAAATGATCTAATCGGGTCTCTGATTGCCCTATCATAGAAGTTTAGTAGTGCATTTTACTCGCCCTTCCACGCGCTTTGAGATACCGCCTAGCACAGTACGCTATCTGAAATAGGAGCGACGTAAGTTGAACAAATGTGATAGAATTACGCTGAATTCTTATATTAACCGTAATATAAAATGATCTAATCGGGGTCTCTGTTTGCCCTACCCTAGAAGTTTAACAGTGCATTTTACTCGTCATTTCATGCGCTTTGAGATGCCGCTTAGCCCAAACGCTATCTGCAATAGGAGCGACGTAAATTGACCAAATGTGATAGAATTTCGCTGAATTCTTATATTAACCCAAAATATAAAATGATCTAATCGGGTCTCTGATTGCCCTATCATAGAAGTTTAATAGTGAATTTTACTCGCCATTCCACGCGCTTTAAGATGCCGCTTAGCCCAATACGCTATCTGAAATAGGAGCGACGTAAATTGCACAAATGTGATAGAATTTCGCTGAATTCTTAAATTAACCATAATATAAAATGATCTTATCGGGTCTCTGTTTGCACTACCCTACAAGTTTAATAGTGCATTTTACTCGCCATCCATGCGCTCTGAGATGCCGCTTAGCCCAATACGCTATCTGAAATAGGAGCGACGTAAATTGAACAAATGTGATAGAATTTCGCTGAATTCTTATATTAACCGTAATATAAAATGATCTAATCGGGTCTCTGTTTGCCCTACCGTAGAAGTTTAACAGTGCATTTTACTCGTCATTTCATGCGCTTTGAGATGCCGCTTAGCCCAATACGCTATCTGAAATAGGAGCGACGTAAATTGAACAAATGTGATAGAATTTCGCTGAATTCTTAAATTAACCATAATATAACATGATCTAGTCGGGTCTCTGATTGCCCTACACTAGAAGTTTAATAGTGCATTTTACTCGCCATTTCATGCGCTTTGAGATGCCGCTTAGCCCAATACGCTATCTGAAATAGGAGCGACGTAAGTTGAACAAATGTGACAGAGTTACGCTGAATTCTTATATTAACCGCAATATAAAATGATCTAATCGGGTCTCTGTTTGCCTACCCTAGAAGTTTAGTAGTGCATTTACTCGCCGTGTCTTGCGCTTTGAGATGCAGCTTACCCCAATACGCTATCTGAAATAGGAGCGACGTAAATTGAACAAATGTGATAGAATTTCGCTGAATTCTTATATTAACCAAAACATAAAATGATCTAATCGGGTCTCTGATTGCCCTATCATAGAAGTTTAATAGTGCATTTTACCCGCCATTCCACGCGCTTTAAGATGCCGCCTACCCCGGAACGCTATCTGAAATAGGAGCTACGTAAGTTGAACAAATGTGTCAGAGTTACGCTGAATTCTTATATTAACCGCAATATAAAATGATCTAATCGGGTCTCTGTTTGCCTTATCCTAGAAGTTTAATAGTGCATTTTACTCGCCATTTCATGCGCTTTGTGATGCCGCTTAGCCCAATAAGCTATCTGCAATAGGAGCGACGTAAATTGGCCAAATGTGATAGAATTTCGCTGAATTCTTATATTAACCAAAATATAAAATGATCTAATCGGGTCTCTGATTGCCCTATCATAGAAGTTTAATAGTGAATTTTACTCGCCATTCCACACGCTTTAAGATGCCGCTTAGCCCAATACGCTATCTGAACTAGGAGCGACGTAAATTGAACAAATGTGATAGAATTTCGCTGAATTCTTAAATTAACCATAATATAAAATGATCTTATCGGGTCTCTGTTTGCACTACCCTAGAAGTTTAATAGTGCATTTTACTCGCCATTCCATGCGCTCTGAGATGCCGCTTAGCCCAATACGCTATCTGAAATAGGAGCGACGTAAATTGAACAAATGTGATAGAATTTCGCTGAATTCTTAAATTAACCATAATATAAAATGATCTAATCGGGTCTCTGTTTGCCCTACCCTAGAAGTTTAATAGTGCATTTCTCTCGTCATTTCATGCGCTTTGCGATGCCGCTTAGCCCAATAAGCTATCTGAAATAGGAGCGACGTAAATTGAACAAATGTGATAGAATTTCTCTGAATTCTTATATTAACCAAAATATAAAATGATTTAATCGGGTCTCTGATTGCCCTATCATAGAAGTTTAATAGTGAATTTTACTCGCCATTTCATGCTCTTTGAGATGCCGCTTAGCCCAATACGCTATCTGAAATAGGAGCGACGTAAATTGAACAAATGTGATAGAATTTTGCTGAATTCTTAAATTAACCATAATATTAGATGATGTAATCGGGTCTCTGCTTGCCCTACCCTAGAAGTTTAATAGTGCATTTTACTCGCCATTTCATGCGCTTTGAGATGCCGCTTCGCCCAATACGCTATCTGAAATAGGAGCGGCGTCAATTAAACAAATGTGATAGAATTTCCCTGAAATCTTATATTAAACAAAATATAAAATGATCTAATCGGGCCTCTGATTGCCCTTTCATAGAAGTTTAGCAGTGCATTTTACTCGCCATTCCACGCGCTTTAAGATGCCGCCGAGCCCAGTACGGTATCTGAAATAGGAGCGACGTAAATTGAACAAATGTGATAGAATTTCGCTGAATTCTTTTATTAACCATAATGTAAAATGATCTGATCGGGTCTCTGTTCGCCCTATTCTAGAAGTTTAAGAGTGTATTTTATTCGCCATTTCATGCGCTTTGAGATGCCGCTTAGCCGAATACGCTATTTGAAATAGGAGCGACGTAAATTGACCAAATGCGATAGAATTTCACTGAATTCTTAAATTAACCATAATATAAAATGATCTAATCGGGTCTCTGTTTGACCTACCCTAGAAGTTTAATAGTGCATTTTACTCGCCATTTCATGTGCTTTGAGATGCCGCATAGCCCAATACGCTGTATGGAATAGGAGCGACGTAAATTGAACAAATGTGATAGAATTTCCCTGAATTCTTATATTAACCTTAATGTAAAATGATCTAATCGGGTCTCTGTTCGCCCTACCATAGAAGTCTAATAGTGCATTTCACTCGCCATTTCATCCGCTTTGAGATGCCGCTTAGCACAATACGCTATTTGAAATAGGGGTGACGTAAATTGAACAAATGTGATAGAATTACGCTGAATTCTTATATTAACCGTAATATAAAATGATCTAATCGGGTCTCTGTTTGCCTTATCCTAGAAGTTTAATAGTGCATTTTACTCGCCATTTCATGCGCTTTGAGATGCCGCTTAGGCCAGTACGCTATCTGCAATAGGAGCGACGTAAATTGAACAAATGTGATAGAATTTTGCTGAATTCATAAATTAACCATAATATAAAATGATTTAATCGGGTCTCTGTTCGCCCTACCGTAGAAGTCTAATAGTGCATTTTACTCGCCATTTCATGCTCTTTGAGATGCCGCCTAGCCCAATACGCTATCTGAAATAGGAGCGACGTAAGTTGAACAAATGTGATAGAATTTCGCTGAATTCTTTTATTAACCATAATGTAAAATGATCTGGTCGGGTCTCTGTTCGCCCTAGCCTAGAAGTTAAAGAGTGCATTTCATTCGCCTTTTCATGCGCTTTGAGATGCCGCTTAGCCGAATACGCTATCTGAATTAGGAGCGACGTAAATTGAACAAATGTGATACAAATTCCCTGAAATCTGATATTATACAAAATATAAAATGATCTAATCGGGTCCCTGATTGCCCTATCATAGAAGTTTAGTAGTGCATTTTACTCGCCATTCCACGCGCTTTAAGATGCCGCCTAGCCCAGTACGCTATCGGAAATAGGAGCGACGTAAATTGAACAAATGTGATAGAATTTCCCTGAATTCTTATATTAACATTAATGTAAAATGATCTAATCGGGTCTCCGTTCGCCCTATCCTAGAAGTTTAATAGTGCATTTCACTCGTCATTTCATGCGCTTTGAGATGCCGCTTAGCCCAATAAGCTATCTGAAATAGGAGCGACGTAAATTGAAAAAATGTGATAGAATTTCGCTGAATTCTTAAATTAACTATAATATAAAATGATCTAATCGGGTCACTGATTGCCCTATGCTAGAAGTTTAATAGTGCATTTTACTCGCCATTTCATGCGCTTTGAGATGCCGCTTCGCCCAATACGCTATCTGAAATAGGAGCGACGTAAATTAAACAAATGTGATAGAATTTCCCTGAAATCTTATATTAAACAAAATATAAAATGATCTATTCGGGTCTCTGATTGCCCTATCATAGAAGTTTAGCAGTGCATTTTACTCGCCATTCCACGCGCTTTAAGATGCCGCCAAGCTCAGTACGCCATCTAAATTAGAAGCGACGTAAGTTGAACAAATGTGATAGAATTTCGCTCAATTCTTAAATTAACCATAATATAAAATGATCTAATCGGGTCTCTGTTTGCCCTACCCTAGAACTTTAATAGTGCATTTTACTCGTCATTTCATGCGCTTTGAGATGCCGCTTAGCCTAATACGCTATCTGACATTGGAGCGATATAAGTTGAACAAATGTGATAGAATTTCGCTTAATTCTTTTATTAACCATAATGTAAAATGATCTAATCGGATCTCTGTTCGCCCGAGCCTAGAACTTTAATAGTGCATTTTATTCGCCATTTCATACGCTTTGAGATGCCGCTTTGCCCAATACGCTATCTGAAATAGGAGCGACGTAAATTGAACAAATGTGATAGAATTTCACTGAATTCTTATATTAACCAAAATATAAAATGATCTAATCGGGTCTCTGATTGCCCTATCATAGAAGTTTAGTAGTGCATTTTACTCGCCATTCCACGCGCTTTAAGATGCCGCCTAGCCCAGTACGCTATCGGAAATAGGAGCGACGTAAATTGAACAAATGTGATAGAATTTCCGTGAATTCTTATATTAACCTTAATGTAAAATGATCTAATCGGGTCTCTGTTCGCCCTACCATAGAAGTCTAATAGTGCATTTCACTCGCCATTTCATGCACTTTGAGATGCCGCTTAGCCCAATACGCTATCTGAAATAGGAGCGACGTAATTTGAACAAATGTGATAGAATTTCTCTGAATTCTTTTATTAACCATAATGTAAAATGATCTGATCGGGACTCTGTTCGCCCTAGCCTAGAAGTTGAGCAGTGCATTTTACTCGCCATTCCACGCGCTTTAAGATGGCGCCTAGCCCAGTACGCTATCTGAAATAGGAGCGACGTAAGTTGAACAAATGTGATAGAATTTTGCTGAATTCTTAAATCAACCATAATATAAAATGATCTAATCGGGTCTCTGTTTGCCCTACCCTAGAAGTTTAATAGTGCATTTCACTCGTCACTTCATGCGCTTTGAGATGCCGCTAAGCCCAATAAGCTATCTGAAATAGGAGCGACGTATATTGAACAAATGTGATAGAATTTCCGTGAATTCTTATATTAACCTTAATGTAAAATGATCTAATCGGGTCTCTGTTCGCCCTACCATAGAAGTCTAATAGTGCATTTCACTCGCCATTTCATGCACATTGAGATGCCGCTTAGCCCAATACGCTATCTGAAATAGGAGCGACGTAATTTGAACAAATGTGATAGAATTTCTCTGAATTCTTTTATTAACCATAATGTAAAATGATCTGATCGGGTCTCTGTTCGCCCTAGCCTAGAAGTTGAGCAGTGCATTTTACTCGCCATTCCACGCGCTTTAATATGGCGCCTAGCCCAATAAGCTATCTGATATAGGAGCGACGTAAATTGAACAAATGTGATAGAATTTCGCTGAATTCTTACATTAACCATAATGTAAAATGATATAATCGGGTCACTGTTTGCCCTACCCTAGAAGTTTAATAGTGCATTTCACTCGTCACTTCATGCGCTTTGAGATGCCTCTAAGCACAATAAGCTATCTGTAATAGGAGCGACGTAAATTGAACAAATGTGATAGAATTTCACTGAATTCTTATATTAACCAAAATATAAAATGATCTAATCGGGTCTCTGATTGCCCTATCATAGAAGTTTAGTAGTGCATATTATACGCCATTCCACGCGCTTTAAGATGCCGCCTAGCACAGTACGCTATCTGAAATAGGAGCGACGTAAATTGAACAAATGTGATAAAATTTTGCTGACATCTTAAATTAACCATAATATAAAATGATCTCATCGGGTCTCTGTTTGCCCTACCCTAGAAGTTTAATAGTGCATTTTACTCGCCATTTCATGCGCCTTCAGATGCCGCTTAGCCCAATAAGCTATCTGAAATAGGAGCGACGTAAATTGAACAAATGTGATAGAATTTCCCTGAAATCTTATATTAAACAAAATATAAAATGATCTAATCGGGTCTCTGATTGCAATATCATAGAAGTTTAACAGTGCATTTCACTCGTCATTTCATGCGCTTTGACATGCCGCTTAGCCCAATAAGCTATCTGAAATAGGAGCGACGTAAATTGAACAAATGTGATAGAATTTCCATGAAATCTTATATTAAACAAAATATAAAATGAGCTAATCGGGTCTCTGATTGCCCTATCAAAAAAGTTGAGCTGTGCATTTTACTCGCCATTCCACGCGCTTTAAGATGGCGCCTAGCCCAGTACGCTATCTGAAATAGGAGCGACGTAAGTTGAACAAATGTGATAGAATTTCGCTGAATTCTTTTATTAACCATAATGTAAAATGATCTAATCGCGTCTCTGTTCGCCCTAGCCTAGAAGTTTAATAGTGCATTTTATTCGACATTTCATGCGCTTTGAGATGCCGCTTAGCCCAATACGCTATCTGAAATAGGAGCGACGTAAATTGATCAAATGTGATGGAAATTCCCTGAAATCTTATATTAAACAAAATATAAAATGATGTAATCGGGTCTCTGATTACTGTATCATAGAAGTATAGTAGTGCATTTTACTCGCCCTTCCACGCGCTTTAAGATGCCGCCTAGCCCAGTACGCTATCTGAAATAGGAGCGACGTAAGATGAACAAATGTGATAGAATTACGCTGAATTCTTATATTAACCGTAATATAAAATGATCTAATCGGGTCTCTGTTTGCCTTATCCGAGAAGTTTAATAGTGCATTTTACTCGCCATTTCATGCGCTTTGAAATGCCGCTTAGCCCAATACGCTATCTGAAATAGCAGCGACGTAAATTGAACAAATGTGATAGAATTTCCGTGAATTCTTATATTAACCTTAACGTAAAATGAACTAATCGGGTCTCTGTTCGCCCTACCCTAGAAGTTTAATAGTGCATTTCACTCGTCACTTCAGGCGCTTTGAGATGCCGCTTAGCCCAATACGCTATCTGAAATAGGAGCGACGTAATTTGAACAAATGTGATAGAATTTCGCTGAATTCTTACATTAACCATAATGTAAAATGATATAATCGGGTCTCTGTTTGCCCTACCCTAGAAGTTTAATAGTGCATTTCACTCGTCACTTCATGCGCTTTGAGATGCCGCTAAGCACAATCAGCTATCTGTAATAGGAGCGACGTAAGTTGAACAAATGTGATAGAATTTCGTAGAATTCTTATATTAACCAAAATATAAAATGATCTAATCTGGTCTATGTTCGCCCTAGCCTAGAAGTTTAGTATTGCATTTTACTCGCCCTTCCACGCGCTTTAAGATGCCGCCTAGCCCCGTACGCTATCTGAAATAGGAGCGACGTAAGATGAACAAATGTGATAGAATTACGCTGCATTCTTATATTAACCGTAATATAAAATGATCTAATCGGGTCTCTGTTTGCCTTATCCTAGAAGTTTAATAGTGCATTTTACTCGCCATTCCACGCGCTTTAAGATGCCGCCTAGCCCAGGACGCTATCTGAAATAGGAGCTACGTAAGTTGAACAAATGTGACAGAGTTACGCTGAATTCTTATATTAACCGCAATATAAAATGATCTAATCGGGTCTCTGTTTGCCTACCCTAGAAGTTTAGTAGTGCATTTTACTCGCCATGTCTTGCGCTTTGAGATGCAGCTTACCCCAATACGCTATCTGAAATAGGAGCGACGTAAATTGAACAAATGTGATAGAATTTCGCTGAATTCTTATATTAACCAAAACATAAAATGATCTAATCGGGTCTCTGATTGCCCTATCATAGAAGTTTAATAGTGCATTTTACCCGCCATTCCACGCGCTTTAAGATGCCGCCTAGCCCAGTACGCTATCTGAAATAGGAGCTACGTAAGTTGAACAAATGTGACAGAATTACGCTGAATTCTTATATTTACCGTAATATAAAATGATCTAATCGGGTCTCTGTTTGCCTTATCCTAGATGTTTAATAGTGCATTTTACTCGCCATTTCATGCGCTTTGAGATGCCTCTTAGCCCAATACGCTATCTGAAATAGGAGCTACGTAAGTTGAACAAATGTGACAGAATTACGCTGCATTCTTATATTTACCGTAATATAAAATGATCTAATCGGTTCTCTGATTGCCCTACCATAGAAGTTTAATGGTGCATTTTACTCGCCATTCCACGCGCTTTAAGTTGCCGCCTAGCCCAGTACGCTATCTGAAATAGGAGCTACGTAAGTTGAACAAATGTGACAGAATTACGCTGAATTCTTATATTTACCGTAATATAAAATGATCTAATCGGGTCTCTGTTTGCCTTATCCTAGAAGTTTAATAGTGCATTGTACTCGCTATTTCATGCGCTTTGAGATGCCGCTTAGCCCAATACGCTATCTGAAATAGGAGCGACGTAAATTGAACAAATGTGATAGAATTTCGCTGAATTCTTATATTAACCAAAATATAAAATGATCTAATCGGGTCTCTGATTGCCCTATCATAGAAGTTTAATAGTGCATTTTACTCGCCATTCCATGCGCTTTAACATGCCGCCTAGCCCAGTACGCTATCTGAAATAGGAGCGACGTAAACTGAACAAATGTGATAGAATTTTGCTGAATTCTTAAATTAACCATAATATAAAATGATCTAGTCGGGTCTCTGATTGCCCTACCCTAGAAGTTTAATAGTGCATTTTACTCGCCATTTCATGCGCTTTGAGATGCCGCTTAGCCCAATACGCTATCTGAAATAGGAGCGACGTAAATTGAACAAATGTGATAGAATTTCGCTGAATTCTTAAATTAACCATAATATAAAATGATCTAATGGGGTCTCTGTTTGCCCTACCCTAGAAGTTTAATAGTGCATTTTACTCGTCATTTCACGCGCTTTAAGATGCCGCTTAGCCCAATACGCTATCTGAAATAGGAGCGATGTAAATTGATCAAATGTGATAGAATTTCGCTGAATTCTTTTATTAACCATAACGTAAAATGATCTAATCGGGTCTCTGTTCGCCCTAGCGTAGAAGCTTAATTGTGCATTGTATTCGTCATTTCATGCGCTCTGAGATGCCGCTTATCCCAATACGCTATCTGAAATAGGAGCGACGTAAATTGGACAAATGTGATAGAATTTCGCTGAATTCTTATATTAACCAAAATATAAAATGATCTAATCGGGTCTCTGATTGCCCTATCATAGAAGTTTAGTAGTGCATTCTACTCGCCCTTCCACGCTCTTTGAGATACCGCCTAGCCCAGTACGCTATCTGAAATAGGAGCGACGTAAGTTGAACAAATGTGATAGAATTACGCTGCATTCTTATATTAACCGTAATATAAAATGATCTAATCGGGTCTCTGTTTGCCCTACCCTAGAAGTATAACAGTGCATTTTACTCGTCATTTCATGCGCTTTGAGATGCCGTACAGCCCAATACGCTATCTGAAATAGGAACGACGTAAATTGAACAAATGTGATAGAATTTTTCTGAATTCTTAAATTAACCATAATATAAAATGATCTAATCGGGTCTCTGTTTGCCCTACCCTTGAAGTTTAATAGTGCATTTTACTCGCCATTCCACGCGCTTTAATATGCCGCCTAGCCCAGTGCGCTATCTGAAATAGGAGCGACGTAAATGGAACAAATGTGTTAGAATTTCGCTGAATTATTATATTAACCAAAATATAAAATAATGTAATCGGGTCTCTGATTTCCCTATCATAGAAGTTTAACAGTGCATTTGACTCGCCATTTCTTGCGCTTTGAGATGCCGCTTAGCCCAATACGCTATCTGAAATAGGGGCGACGTAAATTGAACAAATGTGATAGAATTACTCTGAATTCTTATATTAACCGTAATATAAAATGATCTAATCGGGTCTCTGTTTGCCCTACCCTAGAAGTTTAACAGTGCATTTTACTCGACATTTCATGCGCTTTGAGATGCCGCATAGCCCAATACGCTATCTGAAATAGGAACGACGTAAATTGAACAAATGTGATAGAATTTCGTAGAATTCTTATATTAACCAAAATATAAAATGATCTAATCTGCTCTATGTTCGCCCTAGCCTAGAAGTTTAGTATTGCATTTTACTCGCCCTTCCACGCGCTTTAAGATGCCGCCTAGCCCAGTACGCTATCTGAAATAGGAGCGACGTAAGATGAACAAATGTGATAGAATTACGCTGAATTCTTATATTAACCGTAATATAAAATGATCTAATCGGGTCTCTGTTTGCCTTATCCTAGAAGTTTAATAGTGCATTTTACTCGCCATTTCATGCACTTTGAAATGCCGCTTAGCCCAATACGCTATCTGAAATAGGAGCGACGTAAATTGAACAAATGTGATAGAATTTCCGTGAAATCTTATATTAACCTTAATGTAAAATGATCTAATCTGGTCTCTGTTCGCCCTACCATAGAAGTCTAATAGTGCATTTCACTCGCCATTTCATGCACTTTGCGATGCCGCTTAGCCCAATACGCTATCTGAAATAGGAGCGACGTAATTTGAACAAATGTGATAGAATTACGCTGAATTCTTACATTAACCATAATGTAAAATGATCTAATCGGGTCTCTGTTTGCACTACCCTAGAAGTTTAATAGTGCATTTTACTCGACATTTCTTGCGCTTTGAGATGCCGCTTAGTCCAATACGCTATCTGAAATATCAGCGACGTAAATTGAACAAATGTGAGAGAATTTCGCTGAATTCTTATATTAACCGTAATATAAAATGATCTAATCGGGTCTCTGTTTGCCCTACCCTAGAAGTTTAACAGTGCATTTTACTCGCCATTCCATGCGCTTTAACATGCCGCCTAGCCCAGTACGCTATCTGAAATAGGAGCGACGTAAACTGAACAAATGTGATAGAATTTTGCTGAATTCTTAAATTAACCATAATATAAAATGATCTAGTCGGGTCTCTGATTGCCCTACCCTAGAAGTTTAATAGTGCATTTTACTCGCCATTTCATGCGCTTTGAGATGCCGCTTAGCCCAATACGCTATCTGAAATAGGAGCGACGTAAATTGAACAAATGTGATAGAATTTCGCTGAATTCTTAAATTAACCATAATATAAAATGATCTAATGGGGTCTCTGTTTGCCCTACCCTAGAAGTTTAATAGTGCATTTTACTCGTCATTTCACGCGCTTTAAGATGCCGCTTAGCCCAATACGCTATCTGAAATAGGAGCGATGTAAATTGATCAAATGTGATAGAATTTCGCTGAATTCTTTTATTAACCATAACGTAAAATGATCTAATCGGGTCTCTGTTCGCCCTAGCGTAGAAGCTTAATTGTGCATTGTATTCGTCATTTCATGCGCTCTGAGATGCCGCTTATCCCAATACGCTATCTGAAATAGGAGCGACGTAAATTGAACAAATGTGATAGAATTTCGCTGAATTCTTATATTAACCAAAATATAAAATGATCTAATCGGGTCTCTGATTGCCCTATCATAGAAGTTTAGTAGTGCATTCTACTCGCCCTTCCACGCTCTTTGAGATACCGCCTAGCCCAGTACGCTATCTGAAATAGGAGCGACGTAAGTTGAACAAATGTGATAGAATTACGCTGCATTCTTATATTAACCGTAATATAAAATGATCTAATCGGGTCTCTGTTTGCCCTACCCTAGAAGTATAACAGTGCATTTTACTCGTCATTTCATGCGCTTTGAGATGCCGTACAGCCCAATACGCTATCTGAAATAGGAACGACGTAAATTGAACAAATGTGATAGAATTTTTCTGAATTCTTAAATTAACCATAATATAAAATGATCTAATCGGGTCTCTGTTTGCCCTACCCTTGAAGTTTAATAGTGCATTTTACTCGCCATTCCACGCGCTTTAATATGCCGCCTAGCCCAGTGCGCTATCTGAAATAGGAGCGACGTAAATGGAACAAATGTGTTAGAATTTCGCTGAATTATTATATTAACCAAAATATAAAATAATGTAATCGGGTCTCTGATTTCCCTATCATAGAAGTTTAACAGTGCATTTGACTCGCCATTTCTTGCGCTTTGAGATGCCGCTTAGCCCAATACGCTATCTGAAATAGGGGCGACGTAAATTGAACAAATGTGATAGAATTACTCTGAATTCTTATATTAACCGTAATATAAAATGATCTAATCGGGTCTCTGTTTGCCCTACCCTAGAAGTTTAACAGTGCATTTTACTCGTCATTTCATGCGCTTTGAGATGCCGCATAGCCCAATACGCTATCTGAAATAGGAACGACGTAAATTGAACAAATGTGATAGAATTTCGTAGAATTCTTATATTAACCAAAATATAAAATGACCTAATCTGCTCTATGTTCGCCCTAGCCTAGAAGTTTAGTATTGCATTTTACTCGCCCTTCCACGCGCTTTAAGATGCCGCCTAGCCCAGTACGCTATCTGAAATAGGAGCGACGTAAGATGAACAAATGTGATAGAATTACGCTGAATTCTTATATTAACCGTAATATAAAATGATCTAATCGGGTCTCTGTTTGCCTTATCCTAGAAGTTTAATAGTGCATTTTACTCGCCATTTCATGCACTTTGAAATGCCGCTTAGCCCAATACGCTATCTGAAATAGGAGCGACGTAAATTGAACAAATGTGATAGAATTTCCGTGAAATCTTATATTAACCTTAATGTAAAATGATCTAATCTGGTCTCTGTTCGCCCTACCATAGAAGTCTAATAGTGCATTTCACTCGCCATTTCATGCACTTTGCGATGCCGCTTAGCCCAATACGCTATCTGAAATAGGAGCGACGTAATTTGAACAAATGTGATAGAATTACGCTGAATTCTTACATTAACCATAATGTAAAATGATCTAATCGGGTCTCTGTTTGCACTACCCTAGAAGTTTAATAGTGCATTTTACTCGACATTTCTTGCGCTTTGAGATGCCGCTTAGTCCAATACGCTATCTGAAATATCAGCGACGTAAATTGAACAAATGTGAGAGAATTTCGCTGAATTCTTATATTAACCGTAATATAAAATGATCTAATCGGGTCTCTGTTTGCCCTACCCTAGAAGTTTAACAGTGCATTTTACTCGTCATTTCATGCGCTTTGAGATGCCGCATAGCCCAATACGCTATCTGAAATAGGAACGACGTAAATTGAACAAATGTGATAGAATTTTTCTGAATTCTTAAATTAACCATAATATAAAATGATCTAATCGGGTCTCTGTTTGCCCTACCCTTGAAGTTTAATAGTGCATTTCACTCTCCATTTCATGCGCTTTGAGGTGCCGCTTAGTCCAATACGCTATCTGAAATATCAGCGACGTAAGTTGAACAAATGTGATAGAATTTTGCTGAATTCTTAAATTAACCATAATATAAAATGATCTAATCGGGTCTCTGTTTGCCCTACCCTAGAAGTTTAATAGAGCATTTCACTCGACACTTCATGCGCTTTGAGATGCAGCTAAGCCCAATAAGCTATCTGAAATAGGAGCAACGTAAATTGAACAAATGTGATAGAATTTCGCTGAATTCTTACATTAACCATAATGTAAAATGATATAATCGTGTCTCTGTTTGCCCTACCCTAGAAGTTGAATAGTGCATTTCACTCGTCACTTCATGCGCTTTGAGATGCCGCTAAGCACAATAAGCTATCTGTAATAGGAGCGACGTAAATTGAACAAATGTGATAAAATTTCGCTGAATTCTTATATTAACCAAAATATAAAATGATCTAATCGGGTCTCTGATTGCCCTATCATAGAAGTTTAGTAGTGCATTTTACTCGCCATTCCACGCGCTTTAAGATGCCGCCTAGCCCAGTACGCTATCTGAAATAGGAGCGACGTAAGTTGAACAAATGTGATAGAATTTCGTAGAATTCTTATATTAACCAAAATATAAAATGATCTAATCTGGTCTATGTTCGCCCTAGCCTAGAAGTTTAGCATTGCATTTTACTCGCCCTTCCACGCGCTTTAAGATGCCGCCTAGCCCAGTACGCTATCTGAAATAGGAGCGACGTAAGATGAACAAATGTGATAGAATTACGCTGAATTCTTATATTAACCGTAATATAAAATGATCTAATCGGGTCTCTGTTTGCCTTATCCGAGAAGCTTAATAGTGCATTTTACTCGCCATTTCATGCGCTTTGAAATGCCGCTTAGCCCAATACGCTATCTGAAATAGGAGCGACGTAAATTGAACAAATGTGATAGAATTTCGCTGAATTCTTATATTAACCAAAATATAAAATGATCTAATCGGGTCTCTGATTGCCCTATCATAGAAGTTTAATAGTGCATTTTACTCGCCATTCCATGCGCTTTAACATGCCGCATAGCCCAGTACGCTATCTGAAATAGGAGCGACGTAAACTGAACAAATGTGATAGAATTTTGCTGAATTCTTAAATTAACCATAATATAAAATGATCTAGTCGGGTCTCTGATTGCCCTACCCTAGAAGTTTAATAGTGCATTTTACTCGCCATTTCATGCGCTTTGAGATGCCGCTTAGCCCAATACGCTATCTGAAATAGGAGCGACGTAAATTGAACAAATGTGATAGAATTTCGCTGAATTCTTATATTAACCAAAATATAAAATGATCTAATCGGGTCTCTGATTGCCCTATCATAGAAGTTTGATAGTGCATTTTACTCGCCATTCCACGCGCCTTAAGATGCCGCCTAGCCCAGTACGCTATCTGAAATAGGAGCGACGTATGTTGAACAAACGTGATAGAATTTCCCTGAATTCTTATATTAACCTTAATGTGAAATGATCTAATCGGGTCTCTGATTTCCCTATCATAGAAGTTTAATAGTGAATTGTACTCGCCATTCCACGCGCTTTAAGATGCCGCATAGCCCAGTACGCTATCTGAAATAGGAACAACGTAAATTGAACTAATGTGATAGAATTTTGCTGAATTCTTAAATTAACCATAATATAAAATGATCTAATGGGGTCTCTGTTTGCCCTACCCAAGAAGTTTAATAGTGCATTTTACTCGTTATTTCATGCGCTTTGAGATGCCGCTTAGCACAATACGCTATCTGAAATAGGAGCGATGTAAATTGATCAAATGTGATAGAATTTCGCTGAATTCTTTTATTAACCATAACGTAAAATGATCTAATCGGGTCTCTGTTCGCCCTAGCGTAGAAGCTTAATTGTGCATTTTATTCGTCATTTCATGCGCTTTGAGATGCCGCTTAGCCCAATACGCTATCTGAAATATCAGCGACGTAAATTGAACAAATGTGAGAGAATTTCGCTGAATTCTTATATTAACCAAAATATAAAATGATCTAATCGGGTCTCTGATTGCCCTATCATAGAAGTTTAATAGTGAATTTTACTCGCCATTCCACGCGCTTTAAGATGCCACATAGCCCAGTACGCTATCTGAAATAGGAACGACGTAAATTGAACTAATGTGATAAAATTTTGCTGAATTCTTAAATTAACCAGAATATAAAATGATCTAATCGGGTCTCTGATTGCCCTACCCTAGAAGATTACTAGTGCATTTTACTCGCCATTTCATGCGCTTTGAGATGCCGCTTAGCCCAATACGCTATCTGAAATAGGAGCGACGTAAATTGAACAAATGTGATAGAATTTCGCTGAATTCTTATATTAACCAAAATATAAAATGATCTAATCGGGTCTCTGATTGCCCTATCATAGAAGTTTAATAGTGCATTTTACTCGCCATTCCATGCGCTTTAGGATGCCGCCTAGCCCAGTACGCGATCTGAAATAGGAGCGACGTAAACTGAACAAATGTGATAGAATTTTGCTGAATTCTTAAATTAACCATAATATAAAATGATGTAGTCGGGTCTCTGATTGCCCTACCCTAGAAGTTTAATAGTGCATTTTATTCGCCATTTCATGCGCTTTGAGATGCCGCTTAGCTCAATACGCTATCTGAAATAGGAGCGACGTAAATTGTACAAATGTGATAGAATTTCGCTGAAATCTTTTATTAACCATAATGTAAAATGATTTAATCAGCTCTCTGTTCGCCCTAGCCTAGAAGTTTAATAGTGCATTTTATTCGACATTCCATGCGCTTTGAGATTCCGCTTAGCCCAATACGCTGTCTGAAATAGGAGCGACGTAAATTGAACAAATGTGATAGAATTTCGGTGAATTCTTATATTAACCAAAATATAAAATGATCTAATCGGGTCTCTGATTGCCCTATCATAGAAGTTTAACAGTGCATTTTACTCGCCATTCCTCGCGTTTTAAGCTGCCGCCAAGCCCAGTACGCTAGCTGAAATAGGAACGACGTAAATTGAAAAAATGTGATAGAATTTTGCTGAATTCTTAAATTAACCATTATATAAAATGATCTAATCGGGTCCCTGTTTGCCCTACCATAGAAGTTTAATAGTGCATTTTACTCGCCATTTCATGCACTTTGAGATGCTGCTTAGCCCAATACGCTAACTGAAATAGGAGCGACGTAAATTGAACAAATGTGATAGAATTTCACTGAATTCTTATATTAACCAAAATATAAAATGATCTAATCGGGTCTCTGATAGCCCTCGCCTAGAAGTTTAATAGTGCATTTTATTCGCCATTTCATGCGCTTTGAGATGCCGCCTAGCCCAGTACGCTATCTGAAAGAGGAGCGACGTAAGTTGAACAAATGTGATAGAATTTCACTGAATTCTTATATTAACCAAAATATAAAATGATCTAATCAGGTCTCTGATTGCCCTAGCATAGAAGCTTAATAGTGCATTTTACTCGCCATTCCGCGCGCTTTAGGATGCCGCCTAGCCCAATACGCTATCTGAAATAGGAGCGACGTAAATTGAACAAATGTGATAGAATTTCGCTGAATTCTTTAATTAACCATAATATAAAATGATTTAATCGGGTCTTCGTTTGCCCTACCCTAGAAGTTTAATAGTGCATTTTGCTCGCCATTTCATGCGCTTTGAGATGCCGCTAAGCACAATAAGCTATCTGTAATAGGAGCGACGTAAATTGAGCAAATGTGATAGAATTTCGCTGAATTCTTTTATTAACCAAAATGTAAAATGATCTAATCGGGTCTCTGTTCGCCCTCGCCTAGAAGTTTAATAGTGCATTTTATTCGCCATTTCATGCGCTTTGAGATGCCGCTTAGCCCAATACGCTATCTGTAATAGGAGCGACGTAAATTGAACAAATGTAATCGAATTTCGCTGAATTCTTAAATTAACCATAATATAAAATGAGCTAATCGGGTCTCTGTTTGCCCTACCCTAGAAGTTTAATAGTGCATTTCACTCGTCACTTCATGCGCTTTGAGATGCCGCTAAGCCCAATAAGCTATCTGAAATAGGAGCGACGTAAATTGAAGAAATGAGAAAGAATCATGCTGAATTCTTAAATTGACCATAATATAAAATGATCCAATCGGGTCTCTGTTTGCCCTACCCTAGAACTTTAATATTGCATTTCACTCGCCATTTCATGCGCTTTGAGGTGCCGCTTAGCCCAATATGCTATCTGAAATAGGAGCGACGTAAATTGAACAAATGAGAAAGAATTATGCTGAATTCTTAAATTGACCATAATATAAAATGATCTAATCGGGTCTCTGTTTGCCCTACCCTAGAAGTATAATAGTGCATTTTACTCGCCATTCCACGCGCTTTAAGATGCCGCCTAGCCCTGTACGCTATCTGAAATAGGAGCGACGTAAATTGAACAAATGTGATAGAATTTCGGTGAATTCTTATATTAACCAAAATATAAAATGATCTAATCGGGTCTCTGATTGCCCTATCATAGAAGTTTAACAGTGCATTTTACTCGCCTTTCCACGCGCTTTAAGATGCCGCCTAGCCCAGTACGCTATCTGAAATAGGAACGACGTAAATTGAACAAATGTGATAGAATTTTGCTGACTTCTTAAATTAATCATAATATAAAATGAGCTAATCGGGTCTCTGTTTGCCCTACCCTAGAAGTTTAATAGTGCATTTCACTCGTCACTTCATGCGCTTTGAGATGCCGCTAAGCCCAATAAGCTATCTGAAATATGAGCGACGTAAATTGAAGAAATGAGAAAGAATTATGCTGAATTCTTAAATTGACCATAATATAAAATGATCTAATCGGGTCTCTGTTTGCCCTACCCTAGAAGTATAATAGTGCATTTTATTCGACATTCCATGCGCTTTGAGATTCCGCATAGCCCAATACGCTATCTGAAATAGGAACGACGTAAATTGAACAATAGTGATAGAATTTTTCTGAATTCTTAAATTAACCATAATATAAAATGATCTAATCGGGTCTCTGTTTGCCCTACCCTAGAAGTTTAGTAGTGCATTTTACTCGCCCTTCCACGCGCTTTAAGATGCCGCCTATCCCTGTACGCTATCTGAAATAGGAGCGACGTAAGTTGAACAAATGTGATAGAATTACGCTGAATTCTTATATTAACCGTAATATAAAATGATCTAATCGGGTATCTGTTTGCCTTACCCTAGAAGTTTAATAGTGCATTTTAATCGCCATTTCATGGGCTTTGAGATGCCGCTTAGCCCAATACGCTATCTGAAATAGGAGCGACGTAAATTGAACAAATGTGATAGAATTTCGGTGAATTCTTAAATTAACCATAATATAAAATGATCTAATCGGGCCTCTGTTTGCCCTACCCTAGAAGTGTAATAGTGCATTTTACTCGCCATTCCACGCGCTTTAAGATGCCGCTTAGCCCAATACGCTATCTGAAATAGGAGCGACGTAAATGGAACAAATGTGATAGAATTTCCCTGAATTCTTATATTAACCTTAATGTAAAATGATCTAATCGGGTCTCTGTTCGCCCTACCATAGAAGTCTAATAGTGCATTTCACTCCTCATTTCATGCGCTTTGAGATGCCGCTTAGCCCATTACGCTATCTGAAATAGGAGCGACGTAAATTAAACAAAAGTGATACAATTTCGCTGAATTCTTATATTAACCAAAATATAAAATGATCTAATCAGGTCTCTGATTGCCCTATCATAGAAGTTCAATAGTGCATTCTACTCGCCATTTCATGCGCTTTGAGATGCCGCTTAGCTCAATACGCTATCTGAAATAGGAGCGACGTAAATTGTACAAATGTGATAGAATTTCGCTGAAATCTTTTATTAACCATAATGTAAAATGATTTAATCAGCTCTCTGTTCGCCCTAGCCTAGAAGTATAATAGTGCATTTTATTCGACATTCCATGCACTTTGAGATTCCGCTTAGCCCAATACGCTGTCTGAAATAGGAGCGACGTAAATTGAACAAATGTGATAGAATTTCGGTGAATTCTTATATTAACCAAAATATAAAATGATCTAATCGGGTCTCTGATTGCCCTATCATAGAAGTTTAACAGTGCATTTACTCGCCATTCCTCGCGTTTTAAGATGCCGCCTAGCCCAGTACGCTATCTGAAAGAGGAGCGACGTAACTTGTACAAATGTGATAGAATTACGCTGAATTCTTATATTAACCGTAATATAAAATGATCTAATCGGGTATCTGTTTGCCTTACCCTAGAAGTTTAATAGTGCATTTTAATCGCCATTTCATGGGCTTTGAGATGCCGCTTAGCCCAATACGCTATCTGAAATAGGAGCGACGTAAATTGAACAAATGTGATAGAATTTCGGTGAATTCTTAAATTAACCATAATATAAAATGATCTAATCGGGTCTCTGTTTGCCCTACCCTAGAAGTGTAATAGTGCATTTTACTCGCCATTCCACGCGCTTTAAGGTGCCGCTTAGCCCAATACGCTATCTGCAATAGGAGCGACGTAAATGGAACAAATGTGATAGAATTTCCCTGAATTCTTATATTAACCTTAATGTAAAATGATCTAATCGGGTCTCTGTTCGCCCTACCATAGAAGTCTAATAGTGCATTTCACTCGTCATTTCATGCGCTTTGAGATGCCGCTTAGCCCATTACGCTATCTGAAATAGGAGCGACGTAAATTAAACAAAAGTGATACAATTTCGCTGAATTCTTATATTAACCAAAATATAAAATGATCTAATCAGGTCTCTGATTGCCCTATCATAGAAGTTCAATAGTGCATTTTACTCGCCATTTCATGCGCTTTGAGATGCCGCTTAGCTCAATACGCTATCTGAAATAGGAGCGACGTAAATTGTACAAATGTGATAGAATTTCGCTGAAATCTTTTATTAACCATAATGTAAAATGATTTAATCAGCTCTCTGTTCGCCCTAGCCTAGAAGTTTAATAGTGCATTTTATTCGACATTCCATGCGCTTTGAGATTCCGCTTAGCCCAATACGCAGTCTGAAATAGGAGCGACGTAAGTTGAACAAATGTGATAGAATTACGCTGAATTCTTATATTAACCGTAATATAAAATGATCTAATCTGGTCTCTGATTGCCCTATCATAGAAGTTTAATAGTGCATTTTACTCGCCTTTCCACGCGCTTTAAGATGCCGCCTATCCCAGTACGCTATCTGAAATAGGAGCGACGGAAATTGAACAAATGTGATAGAATTTCCCTGAAATCTTATATTAAACAAAATATAAAATGATCTAATCGGGTCTCTGATTGCCCTAGCATAGAAATTTAATAGTGCATTTTACTCGCCATTCCGCGCGCTTTAGGATGCCGCCTAGCCCGGTACGCTATCTGAAATAGGAGCGACGTAAATTGAACAAATGTGATAGAATTTTGCTGAATTCTTAAATTAACCATAATATAAAATGATCTAATCGGGTCTCTGTTTGCCCTCGCCTAGAAGTTTAATAGTGCATTTTATTCGCCATTTCATGCGCTTTGAGATGCCGCTTAGCTCAATACGCTATCTGAAATAGGAGCGACGTAAATTGTACAAATGTGATAGAATTTCGCTGAAATCTTTTATTAACCATAATGTAAAATGATTTAATCAGCTCTCTGTTCGCCCTAGCCTAGAAGTTTAATAGTGCATTTTATTCGACATTCCATGCGCTTTGAGATTCCGCTTAGCCCAATACGCTGTCTGAAATAGGAGCGACGTAAATTGAACAAATGTGATAGAATTTCGGTGAATTCTTATATTAACCAAAATATAAAATGATCTAATCGGGTCTCTGATTGCCCTATCATAGAAGTTTAACAGTGCATTTTACTCGCCATTCCTCGCGTTTTAAGCTGCCGCCAAGCCCAGTACGCTAGCTGAAATAGGAACGACGTAAATTGAAAAAATGTGATAGAATTTTGCTGAATTCTTAAATTAACCATTATATAAAATGATCTAATCGGGTCTCTGATTGCCCTACCATAGAAGTTTAATAGTGCATTTTACTCGCCATTTCATGCACTTTGAGATGCTGCTTAGCCCAATACGCTAACTGAAATAGGAGCGACGTAAATTGAACAAATGTGATAGAATTTCACTGAATTCTTATATTAACCAAAATATAAAATGATCTAATCGGGTCTCTGATAGCCCTCGCCTAGAAGTTTAATAGTGCATTTTATTCGCCATTTCATGCGCTTTGAGATGCCGCCTAGCCCAGTACGCTATCTGAAAGAGGAGCGACGTAAGTTGAACAAATGTGATAGAATTTCACTGAATTCTTATATTAACCAAAATATAAAATGATCTAATCAGGTCTCTGATTGCCCTAGCATAGAAGCTTAATAGTGCATTTTACTCGCCATTCCACGCGCTTTATGCTGACGCCTAGCCCAATACGCTATCTGAAATAGGAGCGACGTAAATTGAACAAATGTGATAGAATTTCGCTGAATTCTTTAATTAACTATAATATAAAATGATTTAATCGGGTCTTCGTTTGCCCTACCCTAGAAGTTTAATAGTGCATTTTGCTCGCCATTTCATGCGCTTTGAGATGCCGCTAAGCACAATAAGCTATCTGTAATAGGAGCGACGTAAATTGAAAAAATGTGATAGAATTTCGCTGAATTCTTTTATTAACCAAAATGTAAAATGATCTAATCGGGTCTCTGTTCGCCCTCGCCTAGAAGTTTAATAGTGCATTTTATTCGCCATTTCATGCGCTTTGAGATGCCGCTTAGCCCAATACGCTATCTGTAATAGGAGCGACGTAAATTGAACAAATGTAATCGAATTTCGCTGAATTCTTAAATTAACCATAATATAAAATGAGCTAATCGGGTCTCTGTTTGCCCTACCCTAGAAGTTTAATAGTGCATTTCACTCGTCACTTCATGCGCTTTGAGATGCCGCTAAGCCCAATAAGCTATCTGAAATAGGAGCGACGTAAATTGAAGAAATGAGAAAGAATCATGCTGAATTCTTAAATTGACCATAATATAAAATGATCCAATCGGGTCTCTGTTTGCCCTACCCTAGAACTTTAATATTGCATTTCACTCGCCATTTCATGCGCTTTGAGGTGCCGCTTAGCCCAATATGCTATCTGAAATAGGAGCGACGTAAATTGAACAAATGAGAAAGAATTATGCTGAATTCTTAAATTGACCATAATATAAAATGATCTAATCGGGTCTCTGTTTGCCCTACCCTAGAAGTATAATAGTGCATTTTACTCGCCATTCCACGCGCTTTAAGATGCCGCCTAGCCCTGTACGCTATCTGAAATAGGAGCGACGTAGATTGAACAAATGTGATACAATTTCGGTGAATTCTTATATTAACCAAAATATAAAATGATCTAATCGGGTCTCTGATTGCCCTATCATAGAAGTTTAACAGTGCATTTTACTCGCCTTTCCACGCGCTTTAAGATGCCGCCTAGCCCAGTACGCTATCTGAAATAGGAACGACGTAAATTGAACAAATGTGATAGAATTTTGCTGACTTCTTAAATTAATCATAATATAAAATGAGCTAATCGGGTCTCTGTTTGCCCTACCCTAGAAGTTTAATAGTGCATTTCACTCGTCACTTCATGCGCTTTGAGATGCCGCTAAGCCCAATAAGCTATCTGAAATATGAGCGACGTAAATTGAAGAAATGAGAAAGAATTATGCTGAATTCTTAAATTGACCATAATATAAAATGATCTAATCGGGTCTCTGTTTGCCCTACCCTAGAAGTATAATAGTGCATTTTATTCGACATTCCATGCGCTTTGAGATTCCGCATAGCCCAATACGCTATCTGAAATAGGAACGACGTAAATTGAACAATAGTGATAGAATTTTTCTGAATTCTTAAATTAACCATAATATAAAATGATCTAATCGGGTCTCTGTTTGCCCTACCCTAGAAGTTTAGTAGTGCATTTTACTCGCCCTTCCACGCGCTTTAAGATGCCGCCTATCCCTGTACGCTATCTGAAATAGGAGCGACGTAAGTTGAACAAATGTGATAGAATTACGCTGAATTCTTATATTAACCGTAATATAAAATGATCTAATCGGGTATCTGTTTGCCTTACCCTAGAAGTTTAATAGTGCATTTTAATCGCCATTTCATGGGCTTTGAGATGCCGCTTAGCCCAATACGCTATCTGAAATAGGAGCGACGTAAATTGAACAAATGTGATAGAATTTCGGTGAATTCTTAAATTAACCATAATATAAAATGATCTAATCGGGCCTCTGTTTGCCCTACCCTAGAAGTGTAATAGTGCATTTTACTCGCCATTCCACGCGCTTTAAGATGCCGCTTAGCCCAATACGCTATCTGAAATAGGAGCGACGTAAATGGAACAAATGTGATAGAATTTCCCTGAATTCTTATATTAACCTTAATGTAAAATGATCTAATCGGGTCTCTGTTCGCCCTACCATAGAAGTCTAATAGTGCATTTCACTCCTCATTTCATGCGCTTTGAGATGCCGCTTAGCCCATTACGCTATCTGAAATAGGAGCGACGTAAATTAAACAAAAGTGATACAATTTCGCTGAATTCTTATATTAACCAAAATATAAAATGATCTAATCAGGTCTCTGATTGCCCTATCATAGAAGTTCAATAGTGCATTCTACTCGCCATTTCATGCGCTTTGAGATGCCGCTTAGCTCAATACGCTATCTGAAATAGGAGCGACGTAAATTGTACAAATGTGATAGAATTTCGCTGAAATCTTTTATTAACCATAATGTAAAATGATTTAATCAGCTCTCTGTTCGCCCTAGCCTAGAAGTATAATAGTGCATTTTATTCGACATTCCATGCGCTTTGAGATTCCGCTTAGCCCAATACGCTGTCTGAAATAGGAGCGACGTAAATTGAACAAATGTGATAGAATTTCGGTGAATTCTTATATTAACCAAAATATAAAATGATCTAATCGGGTCTCTGATTGCCCTATCATAGAAGTTTAACAGTGCATTTACTCGCCATTCCTCGCGTTTTAAGATGCCGCCTAGCCCAGTACGCTATCTGAAAGAGGAGCGACGTAACTTGTACAAATGTGATAGAATTACGCTGAATTCTTATATTAACCGTAATATAAAATGATCTAATCGGGTCTCTGTTTGCCTTATCCTAGAAGTTTAATAGTGCATTTTACTCGCCATTCCACGCGCTTTATGATGCAACCTAGCCCAGTACGCTATCTGAAATAGCAGCGACGTAAATTGAACAAATGTGTTAGAATTTCACTGAATTCTTATATTAACCAAAATATAAAATGATCTAATCGGGTCTCTGATAGCCCTATCATAGAAGTTTAATAGTGCATTTTACTCGCCATTCCACGCGCTTTAAGATGCCGCCTAGCCCAGTACGCTATCTGAAAGAGGAGCGACGTAAGTTGAACAAATGTGATAGAATTACGCTGAATTCTTATATTAACCGTAATATAAAATGATCTAATCGGGTCTCTGTTTGCTTTATTCTAGAAGTTTAATAGTGCATTATACTCGCCATTTCATGCGCTTTGAGATGCCGCTTAGCCTAATACGCTATCTGAAATAGTAGCGACGTAAATTGAACAAATGTGATAGAATTTCGCTGAATTCTTAAATTAACCATAATATAAAATCATTTAATCGGGTCTTTGTTTGCCCTACCCTAGAAGTTT
>CAKAJE020001033.1:0-92064 GCA_916610135.2 Macropis europaea | reverse complement strand
ATGGCGCGTTGAGATGCCGCTTAGCCCAATACGCTATCTGACATAGGAGCGACGTAAATTGAACAAATGTGATAGAATTTCGCTGAATTCTTATATTAACCAAAATATAAAATGATCTAATCGGGTCTCTGATTTCCCTATCATAGAAGTTTAGTAGTGCATTTGACTCGCCATTTCATGCGCTTTGAGATGCCGCTTAGCCCAATACGCTATCTGAAATACGGGCAACGTAAATTGAACAAATGTGATAGAATTACTCTGAATTCTTATATTAACCGTAATATAAAATGATCTAATCGGGTCTCTGTTTGCCTTACCCTAGACGTTTAATAGTGCATTTTACTCGCCATTTCATGCGCTTTGAGATGCCGCTTAGCCCAATACGCTATCTGAAATAGGAGCGACGTAAATTGAACAAATGTGATAGAATTTCCATGAAATCTTATATTAAACAAAATATAAAATGATCTAAACGGGACCCTGATTGCCCTATCCTAGAAGGTTAATAGTGTATTTTACTCGCCATTTCATGCGCTTTGAGATGCCGCATAGCCCAATACGCTATCTGAAATAGGAGCGACGTAAATTGAACAAATGTGATAGAATATTGCTGAATTCTTATATTAACCTCAATGTAAAATGATCTAATCGGGTCTTTGTACGCCCTACCCTAGAAGTTTAATAGTGCATTTAACTCGTCATTTCATGCGCTTTGAGATGCCGCTTAGCCCAATAAGCTATCTGAAATAGGAGCGACGTAAATTGACCAAATGTGATAGAATTTCGCTGAATTCTTATATAACCAAAATATAAAATGATCTAATCGGGTCTCTGATTGCCCTATCATAGAAGTTTAATAGTGAATTTTACTCGCCATTCCACGCGCTTTAAGATGCCGCTTAGCCCAATACGCTATCAGCAATAGGAGCGACGTAAATTGAACAAATGTGATAGAATTTCGCTGAATTCTTAAATTAACCATAATATAAAATGATCTAATCGGGTCACTGTTTGCCCTACCCTAGAAGTTTAACAGTGCATTTTACTCGCCATTTCATGCGCTTTGAGATGCCGCTTAGCCCAATACGCTATCTGAAATAGGAGCGACGTAAATTGAACAAATGTGACAGAATTTCGCTGAATTCTTAAATTAACCATAATATAAAATGATGTAATGGGGTCTCTGTTTGCCCTACCCTAGAAGTTTAATAGTGCATTTGACTCGTCATTTCATGCGCTTTGAGATGCCGCTTAGCCCAATACGCTATCTGAAATAGGAGCGATGTAAATTGATCAAATGTGATAGAATTTCGCTGAATTCTTTTCTTAACCATAACGTAAAATGATCTAATCGGGTCTCTGTTCGCCCTAGCGTAGAAGCTTAACTGTGCATTTTATTCGTCATTGCATGCGCTTTGAGATGCCGCTTAGCCCAATACGCTATCTGAAATAGGAGCGACGTAAATTGAACAAATGTGATAGAATTTCGCTGAATTCTTATATTAACCAAAATATAAAATGATCGAATCGGGTCTCTGTTCGCCCTATCCTAGAAGTTTAATAGTGCATTTTACTCGCCATTTCATGCGCATTGGGATGCCGCTTAGCCCAATACGCTATCTGAAATAGGAGCGACGTAAATTGAACAAATGTGACAGAATTACGCTGAATTCTTATATTAACCGTAATATAAAATGATCTAATCGGGTCTCTGTTTGCCTTATCCTAGAAGGTTAATAGTGTATTTTACTCGCCATTTCATGCGCTTTGAGATGCCGCATAGCCCAATACGCTATCTGAAATAGGAGCGACGTAAATTGAACAAATGTGATAGAATTTCGCTGAATTCTTAAATTATCCATAATATAAAATGATCTAATCGGGTCTCTGTTTGCCCTACCCTAGAAGTTTAATAGTACATTTTACTCGCCATTTCTTGCGCTTTGAGATGCCGCTTAGCCCAATACGCTATCTGAAATATCAGCGACGTAAATTGAACAAATGTGAGAGAATCTCGCTGAATTCTTATATTAACCAAAATATAAAATGATCTAATCGGGTCTCTGATTGCCCTATCATAGAAGTTTAATAGTGCATTTTACTCGCCATTCCACGCGCTTTAAGTTGCCGCCTACTCCAGTACGCTATCTGAAATAGGAGCTACGTAAGTTGAACAAATGTGACAGAATTACGCTGAATTCCTATATTAACCGTAATATAAAATGATCTAATCGGGTCTCTGTTTGCCCTACCCTAGAAGTTTAATAGTGCATTTCGCTCGTCATTTCATGCGCTTTGCGATGCCGCTTAGCCCAATAAGCTATCTGAAATAGGAGCGACGTAAATTGAACAAATGTGACAGAATTACGCTGAATTCTTATATTAACCAAAATATAAAATGATCTAATCGGGTCTCTGATAGCCCTATCATAGAAGTTTAAGAGTGCATTTTACTCGCCATTCCACGCGCTTTAAGATGCCGCGTAGCCCGGTATGCTATCTGAAATAGGAGCGACGTAAGTTGAACAAATGTGATAGAATTACGCTGAATCCTTATATTAACCGTAATATAAAATGATCTAATCGGGTCTCTGTTTGCCTTATCCTAGAAGTTTAATAGTGCATTTTACTCGCCATTTCATGCGCATTGGGATGCCGCTTATCCCAATATGCTATCTGCAATAGGAGCGACGTAAATTGAACAAATGTGATAGAATTTCGCTGAATTCTTAAATTAACCATAATATAAAATGATCGAATCGGGTCTCTGTTTGCCCTACCCTAGAAGTTTAATAGTTCATTTTACTTGCCATTTCTTGCGCTTTGAGATGACGCTTAGCCCAATACGCTATCTGAAATATCAGCGACGTAAATTGAACAAATGTGAGAGAATCTCGCTGAATTCTTATATCAACCTTAATGTAAAATGATCTAATCGGGTCTCTGTTCGCCCTACCCTAGAAGATTAATAGTGCATTTCACTCGTCATTTCATGCGCTTTGAGATGCCGCTGAGCCCAATAAGCTATCTGAAATAGGAGCGACGTAAATTGAACAAATGTGATAGAATTTCCCTGAAATCTTATATTAACCAAAATATAAAATGATCTAATCGGGTCTCTGATTGCCCTATCACAGAAGTTTAGCCGCGCATTTTACTCGCCATTCCACGCGCTTTAAGTTGCCGCCTAGCCCAGTACGCTATCTGAAATAGGAGCTACGTAAATTGAACAAATGTCACAGAATTACGCTGAATTCTTATATTAACCGTAATATAAAATGATCTAATCGGGTCTCTGTTTGCCTTATCCTAGAAGTTTAATAGTGCATTTTACTCGCCATTTCTTGCGCTTTGAGATGACGCTTAACACAAGTCGCTATCTGAAATAGGAGCGACGTAAATTGAACAAATGTGATAGAATTTTGCTGAATTCTTAAATTAACCATAATATAAAATGATCTAATCGGGTCTCTGTTTGCCCTACCCTAGAAGTTTAATAGTGCATTTCACTCGTCATTTCATGCGCTTTGCGATGCCGCTTAGCCCAATAAGCTATCTGAAATAGGAGCGACGCAAATTGAACAAATGTGATAGAATTTCGCTGAATTCTTATATTAACCAAAATATAAAATGATCTATTCGGGTCTCTGATTGCCCTATCATAGAAGTTTAATAGGGCATTCTACTCGCCATTCCACGCGCTTTAAGATGCCGCCAAGCCCAGTACGCTATCTGAAATAGGAGCGACGTATGTTGAACAAATGTGATAGAATTTCGCTGAATTCTTATATTAACCAAAATATAAAATGATCTAATCGGGTCTCTGATTGCCCTATCATAGAAGTTTAATAGTACATTTTACTCGACATTTCTTGCGCTTTGAGATGCCGCTTAGTCCAATACGCTATCTGAAATATCAGCGACGTAAATTGAACAAATGTGAGAGAATTTCGCTGAATTATTATATTAACCAAAATATAAAATGATATAATCGGGTCTCTGATTGCCCTACCCTAGAAGATTAATAGTGCATTTCACTCGCCATTTCATGCGCTTTGAGATGCCGCTTAGCCCAATACGCTATCTGACATAGGAGCGACGTAAATTGAACAAATGTGATAGAATTTCGCTGAATTCTTATATTAACCAAAATATAAAATGATCTAATCGGGTCTCTGATTTCCCTATCATAGAAGTTTAGTAGTGCATTTGACTCGCCATTTCATGCGCTTTGAGATGCCGCTTAGCCCAATACGCTATCTGAAATAGGGGCGACGTAAATTGAACAAATGTGATAGAATTACTCTGAATTCTTATATTAACCGTAATATAAAATGATCTAATCGGGTCTCTGTTTGCCTTACCCTAGAAGTTTAATAGTGCATTTTACTCGCCATTTCATGCGCTTTGAGATGCCGCTTAGCCCAATACGCTATCTGAAATAGGAGCGACGTAAATTGAACAAATGTGATAGAATTTCCATGAAATCTTATATTAAACAAAATATAAAATGATCTAAACGGGACTCTGATTGCCCTATCATAGAAGTTTAGTAGTGCATTTTACTCGCCCTTCCACGCGCTTTAAGTTGCCGCCTAGCCCAGTACGCTATCTGAAATAGGAACTACGTAAGTTGAACAAATGTGACAGAATTACGCTGAATTCTTATATTTACCGTAATATAAAATGATCTAATCGGGTCTCTGTTTGCCTTATCCTAGAAGTTTAATAGTGCATTTTACTCGCCATTTCATGCGCTTTGAGATGCCGCATAGCCCAATACGCTATCTGAAATAGGAGCGACGTAAATTGAACAAATGTGATAGAATTTCGCTGAATTCTTATATTAACCTCAATGTAAAATGATCTAATCGGGTCTTTGTTCGCCCTACCCTAGAAGTTTAATAGTGCATTTTACTCGACATTTCTTGCGCTTTGAGATGCCGCTTAGTCCAGTACGCTATCTGAAATAGGGGCGACGTAAATTGAACAAATGTGATAGAATTACTCTGAATTCTTATATTAACCGTAATATAAAATGATCTAATCGGGTCTCTGTTTGCCTTACCCGAGAAGTTTAATAGTGCATTTTACTCGCCATTTCATGCGCTTTGAGATGCCGCTTAGCCCAATACGCTATCTGAAATAGGAGCGACGTAAATTGAACAAATGTGATAGAATTTCCATGAATCTTATATTAAACAAAATATAAAATGATCTAAACGGGACTCTGATTGCCCTATCATAGAAGTTTAGTAGTGCATTTTACTCGCCCTTCCACGCGCTGTAAGTTGCCGCCTAGCCCAGTACGCTATCTGAAATAGGAACTACGTAAGTTGAACAAATGTGACAGAATTACGCTGAATTCTTATATTTACCGTAATATAAAATGATCTAATCGGGTCTCTGTTTGCCTTATCCTAGAAGTTTAATAGTGCATTTTACTCGCCATTTCATGCGCTTTGAGATGCCGCATAGCCCAATACGCTATCTGAAATAGGAGCGACGTAAATTGAACAAATGTGATAGAATTTCGCTGAATTCTTATATTAACCTCAATGTAAAATGATCTAATCGGGTCTTTGTTCGCCCTACCCTAGAAGTTTAATAGTGCATTTCACTCGTCATTTCATGCGCTTTGAGGTGCCGCTTAGCCCAATACGCTATCTGACATAGGAGCGACGTAAATTGAACAAATGTGATAGAATTTCGCTGAATTCTTAAATTAACCATAATATAAAATGATATAATGGGGTCTCTGATTGCCCTATCATAGAAGTTTAGTAGTGCATTTTACTCGCCCTTCCACGCGCTTTGAGATACCGCCTTGCCCAGTACGCTATCTGAAATAGGAGCGACGTAAGTTGAACAAATGTGATAGAATTACGCTGAATTCTTATATTAACCGTAATATAAAATGATCTAATCGGGTCTCTGTTTGCCCTACCCTAGAAGTTTAATAGTGCATTTTACTCGCCATTTCTTGCGCTTTGAGATGCCGCTTAGCCCAGGACGCTATCTGAAATAGGAGCGACGTAAATTGATCAAATGTGATAGAATTTCGCTGAATTCTTTTATTAACCATAACGTAAAATGATCTAATCGGGTCTCTGTTCGCCCTAGCGTAGAAGCTTAATTGTGCATTATATTCGTCATTTCATGCGCTTTGTGATGCCGCTTAGCCCAATACGCTATCTGAAATAGGAGCGACGTAAATTGAACAAATGTGATAGAATTTTGCTGAATTCTTATATTAACCAAAATATAAAATGATCTATTCGGGTCTCTGTTTGCCCTACCCTAGAAGTTTAATAGTGCATTTTACTCGGCATTTCTCGCGCTTTGAGTTGCCGCTTAGCCCAATACGCTATCTGAAATATCAGCGACGTAAATTGAACAAATGTGATAGAATTTCGCTGAATTCTTACATTAACCAAAATATAAAATGATCTAATCGGGTCTCTGATTGCCCTATCATAGAAGTTTAATAGTGCAGTTTACTCGCCACTCCACGCGCTTTAAGATGCCGCCTAGCCCAGTACGCTATCTGAAATAGGAGCGACGTAAATTGAACAAATGTGATAGAATTTTGCTGAATTCTTAAATTAACCATAATATAAAATGATCTAATCGGGTCACTGTTTGCCCTACCCAAGAACTTTAATTGTGCATTTCTCTCGTCATTTCATGCGCTTTGAGATGCCGCTTAGCCCAATACGCTATCTGAAATAGGAGCGACGTAAATTGAACAAATGTGATAGAATTTCCATGATATCTTATATTAAACAAAATATAAAATGATCTAAACGGGACTCTGATTGCCCTATCATAGAAGTTTAGTAGTGCATTTTACTCGCCCTTCCACGCGCTTTAAGATGCCGCCTAGCCCAGTACACTATCTGAAATAGGAGCGACGTATGTTGAACAAATGTGATATAATTACGCTGAATTCTTATATTAACCGTAATATTAAATGATCTAATCGGGTCTCTGTTTGCCTTACCCTAGAAGTTTAATAGTGCATTTTACTCGCCATTTCATGCGCTTTGAGATGCCGCTTTGCCCAATACGCTATCTGAAATAGGAGCGACGTAAATTGATCAAATGTGATAGAATTTCGCTGAATTCTTTTATTAACCATAACGTAAAATGATCTAATCGGGTCTCTGTTCGCCCTAGCGTAGAAGCTTAATTGTGCATTATATTCGTCATTTCATGCGCTTTGTGATGCCGCTTAGCCCAATACGCTATCTGAAATAGGAGCGACGTAAATTGAACAAATGTGATAGAATTTTTCTGAATTCTTATATTAACCAAAATATAAAATGATCTATTCGGGTCTCTGTTTGCCCTACCCTAGAAGTTTAATAGTGCATTTTACTCGGCATTTCTCGCGCTTTGAGTTGCCGCTTAGCCCAATACGCTATCTGAAATATCAGCGACGTAAATTGAACAAATGTGATAGAATTTCGCTGAATTCTTACATTAACCAAAATATAAAATGATCTAATCGGGTCTCTGATTGCCCTATCATAGAAGTTTAGTAGTGCATTTTACTCGCCCTTCCACGCGCTTTGAGATACCGACTTGCCCAGTACGCTATCTGAAATAGGAGCGACGTAAGTTGAACAAATGTGATAGAATTACGCTGAATTCTTATATTAACCGTAATATAAAATGATCTAATCGGGTCTCTGTTTGCCCTACCCTAGAAGTTTAACAGTACATTTTACTCGTCATTCCATGCGCTTTGAGATGCCGCATAGCCCAATACGCTATCTGACATAGGAGCGACGTAAATTGAACAAATGTGATAGAATTTCGCTGAATTCTTAAATTAACCATAATATAAAATGATCTAATGGGGTCTCTGATTGCCCTACCCTAGAAGATTAATAGTGCATTTCACTCGCCATTTCATGCGCTTTGCGATGCCGCTTAGCCCAATATGCTATCTGAAATAGGAGCGACGTAAATTGAACAAATGTGATAGAATTTCGCTGAATTCTTATATTAACCAAAATATAAAATGATCTAATCGGGTCTCTGATTGCCCTATCATAGAAGTTTAATAGTGCATTTTACTCGCCATTCCACGCGCTTTAAGTTGCCGCCTAGCCCAGTACGCTATCTGAAATAGGAGCTACGTAACTTGAACAAATGTGACAGAATTACGCTGAATTCTTATATTAACCGTAATATAAAATGATCTAATCGGGTCTCTGTTTGCCTTATCCTAGAAGGTTAATAGTGCATTTTACTCGCCATTTCATGCGCTTTGAGATGCCGCATAGCCCAATACGCTATCTGAAATAGGAGCGACGTAAATTGAACAAATGTGATAGAATATCGCTGAATTCTTATATTAACCTCAATGTAAAATGATCTAATCGGGTCTTTGTACGCCCTACCCTAGAAGTTTAATAGTGCATTTAACTCGTCATTTCATGCGCTTTGAGATGCCGCTTGGCCCAATAAGCTATCTGAAATAGGAGCGACGTAAATTGACCAAATGTGATAGAATTTCGCTGAATTCTTATATAACCAAAATATAAAATGATCTAATCGGGTCTCTGATTGCCCTATCATAGAAGTTTAATAGTGAATTTTACTCGCCATTCCACGCGCTTTAAGATGCCGCTTAGCCCAATACGCTATCAGCAATAGGAGCGACGTAAATTGAACAAATGTGATAGAATTTCGCTGAATTCTTAAATTAACCATAATATAAAATGATCTAATCGGGTCTCTGTTTGCCCTACCCTAGAAGTTTAACAGTGCATTTTACTCGCCATTTCATGCGCTTTGAGATGCCGCTTAGCCCAATACGCTATCTGAAATAGGAGCGACGTAAATTGAACAAATGTGACAGAATTTCGCTGAATTCTTAAATTAACCATAATATAAAATGATGTAATGGGGTCTCTGTTTGCCCTACCCTAGAAGTTTAATAGTGCATTTGACTCGTCATTTCATGCGCTTTGAGATGCCGCTTAGCCCAATACGCTATCTGAAATAGGAGCGATGTAAATTGATCAAATGTGATAGAATTTCGCTGAATTCTTTTCTTAACCATAACGTAAAATGATCTAATCGGGTCTCTGTTCGCCCTAGCGTAGAAGCTTAACTGTGCATTTTATTCGTCATTGCATGCGCTTTGAGATGCCGCTTAGCCCAATACGCTATCTGAAATAGGAGCGACGTAAATTGAACAAATGTGATAGAATTTCGCTGAATTCTTATATTAACCAAAATATAAAATGATCTAATCGGGTCTCTGTTTGCCCTACCCTAGAAGTTTAATAGTGCATTTTACTCGCCATTTCTCGCGCTTTGAGATGCCGCTTAGCCCAATACGCTATCTGAAATAGGAGCGACGTAAATTGAACAAATGTGATAGAATTTCCCTGAAATCTTATAGTAAACAAAATGTAAAATGTTCTCATCGGGACTCTGATTGTCCTATCACAGAATTTTAGTAGTGCATTTTACTCGCCCTTCCACGCGCTTTGAGATGTCGCCTAGCGCGGTATGCTATCTGAAATAGGAGCGACGTAAATTGAACAAATGTGATAGAATTACGCTGAATCCTTATATTAACCGTAATATAAAATGATCTAATCGGGTCTCTGTTCGCCCTATCCTAGAAGTTTAACAGTGCATTTTACTCGCCATTTCATGCGCATTGGGATGCCGCTTAGCCCAATACGCTATCTGAAATAGGAGCGACGTAAATTGAACAAATGTGATAGAGTTTCGCTGAATTCTTTAATTAACCATAATATAAAATGATCTTATCGGGTGTCTGTTTGCCCTACCCTAGAAGTTTAATAGCGCATTTTACTTGCCTTTTCTTGCGCTTTGAGATGCCGCTTAGCCCAATACTCTATCTGAAATATCAGCGACGTAAATTGAACAAATGTGATAGAATTTCCCTGAAATCTTATATTAAACAAAATATAAAATGATCTAAACGGGACTCTGATTGCCCTATCATAGAAGCTTAATAGTGCATTTTACTCGCCATTACACACGCTTTAAGATGCCGCCTAGCCCAGTACGCTATCTGAAATAGGAGCTACGTAAGTTGAACGAATGTGACAGAATTACGCTGATGACTTATATTAACCAAAATATAAAATGATCTAATCCGGTCTCTGTTTGCCCTACCCTACAAGTTGAATAGTGCATTGTACGAGCCATTTCTTGCGCTTTGAGATGCAGCTTAGCCCAATACGCTATCTGAAATAGGAGCGACGTAAATTGAACAAATGTGATAGAATTTCGCTGAATTCTTTTTTTAACCTTAATGTAAAATGATCTAATCGGGTCTTTGTTCGCCCTACCCTAGAAGTTTAATAGTGCATTTCACTCGTCATTTCATGCGCTTTGAGTTGCCGCTTAGCCCAATAAGCTATCTGAAATAGGAGCGACGTAAATTGAACAAATGTGATAGAACTTCGCTGAATTCTTATATTAACCGTAATATAAATTGATCTTATCGGGTCTCTGATTGCCCCACCCTAGAAGTTTAATAGTGCATTTTACTCGCCCTTTCGTGCGCTTTGAGATGCCGCTTAGCCCAGTACGCTATCTGAAATAGGAACGACGTAAATTGAACAAATGTGATAGAATTTTGCTGAATTCTTAAATTAACCGTAATATAAAATGATCTAATCGGGTCTCTGATTGCCCTAGCGAACAAGCTTAATAGTGCATTTTATTCGTCATTTCATGCGCTTTGAGATGCCGCTTAGCCCAATACGCTATCTGAAATAGGACCGACGCAAATTGAACAAATGTGATAGAATTTCGCTGAATTCTTATATTAACCAAAATATAAAATGATCTAATCGGGTCTCTGATTGCCCTATCATAGAAGTTTAATAGTGCATTTTACTCGCCATTCCACGCGCTTTAAGATGCCGCCTAGCCCAGTACGCTATCTGAAATAGGAGCTACGTAAGTTGAACGAATGTGACAGAATTACGCTGATTTCTTATATTAACCGTAATATAAAATGATCTAATCGGGTCTCTGTTTGCCTCACCCTAGAAGTTTAATAGTGCATTTTACTCGCCATTTCATGCGCTTTGAGATGCCGCTTAGCCCAATATGCTATCTGATATAGGAGCGACGTAAATTGAACAAATGTGATAGAATTACGCTGAATTCTTATATTAACCAAAATATAAAATGATCTAATCGGGTCTCTGATTGCCCTATCATAGAAGATTAATAGTGCATTTCACTCGCCATTCCACGCGCTTTAAGATGCCGCCCAGCCCAGTATGCTATCTGAAATAGGAACGACGTAAATTGAACAAATGTGATAGAACTTTGCTGAATTCTTAAATTAACCATAATATAAAATGATCTAATCGGGTCTCTGATTGCCCTATCATAGAAGTTTAACAGTGCATTTTACTCGCCATTCCACGCGCTTTAAGTTGTCGCCTAGCCCAGCACGCTATCTGAAATAGGAGCTACGTAAGTTGAACAAATGTCACAGAATTACGCTGAATTCTTATATTAACCGTAATATAAAATGATCTAATCGGGTCTCTGTTTGCCTTATCCTAGAAGTTTAATAGTGCATTTTACTCGCCATTTCATGCGCTTTGTGATGCCGCTTAGCCCAGTACGCTATCTGAAATAGGAGCGATGTAAATTGAACAAATGTGATAGAATTTCGATGATTTCATTTATTAACCAAAATATAAAATGATCTAATCGGGTCTCTGATTGCCCTACCCTAGAAGTTTAATAGTGCATTTTACTCGCCCTTTCATGCGCTTTGAGATGCCGCTTAGCCCAATACGCTATCTGAAATAGGAGCGACGTAAATTGAACAAATGTGATAGAATTTCGCTGAATTCTTATATTAACCAAAATATAAAATGATCTAATCGGGTCTCTGATTGCCCTACCCTAGAAGTTTAATAGTGCATTTTAGTCGCCATTTCATGCGCTTTGAGATCCGGCTTAGCCCAATACGCTATCTGAAATAGGAGCGACGTAAATTGAACAAATGTGATAGAATTTCGCTGAATTCTTATTTTAACCTTAATGTAAAATGATCTATTCGGGTCTTTGTTCGCCCTACCCTAGAAGTTTAATAGTGCATTGCACTCGTCATTTCATGCGCTTTGAGTTGCCGCTTAGCCCAATAAGCTATCTGAAATAGGAGCGACGTAAATTGAACAAATGTGATACTATTTCCCTGAAATCTTATATTAAACAAAATATAAAATGATCTAATCGGGTCTCTGATTGCCCTATCATAGAAGTTTAGTAGTGTATTTTACTCGCCATTCCACGCGCTTTAAGTTGCCGCCTAGCCCAGTACGCTATCTGAAATAGGAGCGACGTAAGTTGAACAAATGTGATAGAATTTTGCTGAATTCTTAAATTAACCATAATATAAAATGATTTAATCGGGTCTCTGTTTGCCCTACCTTAGAAGTTTAATAGTGCATTTTAGTCGCCATTTCATGCGCTTTGAGATCCGGCTTAGCCCAATACGCTATCTGAAATAGGAGCGACGTAAATTGAACAAATGTGATAGAATTTCCCTGAAATCTTGTATTAAACAAAATATAAAATGATCTAATCGCGTCTCTGATTGCCCTATCATACAAGTTTAATAGTGCATTTTACTCGCCACTCCACGCGCTATAGGATGCCGCCTAGCCCAGTACGCTATCCGAAATAGGAGCGACGTAAATTGAACAAATGTGATAGAATTTTGGTGAATTCTTAAATTAACCATAATATAAAATGATCTAATCGGGTCTCTGTTTGCCCTACCCTAGAAGTTTAATAGTGCATTTTACGCGCCATTTCATGCGCTTTGAGATGCCGCTTAACCCAATACGCTATCTGAAATAGGAGCAACGAAAGTTGAACAAATGTGATAGAATTTCGCTGAATTATTTTATTAACCAGAATGTAAAATGATCTAATCGGGTCTCTGTTCGCCCTAGCCTAGAAGTTTAATAGTGCATTTTATTCGCCATTTCATGCGCTTTGTGATGCCGCGTAGCCCAATACGCTATCTGAAATAGGAGCGACGTAAATTGAACAAATGTGATAGAATTTCCCAGAAATCTTATATTAAACAAAATATAAAATGATCTAATCGCGTCTCTGATTGCCCTATCATACAAGTTTAATAGTGCATTATACTCGCCATTCCACGCGCTTTAAGATGCCGGCCAGCCCAGTACGCTATCTGAAATAGGAGCGACGTAATTTGAAGAAATGTGATAGAATTACGCTGAATTCTTATAGTAACCGTAATATAAAATGATCTAATCGGGTCTCCGTTTGCCCTACCCTAGAAGTTTAATAGTCCATTTTATTCGCCATTTCATGCGCTTTGAGATGCCGCTTAACCCAATACGCTATCTGAAATAGGAGCGACGTAAGTTGAACAAATGTGATAGAATTTTGCTGAATTCTTAAATTAACCATAATATAAAATGATTTAATCGGGTCTCTGTTTGCCCTACCTTAGAAGTTTAATAGTGCATTTTAGTCGCCATTTCATGCGCTTTGAGATCCGGCTTAGCCCAATACGCTATCTGAAATAGGAGCGACGTAAATTGAACAAATGTGATAGAATTTCCCTGAAATCTTGTATTAAACAAAATATAAAATGATCTAATCGCGTCTCTGATTGCCCTATCATACAAGTTTAATAGTGCATTTTACTCGCCACTCCACGCGCTATAGGATGCCGCCTAGCCCAGTACGCTATCCGAAATAGGAGCGACGTAAATTGAACAAATGTGATAGAATTTTGGTGAATTCTTAAATTAACCATAATATAAAATGATCTAATCGGGTCTCTGTTTGCCCTACCCTAGAAGTTTAATAGTGCATTTTACGCGCCATTTCATGCGCTTTGAGATGCCGCTTAACCCAATACGCTATCTGAAATAGGAGCAACGAAAGTTGAACAAATGTGATAGAATTTCGCTGAATTATTTTATTAACCAGAATGTAAAATGATCTAATCGGGTCTCTGTTCGCCCTAGCCTAGAAGTTTAATAGTGCATTTTATTCGCCATTTCATGCGCTTTGTGATGCCGCGTAGCCCAATACGCTATCTGAAATAGGAGCGACGTAAATTGAACAAATGTGATAGAATTTCCCAGAAATCTTATATTAAACAAAATATAAAATGATCTAATCGCGTCTCTGATTGCCCTATCATACAAGTTTAATAGTGCATTATACTCGCCATTCCACGCGCTTTAAGATGCCGGCCAGCCCAGTACGCTATCTGAAATAGGAGCGACGTAATTTGAAGAAATGTGATAGAATTACGCTGAATTCTTATATTAACCGTAATATAAAATGATCTAATCGGGTCTCCGTTTGCCCTACCCTAGAAGTTTAATAGTCCATTTTATTCGCCATTTCATGCGCTTTGAGATGCCGCTTAACCCAATACGCTATCTGAAATAGGAGCAACGAAAGTTGAACAAATGTGATAGAATTTCGCTGAATTATTTTATTAACCAGAATGTAAAATGATCTAATCGGGTCTCTGTTTGCCCTACCCTAGAAGTTTAATAGTGCATTTTAGTCGCCATTTCATGCGCTTTGAGATCCGGCTTAGCCCAATACGCTATCTGAAATAGGAGCGACGTAAGTTGAACAAATGTGATAGAATTACGCTGAAATCTTATATTAATCAAAATATAAAATGATCTGCTCGGGTCTCTGTTCGCGCTAGCCTAGAAGTTTAATAGTGCATTTTACTCGCCATTCCACGCGCTTTAAGATGCCGCCTAGCCCAGTACGCTATCTGAAATAGGAGCGACGTAAATTCAACAAATGTGATAGAATCTTGCTGAATTCTTAAATTAACCATAATATAAAATGATGTAATCGGGTCTCTGTTTGCCCTACCCTAGGAGTTTAATAGTGCATTTTACTCGCCATTTCATGCGCTTTGAGATGCCGCTTAGCCCAATACGCTATCTGAAATATGAGCGACACGAATTGAACAAATGTGATAGAATTTCCCTGAATTCTTATATTAACCTTAATGTAAAATGATCTAATCGGGTCTCTGTTCGCCCTACCCTAGAAGTTTAATAGTGCATTTCACTCGTCATTTCATACGCTTTCAGTTGCCGCTTAGCCCAATACGCTATCTGAAATAGGAGCGACGTAAATTGAACAAATGTGATAGAATTTCCCAGAAATCTTATATTAAACAAAATATAAAATGATCTAATCGCGTCTCTGATTGCCCTATCATACAAGTTTAATAGTGCATTTTACTCGCCATTCCACGCGCTTTAAGATGCCGGCCAGCCCAGTACGCTATCTGAAATAGGAGCGACGTAATTTGAAGAAATGTGATAGAATTACGCTGAATTCTTATAGTAACCGTAATATAAAATGATCTAATCGGGTCTCCGTTTGCCCTACCCTAGAAGTTTAATAGTCCATTTTATTCGCCATTTCATGCGCTTTGAGATGCCGGTTAGCCCAATACCCTAACTGAAATAGGAGCGACGTAAATAGAACAAATGTGATAGGATTTCCCTGAAATCTTATATTAAACAAAATATAAAATGATCTAATCGGGTCTCTGACTGCCCTATCATAGAAGTTTAACAGTGCATTTTACTCACCATTCCACGCGCTTTAAGATGCCGCCTAGCCCAGTACGCTATCTGAAATAGGAGCGACGTAAATTCAACAAATGTGATAGAATCTTGCTGAATTCTTAAATTAACCATAATATAAAATGATCTAATCGGGTCTCTGTTTGCCCTACCCTAGGAGTTTAATAGTGCATTTTACTCGCCATGTCATGCGCTTTGAGATGCCGCTTAGCCCAATACGCTATCTGAAATATGAGCGATACGAATTGAACAAATGTGATAGAATATCCCTGAAATCTTGTATTAAACAAAATATAAAATGATCTAATCGCGTCTCTGATTGCCCTATCATACAAGTTTAATAGTGCATTTTACTCGCCACTCCATGCGCTTTATGATGCCGCCTAGCCCAGTACGCTATCCGAAATAGGAGCGACGTAAATTGAACAAATGTGATAGAATTTTGCTGAATTCTTAAATTAACCATAATATAAAACGATCTAATCGGGTCTCTGTTTGCCCTACACTAGAAGTTTAATAGTGCATTTTACGCGCCATTTCATGCGCTTTGAGATGCCGCTTAACCCAATACGCTATCTGAAATAGGAGCAACGAAAGTTGAACAAATGTGATAGAATTTCGCTGAATTATTTTATTAACCAGAATGTAAAATGATCTAATCTGGTCTCTGTTCGCCCTACCATAGAAGTCTTACAGTGCATTTCACTCGCCATTTCATGCGCTTTGAGATGCCGCTTTGCCCAATACGCTATCTGAAATAGGAGCGACGTAAATTGAACAAATGTGATAGAATTTCACTGCATTCTTATATTAACCAAAATATAAAATGATCTAATCGGGTCTCTGATTGCCCTAGCATAGAAGTTTAATAGTGCATTTTACTCGCCATTCCGAGCGCTTTAAGATGCCGCATAGCCCAATACGCCATCTGAAATAGCAGCGACGTAAATTGAACAAATGTGATAGAATTTCGCTGAATTCTTAAATTAACTATAATATAAAATGATCTCATCGGGTCACTGATTGCCCTACCCTAGAAGTTTAATAGTGCATTTTACTTGCCATTTCATGCGCTTTGAGATGCCGCTTAGCCCAATACGCTATCTGAAATATGAGCGACGTAAATTGAACAAATGTGATAGAATTGCGCTGGATCCTTATATTAACCATAATATAAAATGATCTAATCGGGTATCTGTTTGACTTATCCTAGAAGTTTAATAGTGCATTATTCTCGCCATTTCATGCGCTTCGAGATGCCGCTTAACCCAACACGCTATCTGCAATAGGAGCGACGTAAATTGAACAAACGTGATAGAATTTTGCTGAATTCTTAAATTAACCATAGTACAAAATGATCTAATCGGGTCTCTGTTTGCCCTACCCTAGAAGTTTAATAGTGCATTTTGCTCGCCATTTCATGCGCTTTGAGATGCCGCTTAGCCTAATACGCTATCTGAAATAGGAGCGACGTAAATTGAACAAATGTGATAGAATATCGATGAATTCTTAAATTAACTACAATATAAAATGATCTAATCGGGTCACTGATTGCCCTACCCTAGAAGTTTAATAGTGCATTTTACTCGCCATTTCGTGCGCTTTGAGATGCCGCTTAGCCCAATACGCTATCGGAAATATGAGCGACGTAAATTGAACAAATGTGATAGAATTTCGCTGAATTCTTATATTAACAAAAATATAAAATGATCTAATCGGGTCTCCGTTTGCCCTACCCTAGAAGTTTAATAGTGCATTTTACTCGCCACTTCATGCGCTTTGAGATGCCGCTTAGCCCAATACGCTATCTGAAATATAAGCGACGTAAATTGAACAAATGTGATAGAATTTCGCTGAATTCTTATATTAACCATAATATAAAATGATCTAATCGGGTATCTGTTTGCCTTATCCTAGAAGTTTAATAGTGCATTATACTCGCCATTTCATGCGCTTCGAGATACCGCTTAACCCAACACGCTATCTGCAATAGGAGCAACGTAAATTGAACAAACGTGATAGAATTTTGCTGAATTCTTAAATTAACCATAGTACAAAATGATCTAATCGGGTCTCTGTTTGCCCTACCCTAGAAGATTAATCGTGCATTTTACACGCCATTTCATGCGCTTTGAGATGCCGCTTAGCCCAATACGCTATCTGAAATAGGAGCGACGTAAGTTGAACAAATGTGATAGAATTTTGCTGAATTCTTAAATTAACCATAATATAAAATGATCTAATCGGGTCTCTGTTTGCCCTACCCTAGAAGTTTAATAGTGCATTTCACTCGTCACTTCATGCGCTTTGAGATGCCGCTAAGCCCAATAAGCTATCTGAAATAGGAGCGACGTAAATTGAACAAATGTGATAGAATTTCGCTGAATTCTTACATTAACCATAATGTAAAATGATATAATCGGGTCTCTGTTTGCCCTACCCTAGAAGTTTAATAGTGCATTTCACTCGTCACTTCATGCGCTTTGAGATGCCGCGAAGCACAATAAGCTATCTGTAATAGGAGCGACGTAAATTGAACAAATGTGATAGAATTTCGCTGAATTCTTATATTAACCAAAATATAAAATGATCTAATCGGGTCTCTGATTGCCCTATCATAGAAGTTTCGTAGTGCATATTACACGCCATTCCACGCGCTTTAAGATGCCGCCTAGCCCAGTACGCTATCTGAAATAGGAGCGACGTAAATTGAACAAATGTGTGAAAATTTTGCTGACATCTTAAATTAACCATAATATAAAATGATCTCATCGGGTCTCGGTTTGCCCTACCCTAGAAGTTTAATAGTGCATTATACTCACCATTTCATGCGCCTTCAGATGCCGCTTAGCCCAATAAGCTATCTGAAATAGGAGCGACGTAAATTGAACAACTGTGATAGAATTTCCCTGAAATCTTATATTAAACAAAATATAAAATGATCTAATCGGGTCTCTGATTGCAATATCATAGAAGTTTAACAGTGCATTTCACTCGTCATTTCATGCGCTTTGACATGCCGCTTAGCCCAATAAGCTATCTGAAATAGGAGCGACGTAAATTGAACAAATGTGATAGAACTTCGCTGAATTCTTATATTAACCGTAATATAAATTGATCTTATCGGGTCTCTGATTGCCCCACCCTAGAAGTTTAATAGTGCATTTTACTCGCCCTTTCGTGCGCTTTGAGATGCCGCTTAGCCCAGTACGCTATCTGAAATAGGAACGACGTAAATTGAACAAATGTGATAGAATTTTGCTGAATTCTTAAATTAACCGTAATATAAAATGATCTAATCGGGTCTCTGATTGCCCTAGCGAACAAGCTTAATAGTGCATTTTATTCGTCATTTCATGCGCTTTGAGATGCCGCTTAGCCCAATACGCTATCTGAAATAGGACCGACGCAAATTGAACAAATGTGATAGAATTTCGCTGAATTCTTATATTAACCAAAATATAAAATGATCTAATCGGGTCTCTGATTGCCCTATCATAGAAGTTTAACAGTGCATTTTACTCGCCATTCCACGCGCTTTAAGATGCCGCCTAGCCCAGTACGCTATCTGAAATAGGAGCTACGTAAGTTGAACGAATGTGACAGAATTACGCTGATTTCTTATATTAACCGTAATATAAAATGATCTAATCGGGTCTCTGTTTGCCTCACCCTAGAAGTTTAATAGTGCATTTTACTCGCCATTTCATACGCTTTGAGATGCCGCTTAGCCCAATATGCTATCTGATATAGGAGCGACGTAAATTGAACAAATGTGATAGAATTACGCTGAATTCTTATATTAACCAAAATATAAAATGATCTAATCGGGTCTCTGATTGCCCTATCATAGAAGATTAATAGTGCATTTCACTCGCCATTCCACGCGCTTTAAGATGCCGCCCAGCCCAGTATGCTATCTGAAATAGGAACGACGTAAATTGAACAAATGTGATAGAATTTTGCTGAATTCTTAAATTAACCATAATATAAAATGATCTAATCGGGTCTCTGATTGCCCTATCATAGAAGTTTAACAGTGCATTTTACTCGCCATTCCACGCGCTTTAAGTTGTCGCCTAGCCCAGCACGCTATCTGAAATAGGAGCTACGTAAGTTGAACAAATGTCACAGAATTACGCTGAATTCTTATATTAACCGTAATATAAAAATGATCTAATCGGGTCTCTGTTTGCCTATCCTAGAAGTTTAATAGTGCATTTTACTCGCCATTTCATGCGCTTTGTGATGCCGCTTAGCCCAGTACGCTATCTGAAATAGGAGCGATGTAAATTGAACAAATGTGATAGAATTTCGATGATTTCATTTATTAACCAAAATATAAAATGATCTAATCGGGTCTCTGATTGCCCTACCCTAGAAGTTTAATAGTGCATTTTACTCGCCCTTTCATGCGCTTTGAGATGCCGCTTAGCCCAATACGCTATCTGAAATAGGAGCGACGTAAATTGAACAAATGTGATAGAATTTCGCTGAATTCTTATATTAACCAAAATATAAAATGATCTAATCCGGTCTCTGTTTGCCCTACCCTAGAAGTTGAATAGTGCATTGTACGAGCCATTTCTTGCGCTTTGAGATGCAGCTTAGCCCAATACGCTATCTGAAATAGGAGCGACGTAAGTTGAACAAATGTGATAGAATTTCGCTGAATTCTTATTTTAACCTTAATGTAAAATGATTTAATCGGGTCTCTGTTTGCCCTACCTTAGAAGTTTAATAGTGCATTTTAGTCGCCATTTCATGCGCTTTGAGATCCGGCTTAGCCCAATACGCTATCTGAAATAGGAGCGACGTAAATTGAACAAATGTGATAGAATTTCGCTGAATTCTTATTTTAACCTTAATGTAAAATGATCTATTCGGGTCTTTGTTCGCCCTACCCTAGAAGTTTAATAGTGCATTGCACTCGTCATTTCATGCGCTTTGAGTTGCCGCTTAGCCCAATAAGCTGTCTGAAATAGGAGCGACGTAAATTGAACAAATGTGATACTATTTCCCTGAAATCTTATATTAAACAAAATATAAAATGATCTAATCGGGTCTCTGATTGCCCTATCATAGAAGTTTAGTAGTGTATTTTATTCGCCATTCCACGCGCTTTAAGTTGCCGCCTAGCCCAGTACGCTATCTGAAATAGGAGCGACGTAAGTTGAACAAATGTGATAGAATTTTGCTGAATTCTTAAATTAACCATAATATAAAATGATTTAATCGGGTCTCTGTTTGCCCTACCTTAGAAGTTTAATAGTGCATTTTAGTCGCCATTTCATGCGCTTTGAGATCCGGCTTAGCCCAATACGCTATCTGAAATAGGAGCGACGTAAATTGAACAAATGTGATAGAATTTCCCTGAAATCTTGTATTAAACAAAATATAAAATGATCTAATCGCGTCTCTGATTGCCCCATCATACAAGTTTAATAGTGCATTTTACTCGCCACTCCACGCGCTATAGGATGCCGCCTAGCCCAGTACGCTATCCGAAATAGGAGCGACGTAAATTGAACAAATGTGATAGAATTTTGGTGAATTCTTAAATTAACCATAATATAAAATGATCTAATCGGGTCTCTGTTTGCCCTACCCTAGAAGTTTAATAGTGCATTTTACGCGCCATTTCATGCGCTTTGAGATGCCGCTTAACCCAATACGCTATCTGAAATAGGAGCAACGAAAGTTGAACAAATGTGATAGAATTTCGCTGAATTATTTTATTAACCAGAATGTAAAATGATCTAATCGGGTCTCTGTTCGCCCTAGCCTAGAAGTTTAATAGTGCATTTTATTCGCCATTTCATGCGCTTTGTTATGCCGCGTAGCCCAATACGCTATCTGAAATAGGAGCGACGTAAATTGAACAAATGTGATAGAATTTCCCAGAAATCTTATATTAAACAAAATATAAAATGATCTAATCGGGTCTCTGATTGCCCTATCATAGAAGTTTAATAGTGCATTATACTCGCCATTCCACGCGCTTTAAGATGCCGGCCAGCCCAGTACGCTATCTGAAATAGGAGCGACGTAATTTGAAGAAATGTGATAGAATTACGCTGAATTCTTATAGTAACCGTAATATAAAATGATCTAATCGGGTCTCCGTTTGCCCTACCCTAGAAGTTTAATAGTCCATTTTATTCGCCATTTCATGCGCTTTGAGATGCCGCTTAACCCAATACGCTATCTGAAATAGGAGCAACGAAAGTTGAACAAATGTGATAGAATTTCGCTGAATTATTTTATTAACCAGAATGTAAAATGATCTAATCGGGTCTCTGTTTGCCCTACCCTAGAAGTTTAATAGTGCATTTTAGTCGCCATTTCATGCGCTTTGAGATCCGGCTTAGCCCAATACGCTATCTGAAATAGGAGCGACGTAAGTTGAACAAATGTGATAGAATTACGCTGAAATCTTATATTAATCAAAATATAAAATGATCTGCTCGGGTCTCTGTTCGCGCTAGCCTAGAAGTTTAATAGTGCATTTTACTCGCCATTCCACGCGCTTTAAGATGCCGCCTAGCCCAGTACGCTATCTGAAATAGGAGCGACGTAAATTCAACAAATGTGATAGAATCTTGCTGAATTTTTAAATTAACCATAATATAAAATGATGTAATCGGGTCTCTGTTTGCCCTACCCTAGGAGTTTAATAGTGCATTTTACTCGCCATTTCATGCGCTTTGAGATGCCGCTTAGCCCAATACGCTATCTGAAATATGAGCGACACGAATTGAACAAATGTGATAGAATTTCCCTGAATTCTTATATTAACCTTAATGTAAAATGATCTAATCGGGTCTCTGTTCGCCCTACCCTAGAAGTTTAATAGTGCATTTCACTCGTCATTTCATACGCTTTCAGTTGCCGCTTAGCCCAATACGCTATCTGAAATAGGAGCGACGTAAATTGAACAAATGTGATAGAATTTCCCAGAAATCTTATATTAAACAAAATATAAAATGATCTAATCGCGTCTCTGATTGCCCTATCATACAAGTTTAATAGTGCATTTTACTCGCCATTCCACGCGCTTTAAGATGCCGGCCAGCCCAGTACGCTATCTGAAATAGGAGCGACGTAATTTGAAGAAATGTGATAGAATTACGCTGAATTCTTATAGTAACCGTAATATAAAATGATCTAATCGGGTCTCCGTTTGCCCTACCCTAGAAGTTTAATAGTCCATTTTATTCGCCATTTCATGCGCTTTGAGATGCCGGTTAGCCCAATACCCTAACTGAAATAGGAGCGACGTAAATAGAACAAATGTGATAGGATTTCCCTGAAATCTTATATTAAACAAAATATAAAATGATCTAATCGGGTCTCTGACTGCCCTATCATAGAAGTTTAACAGTGCATTTTACTCACCATTCCACGCGCTTATAAGATGCCGCCTAGCCCAGTACGCTATCTGAAATAGGAGCGACGTAAATTCAACAAATGTGATAGAATCTTGCTGAATTCTTAAATTAACCATAATATAAAATGATCTAATCGGGTCTCTGTTTGCCCTACCCTAGGAGTTTAATAGTGCATTTTACTCGCCATGTCATGCGCTTTGAGATGCCGCTTAGCCCAATACGCTATCTGAATATGAGCGACACGAATTGAACAAATGTGATAGAATATCCCTGAAATCTTGTATTAAACAAAATATAAAATGATCTAATCGCGTCTCTGATTGCCCTATCATACAAGTTTAATAGTGCATTTTACTCGCCACTCCTGCGCTTTAGGATGCCGCCTAGCCCAGTACGCTATCCGAAATAGGAGCGACGTAAATTGAAGAAATGTGATAGAATTTTGCTGAATTCTTAAATTAACCATATATAAAACGATCTAATCGGGTCTCTGTTTGCCCTACACTAGAAGTTTAATAGTGCATTTTACGCGCCATTTCATGCGCTTTGAGATGCCGCTTAACCCAATACGCTATCTGAAATAGGAGCAACGAAAGTTGAACAAATGTGATAGAATTTCGCTGAATTATTTTATTAACCAGAATGTAAAATGATCTAATCTGGTCTCTGTTCGCCCTACCATAGAAGTCTTACAGTGCATTTCACTCGCCATTTCATGCGCTTTGAGATGCCGCTTTGCCCAATACGCTATCTGAAATAGGAGCGACGTAAATTGAACAATGTGACAGAATTTCACTGCATTCTTATATTAACCAAAATATAAAATGATCTAATCGGGTCTCTGATTGCCCTAGCATAGAAGTTTAATAGTGCATTTTACTCGCCATTCCGAGCGCTTTAAGATGCCGCATAGCCCAATACGCCATCTGAATAGGAGCGACGTAAATTGAACAAATGTGATAGAATTTCGCTGAATTCTTAAATTAACTATAATATAAAATGATCTCATCGGGTCACTGATTGCCCTACCCTAGAAGTTTAATAGTGCATTTTACTTGCCATTTCATGCGCTTTGAGATGCCGCTTAGCCCAATACGCTATCTGAAATATGAGCGTCGTAATTGAACAAATGTGATAGAATTGCGCTGGATCCTATATTAACCATAATATAAAATGATCTAATCGGGTATCTGTTTGACTTATCCTAGAAGTTTAATAGTGCATTATCTCGCCCATTTCATGCGCTTCGAGATGCCGCTTAAACCCAACACGCTATCTGCAATAGGAGCGACGTAAATTGAACAAACGTGATAGAATTTTGCTGAATTCTTAAATTAACCATAGTACAAAATGATCTAATCGGGTCTCTGTTTGCCCTACCCTAGAAGTTTAATAGTGCATTTTGCTCGCCATTTCATGCGCTTTGAGATGCCGCTTAGCCTAATACGCTATCTGAAATAGGAGCGACGTAAATTGAACAAATGTGATAGAATATCGATGAATTCTTAAATTAACTATAATATAAAATGATCTAATCGGGTCACTGATTGCCCTACCCTAGAAGTTTAATAGTGCATTTTACTCGCCATTTCGTGCGCTTTGAGATGCCGCTTAGCCCAATACGCTATCGGAAATATGAGCGACGTTAATTGAACAAATGTGATAGAATTTCGCTGAATTCTTATATTAACAAAATATAAAATGATCTAATCGGGTCTCCGTTTGCCCTACCCTAGAAGTTTAATAGTGCATTTTACTCGCCACTTCATGCGCTTTGAGATGCCGCTTAGCCCAATACGCTATCTGAAATATAAGCGACGTAAATTGAACAAATGTGATAGAATTTCGCTGAATTCTTATATTAACCATATATAAAATGATCTAATCGGGTATCTGTTTGCCTTATCCTAGAAGTTTAATAGTGCATTATACTCGCCATTTCATGCGCTTCGAGATACCGCTTAACCCAACACGCTATCTGCATAGGAGCAACGTAATTGAACAAACGTGATAGAATTTTGCTGAATTCTTAAATTAACCATAGTACAAAATGATCTAATCGGGTCTCTGTTTGCCCTACCCTAGAAGTTTAATAGTGCATTTTGCTCGCCATTTCATGCGCTTTGAGATGCCGTTTAGCCCAATACGCTATCTGAAATAGGAGCGACGTAAATTGAACAAATGTGATAGAATATCGATGAATTCTTAAATTAACTATAATATAAAATGATCTAATCGGGTCACTGATTGCCCTACCCTAGAAGTTTAATAGTGCATTTTACTCGCCATTTCATGCGCTTTGAGATGCCGCTTAGCCCAATACGCTATCGTAAATATGAGCGACGTAAATTGAACAAATGTGATAGAATTTCGCTGAATTCTTATATTAACAAAATATATAATGATCTAATCGGGTCTCCGTTTGCCCTACCCTAGAAGTTTAATAGTGCATTTCACTCGTCACTTCATGCGCTTTGAGATGCCGCTAAGCCCAATAAGCTATCTGAAATAGGAGCGACGTAATTGAACAAATGTGATAGAATTTCGCTGAATTCTTACATTAACCATATGTAAAATGATATAATCGGGTCTCTGTTTGCCGTACCCTAGAAGTTTAATAGTGCATTTCACTCGTCACTTCATGCGCTTTGAGATGCCGCTAAGCACAATAAGCTATCTGTAATAGGAGCGACGTAAATTGAACAAATGTGATAGAATTTCGCTGAATTCTTATATTAACCAAAATATAAAATGATCTAATCGGGTCTCTGATTGCCCTATCCATAGAAGTTTAGTAGTGCATTTTACTCGTCATTCCACGCGCTTTAAGATGCCGCCTAGCCCAGTACGCTATCTGAAATAGGAGCGACGTAAGTTGAACAAATGTGATAGAATTTCGTAGAATTCTTATATTAACCAAAATATAAATGATCTAATCTGGTCTATGTTCGCCCTAGCCTAGAAGTTTAATAGGGCATTTTGTTCGCCATTTCTGGCGCTTTGAGATGTCTCTAAGCCCAATAAGCTGTCTGAAATAGGAGCGACGTAAATTGAACAAATGTGATAGAATTTCGCTGAATTCTTATATTAAACAAAATATAAAATGATCTAATCGGGTCTCTGTTTGCCCTACCCTAGAAGATTAATCGTGCATTTTACACGCCATTTCATGCGCTTTGAGATGCCGCTTAGCCCAATACGCTATCTGAAATAGGAGCGACGTAAGTTGAACAAATGTGATAGAATTTTGCTGAATTCTTAAATTAACCATAATATAAATGATCTAATCGGGTCTCTGTTTGCCCTACCCTAGAAGTTTAATAGTGCATTTCACTCGTCACTTCATGCGCTTTGAGATGCCGCTAAGCCCAATAAGCTATCTGAAATAGGAGCGACGTAAATTGAACAAATGTGATAGAAATTCGCTGAATTCTTACATTAACCATAATGTAAAATGATATAATCGTGTCTCTCTTTGCCCTACCCTAGAAGTTTAATAGTGCATTTCACTCGTCACTTCATGCGCTTTGAGATACCGCTAAGCACAATAAGCTATCTGTAATAGGAGCGACGTAAATTGAACAAATGTGATAGAATTTCGCTGAATTCTTATATTAACCAATATATAAAATGATCTAATCGGGTCTCTGATTGCCCTATCGTAGAAGTTAGTAGTGCATTTTACTCGTCATTCCACGCGCTTTAAGATGCCGCCTAGCCCAGTACGCTATCTGAAATAGGAGCGACGTAAGTTGAACAAATGTGATAGAATTTCGTAGAATTCTTATATTAACCAAAATATAAAATGATCTAATCTGGTCTATGTTCGCCCTAGCCTAGAAGTTTAATAGTGCATTTTGTTCGCCATTTCATGCGCTTTGAGATGTCTCTAAGCCCAATAAGCTGTCTGAAATAGGAGCGACGTAAATTGAACAAATGTGATAGAATTTCGCTGAATTCTTATATTAAACAAAATATAAAATGATCTAATCGGGTCTCTGTTTGCCCTACCCTAGAAGATTAATCGTGCATTTTACACGCCATTTCATGCGCTTTGAGATGCCGCTTAGCCCAATACGCTATCTGAAATAGGAGCGACGTAAGTTGAACAAATGTGATAGAATTTTGCTGAATTCTTAAATTAACCATAATATAAAATGATCTAATCGGGTCTCTGTTTGCCCTACCCTAGAAGTTTAATAGTGCATTTCACTCGTCACTTCATGCGCTTTGAGATGCCGCTAAGCCCAATAAGCTATCTGAAATAGGAGCGACGTAAATTGAACAAATGTGATAGAATTTCGCTGAATTCTTACATTAACCATAATGTAAAATGATATAATCGGGTCTCTGTTTGCCCTACCCTAGAAGTTTAATAGTGCATTTCACTCGTCACTTCATGCACTTTGAGATGCCGCTAAGCACAATAAGCTATCTGTAATAGGAGCGACGTAAATTGAACAAATGTGATAGAATTTCCCTGAAATCTTATATTAAACAAAATATAAAATGATCTAATCGGGTCTCTGATTGCAATATCATAGAAGTTTAACAGTGCATTTCACTCGTCATTTCATGCGCTTTGACATGCCGCTTAGCCCAATAAGCTATCTGAAATAGGAGCGACGTAAATTGAACAAATGTGATAGAATTTCCAAGAAATCTTATATTAAACATAATATAAAATGAGCTAATCGGGTCTCTGATTGCCCTATCATAAAAGTTGAGCTGTGCATTTTAGTCGCCATTCCTCGCGCTTTAAGATGGCGCCTAGCCCAGTACGCTATCTGAAATAGGAGCGACGTAAGTTGAACAAATGTGATAGAATTTCGCTGAATTCTTTTATTAACCATAATGTAAAATGATCTAATCTGGTCTATGATCGCCCTAGCCTAGAAGTTTAATAGTGCATTTTGTTCACCATTTCATGCGCTTTGAGATGCCGCTAAGCCCAATAAGCTGTCTGAAATAGGAGCGACGTAAATTGAACAAATGTGATAGAATTTCGCTGAATTCTTAAATTAACCATAATATAAAATGATCTAATCGGGTCTCTGTTTGCCCTACCCTAGAAGTTTAATAGTGCATTTCACTCGTCACTTCATGCGCTTTGAGATGCCGCTAAGCCCAATAAGCTATCTGAAATAGGAGCGACGTAAATTGAACAAATGTGATAGAATTTCGCTGAATTCTTACATTAACCATAATGTAAAATGATATAATCGGGTCTCTGTTTGCCCTACCCTAGAAGTTTAATAGTGCATTTCACTCGTCACTTCATGCGCTTTGAGATGCCGCGAAGCACAATAAGCTATCTGTAATAGGAGCGACGTAAATTGAACAAATGTGATAGAATTTCGCTGAATTCTTATATTAACCAAAATATAAAATGATCTAATCGGGTCTCTGATTGCCCTATCATAGAAGTTTCGTAGTGCATATTACACGCCATTCCACGCGCTTTAAGATGCCGCCTAGCCCAGTACGCTATCTGAAATAGGAGCGACGTAAATTGAACAAATGTGTGAAAATTTTGCTGACATCTTAAATTAACCATAATATAAAATGATCTCATCGGGTCTCGGTTTGCCCTACCCTAGAAGTTTAATAGTGCATTATACTCACCATTTCATGCGCCTTCAGATGCCGCTTAGCCCAATAAGCTATCTGAAATAGGAGCGACGTAAATTGAACAACTGTGATAGAATTTCCCTGAAATCTTATATTAAACAAAATATAAAATGATCTAATCGGGTCTCTGATTGCAATATCATAGAAGTTTAACAGTGCATTTCACTCGTCATTTCATGCGCTTTGACATGCCGCTTAGCCCAATAAGCTATCTGAAATAGGAGCGACGTAAATTGAACAAATGTGATAGAATTTCCATGAAATCTTATATTAAACAAAATATAAAAAGAGCTAATCGGGTCTCTGATAGCCCTATCATAAAAGTTGAGCTGTGCATTTTACTCGCCATTCCACGCGCTTTAAGATAGCGTCTAGCCCAGTACGCTATCTGAAATAGGAGCGACGTAAGTTGAACAAATGTGATAGAATTTCGCTGAATTCTTTTATTAACCATAATGTAAAATGATCTAATCGGGTCTCTGTTCGCCCTAGCCTAGAAGTTTAATAGTGCATTTCACTCGCCATTTCATGCACTTTGAGATGCCGCTAAGCCAAATACGCTATCTGAAATAGGAGCGACGTAATTTGAACAAATGTGATAGAATTTCGCTGAATTCTTTTATTAACCATAATGTAAAATGATCTGATCGGGTCTCTGTTCGCCCTAGCCTAGAAGTGTAGTAGTGCATTTTATTCGCCATTTCATGCGCTTTGAGATGCCGCTTAGCCGAATACGCTATCTGAAATAGGAGCGACGTAAATTGAACAAATGTGATACAATATCCCGGAAACCTTATATTAAACAAAATATAAAATGATCTAATCGGGACTCTGATTGCCCTATCATAGAAGTTTAGTAGTGCATTTTACTCGCCATTCCACGAGCTTTAAGATGCCGCCTAGCACAGTACGCTATCTGAAATAGGAGCGACGTCAGTTGAACAAATGTGATAGAATTTTGCTGAATTCTTAAATTAACCATAATATAAAATGATCTAATCGGGTCGCTGTTTGCCCTACCCTAGAAGTTTAATAGGGCATTTCACTCGACACTTCATGCGCTTTGAGATGCCGCTAAGCCCAATAAGCTATCTGAAATAGGAGCAACGTAAATTGAACAAATGTGATAGAATTTCGCTGAATTCTTACATTAACCATAATGTAAAATGATCTAATCGGGTCACTGATTGCCCTACCCTAGAAGTTTAATAGTGCATTTTACTCGCCATTTCATGCGCTTTGAGATGCCGCTTAGCCCAATACGCTATCTGAAATAGGAGCGACGTAAATTGAACAAATGTGATAGAATTTCGCTGAATTCTTAAATTAACTATAATATAAAATGATCTAATCGGGTCACTGATTGCCCTACCCTAGAAGTTTAATAGTGCATTTTACTCGCCATTTCATGCGCTTTGAGATGCCGCTTAGCCCAATACGCTATCTGAAATATGAGCGACGAAAGTTGAACAAATGTGATAGAATTTCGCTGATTTATTTTATTAACCAGAATGTAAAATGATCTAATCTGGTCTCTGTTCGCCCTAGCCTATAAGTTTAATAGTGGATTTTACTCGGCATTCCACGCGCTTTAAGATGCCGCCTATCCCAGTACGCTATCTGAAATAGGAGCAACCTAAATTGAACGAATGTGATAGAATTTTGCTGAATTCTTAAATTAACCATAATATAAAATGATCTAATCGGGTCTCTGCTTGCCCTACCCTAGAAGTTTAATAGTGCATTTTAGTCGCCATTTCATGCGCTTTGAGATGCCGCTTCGCCCAATACGCTATCTGAAATAGGAGCGACGTAAATTGAACAAATGTGATAGAATTACGCCGTATTCTTATATTTACCGTAACATAAAATGATCTAATCGGGTCTCTGTTTCCTTATCCTAGAAGTTTAATAGGGCATTTTACACGCCATTTCATGCGCTTTGAAATGCCGCTTAGCCCAATACGCTATCTGAAATAGGAGCGACGTAAATTGAACAAATGTGATAGAATTTTGCTGAATTCTTAAATTAACCATAATATAAAATGATCTAATCGGGTGTCTGTTTGCCCTACCCTAGAAGCTTAATATTGCATTTTACTCGCCATTTCATGCGCTTTGAGCTGCCGCTTAGCCCAATACGCTATCGGAAATAGGAGTGACGTAAGTTGAAAAAATGTGATAGAGTTTCACTGAATTCTTTTATGAACCATAATGTAAAATGATCTAATCGGGTCTCTGTTCTCCCTAGCCTAGAAGTTTAATAGTGAATTTTTTTCTCCATTTCATGCGCTTTGAGATGCCGCTTAGCCCAATACGCTATCTGGAATAGGAGCGACGTAAATTGAACAAATGTGATAGAATTTCCCTGAATTCTTATATTAACCTTAATGTAAAATGATCTAATCGGGTCTCTGTATGCCCTACCATAGAAATCTAATAGTGCATTTTACTCGCCATTTCATGCGCTTTGAGATGCCGCTTAGCCCAATACGCTAACTGAAATAGGAGCGACGTAAGTTGAACAAATGTGATAGAATTTCGCTGAATTCTTTTATTAACCATAATGTAAAATGATCTGATCGGGTCTCTGTTCGCCCTAGCCTAGAAGTTTAAGAGTGTATTATATTCGACATTTCATGCGCTTTGAGATGCCGCTTAGCCGAATAAGCTATCTGAAATAGGAGCGACGTAAATTGAACAAATGCGATAGAATTTACCAGAAATCTTATATTAAACAAAATATAAAATGATCTAATCGGGTCTCTGATTGCCCTATCATAGAAGTTTAATAGTGCATTTTACTCGCCATTCCACGCGCTTTATGATGCCGCCTAGCCGAGTACGGTATCTGAAATAGGAGCTACGTAAGTTGAACAAATGTGATAGAATTACGCTGAATTCTTATATTGACCGTAATATGAAATGATGTAATCGGGCCTCTGTTTGCCCTATCATAGAAGTTTGATAGTGCATTTTACTCGCCATTTCATGTGCATTAAGCTGCCGCATAGCCCAATACGCTATCTGGAATAGGAGCGACGTAAATTGAACAAATGTGATAGAATTTCCCTGAATTCTTATATTAACCTTAATGTAAAATGATGTAATCGTGTCTCTGGTCGCCCTACCATAGAAGTCTAATAGTGCATTTCACTCGCCATTTCATGCGCTTTGAGATGCCGCTTAGCACAATACGCTATTTGAAATAGGGGCGACGTAAACTGAACAAATGTGATAGAATTACGCTGAATTCTTATATTAACCGTAATATAAAATGATCTAATCGGGTCTCTGTTTGCCTTATCCTAGAAGTTTAATAGTGCATTTCATTCGCCATTTCATGCGCTTTGAGATGCCGCGTAGCCGAATACGCTATCTGAATTAGGAGCGACGTAAATTGAACAAATGTGATCGAAATTCCCTGAAATCTGATATTATACAAAATATAAAATGATCTAATCGGGTCTCTGATTGCCCTATCATAGAAGTTGAGTAGTGAATTTTACTCGCCATTCCACGCGCTTTAAGATGCCGCCTAGCCCAGTACGCTATCTGAAATAGGAGCGACGTAAATTGAACAAATGTGATAGAATTTTGCTGAATTCTTAAATTAACCATAATATAAAATGATCTAATCGGGTCTCTGTTTGACCTACCCTAGAAGTTTAATAGGACATTTTACTCGCCATTTCATGCGCATTGAGATGCCGCATAGCCCAATACGCTATCTGGAATAGGAGCGACGTAAATTGATCAAATGTGATAGAATTTCCCTGAATTCTTTTATTAACCTTAATGTAAAATGATCTAATCGGGTCTCTGTTCGCCCTACCATAGAAGTCTAATAGTGCATTTCACTCGCCATTTCATGCGCTTTGAGATGCCGCTTAGCCCAATACGCTATCTGAAATAGGAGCGACGTAAATTGAACAAATGTGATAGAATTTTGCTGAATTCTTAAATTAACCATAATATGAGATGATGTAATCGGGTCTCTGCTTGCCCTACCCTAGAAGTTTAATAGTGCATTTTACTCGCCATTTCATGCGCTTTGAGATACCGCTTAGCCCAATCCACTATCTGAAATAGGAGCGACGTAAATTGAACAAATGTGATAGAATTTTGCTGAATTCTTAAATTAACCATAGTATAAAATGATATAATCGGGTCTCTGTTTGCCCTACCCTAGAAGTTAAATAGTGCATTTTGCTCGCCATTTCATATGCTTTGAGATGCCGCTTAGCCCAATACGCTATCTGAAATAGGAGCGACGTAAATTGAACAAATGTGATAGAATTTCGCTGAATTCTTAAATTAACTATAATATAAATTGATCTAATCGGGTCACTGATTGCCCTACCCTAGAAGTTTAATAGTGCATTTTACTCGCCATTTCATGCGCTTTGAGATGCCGCTTAGCCTAATACGCTATCTGAAATAGGAGCGACGAAAGTTGAACAAATGTGATAGAATTTCGCTGAATTATTTTATTAACCAGAATGTAAAATGATCTAATCTGGTCTCTGTTCGCCCTAGCCTGGAAGTTTAATAGTGGATTTTACTCGGCATTCCACGCGCTTTAAGATGCCGCCTAGCCCAGTACGCTATCTGAAATAGGAGCGACCTAAATTGAACGAATGTGATAGAATTTTGCTGAATTCTTAAATTAACCATAATATAAAATGATCTAATCGGGTCTCTGCTTGCCCTACCCTAGAAGTTTAACAGTGCATTTTACTCGCCATTTCATGCGCTTTGAGATGCCGCATAGCCCAATACGCTATCTGAAATAGGAGCGACGTAAATTGAACAAATGTGATAGAATTTCTGTGAATTCTTATATTAACCTCAATGTAAAATGATCTAATCGGGTCTCTCTTCGCCCTACCATAGAAGTCTTATAGTGCATTTCACTCGCCATTTCATGCGCTTTGAGATGCCGCTTAGCCCAATACGCTATCTGAAATAGGAGCGACCTAAATTGAACGAATGTGATAGAATTTTGCTGAATTCTTAAATTAACCATAATATAAAATGATCTAATCGAGTCTCTGCTTGCCCTACCCTAGAAGTTTAATAGTGCATTTTACTCGTCATTTCATGCGCTTTGAGATGCCGCTTCGCCCAATACGCTATCTGAAATAGGAGCGACGTAAATTGAACGAATGTGATAGAATTTCGCTCAATTCTTAAATTAACCATAATATAAAATGATCTAATCGGGTCTCTGTTTGCCCTACCCTAGAACTTTAATAGTGCAGTTTACTCGTCATTTCATGCGCTTTGAGATGCCGCTTAGCCTAATACGCTATCTGAAATAGGAGCGATATAAGTTGAACAAATGTGATAGAATTTCGCTGAACTCTTTTATTAACCATAATGTAAAATGATCTAATCGGATCTCTGTTCGCCCTAGCCTAGAACTTTAATAGTGCATTTTATTCGCCATTTCATACGCTTTGAGATGCCGCTTTGCCCAATACGCTATCTGAAATAGGAGCGACGTAAATTGAACAAATGTGATAGAATTTCACTTAATTCTTATATTAACCAAAATATAAAATGATCTAATCGGGTCTCTGATTGCCCTAGCATAGAAGTTTAATTGTGCATTTTACTCGCCATTCCGCGCGCTTTAAGATGCCGCTTAGCCCAATAAGCTATCTGAAATAGGAGCGACGTAAATTGAACAAACGTGATAGAATTTCACTGAATTCTTAAATTAACCATAATATAAAATGATCTAATCGGGTCTCTGTTTGACCTACCTTAGAAGTTTAATAGTGCATTTTACTCGCCATTTCATGTGCTTTGAGATGCCGCATAGCCTAATACGCTATCTGGAATAGGAGCGACGTAAATTGATCAAATGTGACAGAATTTCCCTGAAAACTTATATTAACCTTAATGTAAAATGATCTAATCGGCTCTCTGTTCGCCCTACCATAGAAGTCTAATAGTGCATTTCACTCGCCATTTCATGCGCTTTGAGATGCCGCTTAGCCCAATACGCTATCTGAAATAGGAGCGACGTAAATTGAACAAATGTGATAGAATTTTGCTGAATTCTTAAATTAACCATAATATTAGATGATGTAATCGGGTCTCTGCTTGCCCTACCCTAGAAGTTTAATAGTGCATTTTACTCGCCATTTCATGCGCTTTGAGATGCCGCTTAGCCCAATACGCTATCTGAAATAGGAGCGACGTAAATTGAACAAAGCTGATAGAATTTTGCTGAATTCTTAAATTAACCATAATATAAAATGATCTAATCGGGTATCTGTTTGCCGTATCCTACAAGCTTAATATTGCATTTTCCTCGCCATTTCATGCGCTTTGAGCTGCCGCTTAGCCCAATACGCTATCTGAAATAGGAGCGACTTAAGTTGAAAAAATGTGATAGAATTTCGCTGAATTCTTTTATGAACCATAATGTAAATTGATCTAATCGGGTCTCTGTTCTCCCTAGCCTAGAAGTTTAATAGTGCATTTTATTCTCCATTTCATGCGCCTTGAGATGCCGCTTAGCCCAATACGCTATCTGAAATAGGAGCGACGTAAATTGAACAAATGTGATAGAATTTTGCTGAATTCTTAAATTAACCATAATATAAAATGATCTAATCGGGTCTCTGTTTGCCCTACCCTAGAAGTTTAATAGTGCATTTCACTCGTCACTTCATGCGCTTTGAGATGCCGCGAAGCACAATAAGCTATCTGTAATAGGAGCGACGTAAATTGAACAAATGTGATAGAATTTCGCTGAATTCTTATATTAACCAAAATATAAAAATGATCTAATCGGGTCTCTGATTGCCCTATCATAGAAGTTTAGTAGTGCATATTACACGCCATTCCACGCGCTTTAAGATGCCGCCTAGCCCAGTACGCTATCTGAAATAGGAGCGACGTAAATTGAACAAATGTGTGAAAATTTTGCTGACATCTTAAATTAACCATAATATAAAATGATCTCATCGGGTCTCGGTTTGCCCTACCCTAGAAGTTTAATAGTGCCTTATACTCGCCATTTCATGCGCCTTCAGATGCCGCTTAGCCCAATAAGCTATCTGAAATAGGAGCGACGTAAATTGAACAACTGTGATAGAATTTCCCTGAAATCTTATATTAAACAAAATATAAAATGATCTAATCGGGTCTCTGATTGCAATATCATAGAAGTTTAACAGTGCATTTCACTCGTCATTTCATGCGCTTTGACATGCCGCTTAGCCCAATAAGCTATCTGAAATAGGAGCGACGTAAATTGAACAAATGTGATAGAATTTCCATGAAATCTTATATTAAACAAAATATAAAAAGAGCTAATCGGGTCTCTGATTGCCCTATCATAAAAGTTGAGCTGTGCATTTTACTCGCCATTCCACGCGCTTTAAGATAGCGTCTAGCCCAGTACGCTATCTGAAATAGGAGCGACGTAAGTTGAACAAATGTGATAGAATTTCGCTGAATTCTTTTATTAACCATAATGTAAAATGATCTAATCGGGTCTCTGTTCGCCCTAGCCTAGAAGTTTAATAGTGCATTTCACTCGCCATTTCATGCACTTTGAGATGCCGCTTAGCCAAATACGCTATCTGAAATAGGAGCGACGTAATTTGAACAAATGTGATAGAATTTCGCTGAATTCTTTTATTAACCATAATGTAAAATGATCTGATCGGGTCTCTGTTCGCCCTAGCCTAGAAGTGTAGTAGTGCATTTTATTCGCCATTTCATGCGCTTTGAGATGCCGCTTAGCCGAATACGCTATCTGAAATAGGAGCGACGTAAATTGAACAAATGTGATACAATATCCCGGAAATCTTATATTAAACAAAATATAAAATGATATAATCGGGACTCTGATTGCCCTATCATAGAAGTTTAGTAGTGCATTTTACTCGCCATTCCACGAGCTTTAAGATGCCGCCTAGCACAGTACGCTATCTGAAATAGGAGCGACGTCAGTTGAACAAATGTGATAGAATTTTGCTGAATTCTTAAATTAACCATAATATAAAATGATCTAATCGGGTCTCTGTTTGCCCTACCCTAGAAGTTTAATAGTGCATTTTACTCGCCATTTCATGCGCTTTGAGATGCCACTTAGCCCAATACGCTATCTGAAATAGGAGCGACGTAAATTGAACAAATGTGATAGAATTTCGCTGAATTCTTAAATTAACTATAATATAAAATGATCTAATCGGGTCACTGATTGCCCTACCCTAGAAGTTTAATAGTGCATTTTACTCGCCATTTCATGCGCTTTGAGATGCCGCTTAGCCCAATACGCTATCTGAAATATGAGCGACGAAAGTTGAACAAATGTGATAGAATTTCGCTGATTTATTTTATTAACCAGAATGTAAAATGATCTAATCTGGCCTCTGTTCGCCCTAGCCTAGAAGTTTAATAATGGATTTTACTCGGCATTCCACGCGCTTTAAGATGCCGCCTATCCCAGTACGCTATCTGAAATAGGAGCAACCTAAATTCAACGAATGTGATAGAATTTTGCTGAATTCTTAAATTAACCATAATATAAAATCATCTAATCGGGTCTCTGCTTGCCCTACCCTAGAAGTTTAATAGTGCATTTTAGTCGCCATTTCATGCGCTTTGAGATGCCGCTTCGCCCAATACGCTATCTGAAATAGGAGCGACGTAAATTAAACAAATGTGATAGAATTTCCCTGAAATCTTATATTAAACAAAATATAAAATGATCTAATCGGGTCTCTGATTGCCCTATCATAGAAGTTTAGCAGTGCATTTTACTCGCCATTCCACGCGCTTTAAGATGCCGCCTAGCCCAGTACGCTATCTAAATTAGGAGCGACGTAAGTTGAACAAATGTGATAGAATTTCGCTCAATTCTTAAATTAACCATAATATAAAATGATCTAATCGGGTCTCTGTTTGCCCTACCCTAGAACTTTAATAGTGCCTTTTACTCGTCATTTCATGCGCTTTGAGTTGCCGCTTAGCGTAATACGCTATCTGAAATAGGAGCGATATAAGTTGAACAAATGTGATAGAATTTCGCTGAATTCATTTATTAACCATAATGTAAAATGATCTAATCGGATCTCTGTTCGCCCTAGCCTAGAACTTTAATAGTGCATTTTATTCGCCATTTCATACGCTTTGAGATGCCGCTTTGCCCAATACGCTATCTGAAATAGGAGCGACGTAAATTAAACAAATGTGATAGAATTTCGCTGAATTCTTAAATTAACCATAATATGAAATGATCTAATCGGGTCTCTGTTTGCCCTACCCTAGAAGTTTAATAGTGCATTTCACTCGTCATTTCATGCGCTTTGAGATGCCGCTAAGCACAGTAAGCTATCTGGAATAGCAGCGACGTAAATTGAACAAATGTGATAGAATTACGCCGTATTCTTATATTTACCGTAATATAAAATGATCTAATCGGGTCTCTGTTTCCTTATCCTAGAAGTTTAATAGGGCATTTTACTCGCCATTTCATGCGCTTTGAAATGCCGCTTAGCCCAATACGCTATCTGAAATAGGAGCGACGTAAATTGAACAAATGTGATAGAATTTTGCTGAATTCTTAAATTAACCATAACATAAAATGATCTAATCGGGTCTCTGTTTGCCCTACCCTAGAACTTTAATAGTGCAGTTTACTCGTCATTTCATGCGCTTTGAGATGCCGCTTAGCCTAATACGCTATCTGAAATAGGAGCGATATAAGTTGAACAAATGTGATAGAATTTCGCTGAACTCTTTTATTAACCATAATGTAAAATGATCTAATCGGATCTCTGTTCGCCCTAGCCTAGAACTTTAATAGTGCATTTTATTCGCCATTTCATACGCTTTGAGATGCCGCTTTGCCCAATACGCTATCTGAAATAGGAGCGACGTAAATTGAACAAATGTGATAGAATTTCACTTAATCCTTATATTAACCAAAATATAAAATGATCTAATCGGGTCTCTGATTGCCCTAGCATAGAAGTTTAATTGTGCATTTTACTCGCCATTCCGCGCGCTTTAAGATGCCGCTTAGCCCAATAAGCTATCTGAAATAGGAGCGACGTAAATTGAACAAACGTGATAGAATTTCACTGAATTCTTAAATTAACCATAATATAAAATGATCTAATCGGGTCTCTGTTTGACCTACCCTAGAAGTTTAATAGTGCATTTTACTCGCCATTTCATGTGCTTTGAGATGCCGCATAGCCTAATACGCTATCTGGAATAGGAGCGACGTAAATTGATCAAATGTGACAGAATTTCCCTGAAAACTTATATTAACCTTAATGTAAAATGATCTAATCGGCTCTCTGTTCGCCCTACCATAGAAGTCTAATAGTGCATTTCACTCGCCATTTCATGCGCTTTGAGATGCCGCTTAGCCCAATACGCTATCTGAAATAGGAGCGACGTAAATTGAACAAATGTGATAGAATTTTGCTGAATTCTTAAATTAACCATAATATTAGATGATGTAATCGGGTCTCTGCTTGCCCTACCCTAGAAGTTTAATAGTGCATTTTACTCGCCATTTCATTCGCTTTGAGATGCCGCTTAGCCCAATACGCTATCTGAAATAGGAGCGACGTAAATTGAACAAATCTGATAGAATTTTGCTGAATTCTTAAATTAACCATAATATAAAATGATCTAATCGGGTATCTGTTTGCCGTATCCTACAAGCTTAATATTGCATTTTCCTCGCCATTTCATGCGCTTTGAGCTGCCGCTTAGCCCAATACGCTATCTGAAATAGGAGCGACTTAAGTTGAAAAAATGTGATAGAATTTCGCTGAATTCTTTTATGAACCATAATGTAAATTGATCTAATCGGGTCTCTGTTCTCCCTAGCCTAGAAGTTTAATAGTGCATTTTATTCCCCATTTCATGCGCCTTGAGATGCCGCTTAGCCCAATACGCTATCTGAAATAGGAGCGACGTAAATTCAACAAATGCGATGGAATTTCCCTGAAATCTTATATTAAACAAAATATAAAATGATCTAATCGGGTCTCTGATTGCCCTATCATAGAAGTTTAGTAGTGCATTTCACTAGCCATTCCACGCGCTTTAAGATGCCGCCTAGCCCAGTACGCTACCTGAAATAGGAGCGACGTAAATTGAACAAATGTGATAGAATTTTGCTGAATTCTTAAATTAACCATAATATGAGATGATGTAATCGGGTCTCTGCTTGCCCTACCCTAGAAGTTTAATAGTGCATTTTACTCGCCATTTCATGCGCTTTGAGATGCCGCTTAGCCCAATACGCTATCTGAAATAGGAGCGACGTAAATTGAACAAATGTGATAGAATTTTGCTGAATTCTTAAATTAACCATAATATAAAATGATCTAATCGGGTCTCTGTTTGACCTACCCTAGAAGTTTAATAGGGCATTTTACTCGCCATTTCATGTGCTTTGAGGTGCCGCATAGCCCAATACGCTATCTGGAATAGGAGCGACGTAAATTGATCAAATGTGATAGAATTTCCCTGAATTCTTTTATTAACCTTAATGTAAAATGATCTAATCGGGTCTCTGTTCGCCCTACCATAGAAGTCTAATAGTGCATTTCACTCGCCATTTCATGCGCTTTGAGATGCCGCTTAGCCCAATACGCTATCTGAAATAGGAGCGACGTAAATTGAACAAATGTGATAGAATTTTGCTGAATTCTTAAATTAACCATAATATAAAATGATCTAATCGGGTCTCTGTTTGCCCTACCCTAGAAGTTTAATAGTGCATTTCACTCGTCACTTCATGCGCTTTGAGATGCCGCGAAGCACAATAAGCTATCTGTAATAGGAGCGACGTAAATTGAACAAATGTGATAGAATTTCGCTGAATTCTTATATTAACCAAAATATAAAATGATCTAATCGGGTCTCTGATTGCCCTATCATAGAAGTTTAGTAGTGCATATTACACGCCATTCCACGCGCTTTAAGATGCCGCCTAGCCCAGTACGCTATCTGAAATAGGAGCGACGTAAATTGAACAAATGTGTGAAAATTTTGCTGACATCTTAAATTAACCATAATATAAAATGATCTCATCGGGTCTCGGTTTGCCCTACCCTAGAAGTTTAATAGTGCCTTATACTCGCCATTTCATGCGCCTTCAGATGCCGCTTAGCCCAATAAGCTATCTGAAATAGGAGCGACGTAAATTGAACAACTGTGATAGAATTTCCCTGAAATCTTATATTAAACAAAATATAAAATGATCTAACCGGGTCTCTGATTGCAATATCATAGAAGTTTAACAGTGCATTTCACTCGTCATTTCATGCGCTTTGACATGCCGCTTAGCCCAATAAGCTATCTGAAATAGGAGCGACGTAAATTGAACAAATGTGATAGAATTTCCATGAAATCTTATATTAAACAAAATATAAAAAGAGCTAATCGGGTCTCTGATTGCCCTATCATAAAAGTTGAGCTGTGCATTTTACTCGCCATTCCACGCGCTTTAAGATAGCGTCTAGCCCAGTACGCTATCTGAAATAGGAGCGACGTAAGTTGAACAAATGTGATAGAATTTCGCTGAATTCTTTTATTAACCAGAATGTAAAATGATCTAATCTGGCCTCTGTTCGCCCTAGCCTAGAAGTTTAATAGTGGATTTTACTCGGCATTCCACGCGCTTTAAGATGCCGCCTATCCCAGTACGCTATCTGAAATAGGAGCAACCTAAATTGAACGAATGTGATAGAATTTTGCTGAATTCTAAAATTAACCATAATATAAAATCATCTAATCGGGTCTCTGCTTGCCCTACCCTAGAAGTTTAATAGTGCATTTTACTCGCCATTTCATGCGCTTTGAGATGCCACCTAGCCCAGTACGCTATCTGAAATAGGAGCGACGTAAATTGAACAAATGAGATAGAATTTCCCTGAAATCTTATATTAAACAAAATATAAAATGATCTAATCGAGTGCCTGATTGCCCTATCCTAGAAGTTTAGTAGTGCATTTTACTCGCCATTCCACGCGCTTTAAGATGCCGCCTAGCCCAGTACGCTATCAGAAATAGGAGCGACGTAACTAGAACAAATGTGATAGAATTACGCTGAATTCTTATATTAACCGTAACATAAAATGATCTAATCGGGTCTCTGTTTGCCTTATCCTAGAAGTTTAATAGTGCATTATACTCGCCATTTCATGCGCTATTAGATGCCGCTTAGCCCAGGACGCTATCTGAAATAGGAACGACGTAAATTGAACAAATGTGATAGAATTTTGCTGAATTCTTAAATTAACCATAATATAAAATGATCTAATCGGGTCTCTGTTTGCCCTACCCTAGAAGTTTAATAGTGCATTTCACTCGTCACTTCATGCGCTTTGAGATGCCGCTAAGCACAATAAGCTATCTGTAATAGGAGCGACGTAAATTGAGCAAATGTGATAGAATTTCGCTGAATTCTTTTATTAACCAAAATGTAAAATGATCTAATCGAGTCTCTGTTCGCCCTCGCCTAGAAGTTTAATAGTGCATTTTATTCGCCATTTCATGCGCTTTGGGATGCCGCTTAGCCCAATACGCTATCTGAAATAGCAGCGACGTAAATTAAACAAATGTGATAGAATTTCGCTGATTTCTTTTATTAAACAAAATATAAAATGATCTAATCGGGTCTCTGATTGCCCTATCATAGAAGTTTAGTAGTGCATTTTACTCGCCATTCCACGCGCTTTAAGATGCCGCCTAGCCCAGTACGCTATCAGAAATAGGAGCGACGTAACTTGAACAAATGTGATAGAATTACGCTGAATTCTTATATTAACCGTACCATAAAATGATCTAATCGGGTCTCTGTTTGCCTTATCCTGGAAGTTTAATAGTGCATTATACTCGCCATTTCATGCGCTATTAGATGCCGCTTAGCCCAGGACGCTATCTGAAATAGGAACGACGTAAATTGAACAAATGTGATAGAATTTTGCTGAATTCTTAAATTAACCATAATATAAAATGATCTAATCGGGTCTCTGTTTGCCCTACCCTAGAAGTTTAATAGTGCATTTCACTCGTCACTTCATGCGCTTTGAGATGCCGCTAAGCACAATAAGCTATCTGTAATAGGAGCGACGTAAATTGAGCAAATGTGATAGAATTTCGCTGAATTCTTTTATTAACCAAAATGTAAAATGATCTAATCGAGTCTCTGTTCGCCCTCGCCTAGAAGTTTAATAGTGCATTTTATTCGCCATTTCATGCGCTTTGGGATGCCGCTTAGCCCAATACGCTATCTGAAATAGCAGCGACGTAAATTAAACAAATGTGATAGAATGTCCCTGAAATCTTATATTAAACAAAATGTAAAATGATCTAATCGGGTCTCTGATTGCCCTATCATAGAAGTTTAAGAGTGCATTTTACTCGCCATTTCTTGCGCTTTGCGATGCCGCATAGCCCAATACGCTATCTGAAATATCAGCGACGTAAGTTGAACAAATGTGATAGAATTTCGCTGATTTCTTTTATTAAACAAAATATAAAATGATCTAATCGGGTCTCTGATTGCCCTATCATAGAAGTTTAATAGTGCATTTTACTCGCCATTTCATGCGCTTTGAGATGCCACTTAGCCCAATACGCTATCTGCAATAGGAGCGACGTAAGTTGAACAAATGTGATAGAATTTTTCTGAAGTCTTAAATTAACCATAATATACAATGATCTAATCGGGTCTCTGTTTGCCCTACCCTAGAAGTTTAATAGTGCATTTTACTCGTCATTTCATGCGCTTTGAGATGCCGCATAGCCCAATACGCTATCTGAAATAGGAACGACGTAAATTGAACAAATGTGTTAGAATTTCACTGAATTCTTATATTAACCAAAATATGAAATGATCTAATCGGGTCTCTGATACCCCTATCATAGAAGTTTAATAGTGCATTTTACTCGGCACTTCATGCGCTTTGAGATGCCGCTTAGCCCAGTACGCTATCTGAAATAGGAGCGACGTGAATTGAACAAATGTGATAGAATTTCGCTGAATTCTTATATTAACCAAAATATAAAATGATCTAATCGGGGCTCTGATAGCCCTATCATAGAAGTTTAATAGTGCATTTTACTCGCCATTCCACGCGCTTTAAGATGCCGCCTAGCCCAGTACGCTATCTGAAAGAGGAGCGACGTAAGTTGAACAAATGTGATAGAATTACGCTGCATTCTTATATTAACCGTAATATAAAATGATCTATTCGGGTTTCTGTTCGCCGTACCCCAGAAGTTTAATGGAGCATTTCACTCGTCAATCCATGCGCTTTGAGATGCCGCTTAGCCGAATACGCTATCTGAAATAGGAGCGACGTAAATTGAACAAATGTAATAGAATTTCGCTGAATTCTTATATTAACCATAATGTAAAATGATCTAATCGGGTCTCTGTTCGCCCTAGCCTAGAAGTTTAATAGCTCATTTTATTCGCCATTTCATGCGCTTTGAGATGCCGCTTAGCCCAATACGCTATCTGAAATAGCAGCGACGTAAATTAAACAAATGTGATAGAATGTTCCTGAAATCTTATATTAAACAAAATGTAAAATGATCTAATCGGGTCTCTGATTGCCCTATCATAGAAGTTTAAGAGTGCATTTTACTCGCCATTTCTTGCGCTTTGCGATGCCGCATAGCCCAATACGCTATCTGAAATATCAGCGACGTAAGTTGAACAAATGTGATAGAATTTCGCTGATTTCTTTTATTAAACAAAATATAAAATGATCTAATCGGGTCTCTGTTTGCTCTAGCATATAAGTTTAATAGTGCATTTTACTCGCCATTCCGCGCGCTTTAGGATGCCGCCTAGCCCAGTACGCTATCTGAAATAGGAGCGACGTAAATTGAACAAATGTGATAGAATTTTGCTGAATTCTTAAATTAACCATAATATAAAATGATCTAATCGGGTCTCTGTTTGCTCTACCCTAGAAGTTTAATAGTGCATTTCACTCGTCACTTCATGCGCTTTGAGATGCCGCTAAGCCCAATACGCTATCTGAAATAGCAGCGACGTAAATTAAACAAATGTGATAGAATGTCCCTGAAATCTTATATTAAACAAAATGTAAAATGATCTAATCGGGTCTCTGATTGCCCTATCATAGAAGTTTAAGAGTGCATTTTACTCGCCATTTCTTGCGCTTTGCGATGCCGCATAGCCCAATACGCTATCTGAAATATCAGCGACGTAAGTTGAACAAATGTGATAGAATTTCGCTGATTTCTTTTATTAAACAAAATATAAAATGATCTAATCGGGTCTCTGATTGCCCTATCATAGAAGTTTAATAGTGCATTTTACTCGCCATTTCATGCGCTTTGAGATGCCACTTAGCCCAATACGCTATCTGCAATAGGAGCGACGTAAGTTGAACAAATGTGATAGAATTTCGCTGAATTTTTTTATTAACCATAATGTAAAATGATCTAATCGGGTCTCTGTTCGCCCTAGCCTAGAAGTTTAATAGCTCATTTTATTCGCCATTTCATGCGCTTTGAGATGCCGCTTAGCCCAATACGCTATCTGAAATAGGAGCGACGTAAATTGAACAAATGTGATAGAATTTCCCTGAATTCTTATATTAACCTTAATGTAAAATGATATAATTGGGTCTCTCTTCGACCAACCCTAGAAGTTTAATAGTGCATTTCACTCGTCACTTCATGCGCTTTGAGCTGCCGCTAAGCACAATAAGCTATCTGTAATAGGAGCGACGTAAATTGAGCAAATGTGATAGAATTTCGCTGAATTCTTTAATTAACCAAAATGTAAAATGATCTAATCGGGTCTCTGTTCGCCCTCGCCTAGAAGTTTAATAGTGCATTTTATTCGCCATTTCATGCGCTTTGAGATGCCGCTTAGCCCAATACGCTACCTGAAATAGCAGCGACGTAAATTAAACAAATGTGATAGAATGTCCCTGAAATCTTATGTTAAACAAAATGTAAAATGATCTAATCGGGTCTCTGATTGCCCTATCATGGAAGATTAGTAGTGCATTTTACTCACCCTTCCACGCGCTTTAAGATGCCGCCTAGCCCAGTACGCTATCTGAAATAGGAGCGACGTAAATTGAACAAATGTGATAGAATTTTGCTGAATTCTTAAATTAACCATAATATAAAATGATTTAATCGGGTCTTTGTTTGCCCTACCCTAGAAGTTTAGTAGTGCATTTTACTCGCCATTCCACGCGCTTTAAGATGCCGCCTAGCCCAGTACGCTATCTGAAATAGGAGCGACGTAACTTGAACAAATGTGATAGAATTACACTGAATTCTTATATTAACCATAACATAAAATGATCTAATCGGGTCTCTGTTTGCCTTATCCTAGAAGTTTAATAGTGCATTATACTCGCCATTTCATGCGCTATTAGATGCCGCTTAGCCCAGGACGCTATCTGAAGTAGGAACGACGTAAATTGAACAAATGTGATAGAATTTTGCTGAATTCTTAAATTAACCATAATATAAAATGATCTAAACGGTTCTCTGTTTGCCCTACCCTAGAAGTTTAATAGTGCATTTCACTCGTCATTTCATGCGCTTTGAGATGCCGCTAAGCCCAATAAGCTGTCTGTAATAGGAGCGACGTAAATTTAACAAATGTGATAGCATTACGCTGAATTCTTATATTAACCAAAATATTAAATGATCTAATCGGGTCTCTGATTGCCCTATCATAGAAGTTTAATAGTGCATTTTACTCGCCTTTCCACGCGCTTTATGATGCCGCCTAGCCCAGTACGCTATCTGAAATAGGAGCGACGTAAATTGAACAAATGTGATAGAATTTCGCTGAATTCTTAAATTAACCATAATATAAAATCATTTAATCGGGTCTTTGTTTGCCCTACCCTAGAAGTTTAATAGTGCATTTTACTCGCCATTTCATGCGCTTTCAGATGCCGCTAAGCCCAATAAGCTATCTGAAATAGGAGCGACGTAAATTGAACAAATGTGACAGAATTTCCCTGAAATTTTATATTAAACAAAATATAAAATGATCTAATCGGGTCTCTGATTGCCCCATCATAGAAGTTTAATAGTGCATTTTACTCGCCTTTCCATGCGCTTTAAGATGCCGCCTAGCCCAGTACGCTATCTGAAATAGGAACGACGTAAATTGAACAAATGTGATAGAATTACGCTGAATTCTTATATTAACCGTAATATAAAATGATCTAATCGGGTCTCTGTTTGCCTTATTCTAGAAGTTTAATAGTGCATTATTCTCGCCATTTCATGCGCTTTGAGATGCCGCTTAGCCCAATACGCTATCTGAAATAGGAGCGACGTAAATGGAACAAATGTGATAGAATTTCCCTGAATTCTTATATTAACCAAAATATAAAATGATCTAATCGGGTCTCTGATAGCCCTATCATAGAAGTTTAATAGTGCATTTTACTCGCCATTCCACGCGCTTTAAGATTGCCGCCTAGCCCAGTACGCTATCTGAAAGAGGAGCGACGTAAGTTGAACAAATGTGATAGAATTACGCTGAATTCTTATATTAACCGTAATATAAAATGATCTAATCGGGTCTCTGTTTGCCTTATCCTAGAAGTTTAATAGTGCATTTTACTCGCCATTTCATACGCATTGAGATGCCGCTTAGCCCAATACGCTATCTGAAATAGGAGCGACGTAAGTTGAACAAATGTGATAGAATTACGCTGAATTCTTATATTAACCGTAATATAAAATGATCTAATCGGGTCTCTGTTTGCCCTACCCTAGAAGTTTAATAGTGCATTTTACTCGTCATTTCATGCGCTTTGAGATGCCGCATAGCCCAATACGCTATCTGAAATAGGAACGACGTAAATTGAACAAATGTGATAGAATTTTTCTGAATTCTTAAATTAACCATAATATACAATGATCTAATCGGGTCTCTGTTTGCCCTACCCTTGATGTTTAATAGTGCATTTTACTCGCCATTCCACGCGCTTTATGATGCAGCCTAGCCCAGTACGCTATCTGAAATAGGAGCGACGTAAATTGAACAAATGTGTTAGAATTTCACTGAATTCTTATATTAACCAAAATATGAAATGATCTAATCGGGTCTCTGATACCCCTATCATAGAAGTTTAATAGTGCATTTTACTCGCCACTTCATGCGCTTTGAGATGCCGCTTAGCCCAGTACGCTATCTGAAATAGGAGCGACGTAAATTGAACAAATGTGATAGAATTTCGCTGAATTCTTATATTAACCGTAATATAAAATGATCCATTCGGGTTTCTGTTCGCCCTACCCCAGAAGTTTAATAGAGCATTTCACTCGTCAATCCATGCGCTTTGAGATGCCGCTTAGCCGAATACGCTATCTGAAATAGGAGCGACGTAAATTGAACAAATGTAATAGAATTTCGCTGAATTCTTATATTAACCAAAATATAAAATGATCTAATCGGGTCTCTGATTGCCCTATCATAGAAGTTTAATAGTGCATTTTACTCGCCATTCCACGCGCTTTAAGATGCCGCCTATCCGAGTACGCTATTTGAAATAGGAGGGACGTAAATTGAACAAATGTGATAGAATTTCCCTGAATTCTTATCTTAACCTTAATGTAAAATGATCTAATCGGGTCTCTGTTTGCCTTACCCTATAAGTTTAATAGTGCATTTCACTCGTCATTTCATGCGCTTTGAGATGCCGCTTAGCCCAATAAGCTATCTGTAATAGGAGCGACGTAAATTGAAGAAATGTGTTAGAATTTCACTGAATTCTTATATAAACCAAAATATGAAATGATCTAATCGGGTCTCTGATACCCCTATCATAGAAGTTTAATAGTGCATTTTACTCGCCATTCCACGCGCTTTAAGATGCCGCCTAGCCGAGTACGCTATCTGAAAGAGGAGCGACGTAAGTTGAACAAATGTGAAAGAATTACGCTGAATTCTTATATTAACCGTAATATAAAATGATCTATTCGGGTTTCTGTTCGCCCTACCCCAGAAGTTTAATAGAGCATTTCACTCGTCAATCCATGCGCTTTGAGATGCCGCTTAGCCGAATACGCTATCTGAAATAGGAGCGACGTAAATTGAACAAATGTAATAGAATTTCGCTGAATTCTTATATTAACCAAAATATAAAATGATCTAATCGGGTCTCTGATTGCCCTATCATAGAAGTTTAATAGTGCATTTTACTCGCCATTCCACGCGCTTGAAGATGCCGCCTATCCGAGTACGCTATTTGAAATAGGAGGGACGTAAATTGAACAAATGTGATAGAATTTCCCTGAATTCTTATCTTAACCTTAATGTAAAATGATCTAATCGGGTCTCTGTTTGCCTTACCCTATAAGTTTAATAGTGCATTTCACTCGTCATTTCATGCGCTTTGAGATGCCGCTTAGCCCAATAAGCTATCTGTAATAGGAGCGACGTAAATTGAAGAAATGTGTTAGAATTTCGCTGAATTCTTATATTAACCAAAATATAAAATGATCTAATCGGGTCTCTGATTGCCCTATCATAGAAGTTTGAAAGTGCATTTTACTCGACATTCCACGCGCTTTAAGTTGCCGCCTAGCCCAGTACGCTATCTGAAATAGGAGCTACGTATGTTGAACAAATGTGACATAATTACGCTGAATTCTTATATTAACCGCAATATAAAATGATCTAATCGGGTCTCTGTTTGCCTTATCCTAGAAGTTTAATAGTGCATTTTACTCGCCATTTCATGCGCTTTGAGATGCCGCTTAGCCCAGTACGCTATCTGAAATATGAGCGACGTAAATTGAACAAATGTGATAGAATTTCGCTGAATTCTTATATTAACCGTAATATAAAATGATCTAATCGGGTCTCTGTTTGCCTTATCCTAGAAGTTTAATAGTGCATTTTACTCGCCATTTCATGCGCTTTGAGATGCCGCTTAGCCCAATACGCTATCTGGAATAGGAGCGACGTAAATTGAACAAATGTGATAGAATTTCCGTGAATTCTTATATTAACCGTAATATAAAATGATCTATTCGGGTTTCTGTTCGCCCTACCCCAGAAGTTTAATAGAGCATTTCACTCGTCAATCCATGCGCTTTGAGATGCCGCTTAGCCCAATACGCTATCTGAAAGAGGAGCGACGTAAGTTGAACAAATGTGATAGAATTACGCTGAATTCTTATATTAACCGTAATATAAAATGATCTATTCGGGTTTCTGTTCGCCCTACCCCAGAAGTTTAATAGAGCATTTCACTCGCCATTTCATGCGCTTTGAGATGCCGCTTAGCCCAATACGCTATCTGAAATAGGAGCGACGTAAATTGAACAAATGTGATAGAATTTCCGTGAATTCTTATATTAACCGTAATATAAAATGATCTATTCGGGTTTCTGTTCGCCCTACCCCCGAAGTTTAATAGAGCATTTCACTCGTCAATCCATGCGCTTTGAGATGCCGCTTAGCCCAATACGCTATCTGAAATAGGAGCGACGTAAATTGAACAAATGTGATAGAATTTCTCTGAATTCTTATATTAACCAAAATACAAAATGATCTAATCGGGTCTCTGATTGCCCTATCATAGAAGTTTAATAGTGCATTTTACTCGCAATTCTACGCGCTTTAAGATGCCGCCTAGCCCAGTACGCTATCTGAAATAGGAGCTACGTAAGTTGAACAAATGTGACAGAATTACGCTGAATTCTTATATTAACCTTAATGTAAAATGATCCAATCTGGTCTCTGTTCGCCCTACCCTAGAAGTTTAATAGTGCATTTCACTCGTCATTTCATGCGCTTTGAGATGCCGCTTAGCCCAATAAGCTATCTGAAATAGGAGCGACGTAAATTGAACAAATGTGATAGAATTTCGCTGAATTCTTATATTAACCAAAATATAAAATGATCTAATCGGGTCTCTGATTGCCCTACACTAGAAGTATAATAGTGCATTTTACTCGCCATTCCACGCGCTTTAAGATGCCGCCTATCCGACTACGCTATTTGAAATAGGAGCAACGTAAATTGAACAAATGTGACAGAATTACGCTGAATTCATATATTAACCGTAATATAAAATGATCTAATCGGGTCTCTGTTTGCCTTATCCTAGAAGCTTAGTAGTGCACTTTACTCGCCATTTCATGCGCTTTGAGATGCCGCTTAGCCCAATACGCTATCTGAAATAGGAGCGACGTAAATTGAACAAATGTGATAGAATTTCGCTGAATTCTTATATTAACCGTAATATAAAATGATCTAATCGGGTCTCTGTTTGCCCTACCCTAGAAGTATAACAGTGCATTTTACTCGTCATTTCATGCGCTTTGAGATGCCGCATAGCCCAATACGCTATCTGAAATAAGAACGACGAAAATTGAACAAATGTGATAGAATTTTTCTGAATTCTTAAATTAACCATAATATAAAATGATCTAATCGGGTCTCTGTTTGCCCTACCCTTGAAGTTTAATAGTGCATTTTACTCGCCATTCCACGCGCTTTAAGATGCCGCCTAGCCCAGTACGCTATCTGAAAAAGGAGCGACGTAAATGGAACAAATGTGTTAGAATTTCGCTGAATTATTATATTAACCAAAATATAAAATAATCTAATCGGGTCTCTGATTTCCCTATCATAGAAGTTTAACAGTGCATTTGACTCGCCATTTCATGCGGTTTGAGATGCCGCTTAGCCCAATACGCTATCTGAAATAGGGGCGACGTAAATTGTACAAATGTGATAGAATTACTCTGAATTCTTATATTAACCGTAACATAAAATGATCTAATCGGGTCTCTGTTTGCCTTACCCTAGAAGTTTAATAGTGCATTTTACTCGCCATTTCATGCGCTTTGAGATGCCGCTTAGCCCAATACGCTATCTGAAATAGGAGCGACGTAAATTGAACAAATGTGATAGAATTTCGCTGAATTCTTAAATTAACCATAATATAAAATGATCTAATAGTGTCTTTGATTGCCCTACCCTAGAAGATTAATAGTGCATTTCACTCGCCATTTAATGCGCTTTGAGATGCCGCTTGGCCCAATACGCTATCTGACATAGGAGCGACGTAAATTGAACAAATGTGATAGAATTTCGCTGAATTCTTATATTAACCAAAATATAAAATGATCTAATCGGGTCTCTGATTGCCCTATCATAGAAGTTTAATAGTGCATTTTACTCGCCAATCCACGCGCTTTAAGTTGCCGCCTAGCCCAGTACGCTATCTGAAATAGGAGCTACGTAAATTGAACAAATGTGATAGAATTTCGCTGAATTCTTAAATTAACCATAATATAAAATGATTTAATCGGGTCTTTGTTTGCCCTACCCTAGAAGTTTAATAGTGCATTTTGCTCGCCATTTCATGCGCTTTGAGATGCCGCTTAGCCCAATACGCTATCTGATATGCGAGCGACGTAAGTTGAACAAATGTGATAGAATTTCGCTGAATTCTTTTATTAACCATAATGTAAAATGACCTTATCGCGTCTCTGTTTGCCCTACCCTAGAAGTTTAGTAGTGCATTTTACTCGCCATTTCATGCGCTTTGAGATGCCGCTTAGCCCAATACGCTATCTGAAATAGGAGCGACGTAAATTGAACAAATGTGATAGAATTTCGCTGAATTCTTAAATTAACCATAATATAAAATGATCTTATCGGGACTCTGTTTGCCCTACCCTAGAAGTTTAATACTGCATTTTACTCGCCATTTCATGCGCTTTGCGATGCCGCATAGCCCAATACGCTATCTGAAATATCAGCGACGTAAGTTGAACAAATGTGATAGAATTTCGCTGATTTCTTTTATTAAACAAAATATAAAATGATCTAATCGGGTCTCTGATTGCCCTATCATAGAAGTTTAATAGTGCATTTTACTCGCCATTTCATGCGCTTTGAGATGCCACTTAGCCCAATACGCTATCTGCAATAGGAGCGACGTAAGTTGAACAAATGTGATAGAATTTTTCTGAAGTCTTAAATTAACCATAATATACAATGATCTAATCGGGTCTCTGTTTGCCCTACCCTAGAAGTTTAATAGTGCATTTTACTCGTCATTTCATGCGCTTTGAGATGCCGCATAGCCCAATACGCTATCTGAAATAGGAACGACGTAAATTGAACAAATGTGTTAGAATTTCACTGAATTCTTATATTAACCAAAATATGAAATGATCTAATCGGGTCTCTGATACCCCTATCATAGAAGTTTAATAGTGCATTTTACTCGGCACTTCATGCGCTTTGAGATGCCGCTTAGCCCAGTACGCTATCTGAAATAGGAGCGACGTGAATTGAACAAATGTGATAGAATTTCGCTGAATTCTTATATTAACCAAAATATAAAATGATCTAATCGGGGCTCTGATAGCCCTATCATAGAAGTTTAATAGTGCATTTTACTCGCCATTCCACGCGCTTTAAGATGCCGCCTAGCCCAGTACGCTATCTGAAAGAGGAGCGACGTAAGTTGAACAAATGTGATAGAATTACGCTGCATTCTTATATTAACCGTAATATAAAATGATCTATTCGGGTTTCTGTTCGCCGTACCCCAGAAGTTTAATGGAGCATTTCACTCGTCAATCCATGCGCTTTGAGATGCCGCTTAGCCGAATACGCTATCTGAAATAGGAGCGACGTAAATTGAACAAATGTGATAGAATTTCGCTGAATTCTTATATTAACCATAATGTAAAATGATCTAATCGGGTCTCTGTTCGCCCTAGCCTAGAAGTTTAATAGCTCATTTTATTCGCCATTTCATGCGCTTTGAGATGCCGCTTAGCCCAATACGCTATCTGAAATAGCAGCGACGTAAATTAAACAAATGTGATAGAATGTTCCTGAAATCTTATATTAAACAAAATGTAAAATGATCTAATCGGGTCTCTGATTGCCCTATCATAGAAGTTTAAGAGTGCATTTTACTCGCCATTTCTTGCGCTTTGCGATGCCGCATAGCCCAATACGCTATCTGAAATATCAGCGACGTAAGTTGAACAAATGTGATAGAATTTCGCTGATTTCTTTTATTAAACAAAATATAAAATGATCTAATCGGGTCTCTGTTTGCTCTAGCATATAAGTTTAATAGTGCATTTTACTCGCCATTCCGCGCGCTTTAGGATGCCGCCTAGCCCAGTACGCTATCTGAAATAGGAGCGACGTAAATTGAACAAATGTGATAGAATTTTGCTGAATTCTTAAATTAACCATAATATAAAATGATCTAATCGGGTCTCTGTTTGCTCTACCCTAGAAGTTTAATAGTGCATTTCACTCGTCACTTCATGCGCTTTGAGATGCCGCTAAGCCCAATACGCTATCTGAAATAGCAGCGACGTAAATTAAACAAATGTGATAGAATGTCCCTGAAATCTTATATTAAACAAAATGTAAAATGATCTAATCGGGTCTCTGATTGCCCTATCATAGAAGTTTAAGAGTGCATTTTACTCGCCATTTCTTGCGCTTTGCGATGCCGCATAGCCCAATACGCTATCTGAAATATCAGCGACGTAAGTTGAACAAATGTGATAGAATTTCGCTGATTTCTTTTATTAAACAAAATATAAAATGATCTAATCGGGTCTCTGATTGCCCTATCATAGAAGTTTAATAGTGCATTTTACTCGCCATTTCATGCGCTTTGAGATGCCACTTAGCCCAATACGCTATCTGCAATAGGAGCGACGTAAGTTGAACAAATGTGATAGAATTTCGCTGAATTTTTTTATTAACCATAATGTAAAATGATCTAATCGGGTCTCTGTTCGCCCTAGCCTAGAAGTTTAATAGCTCATTTTATTCGCCATTTCATGCGCTTTGAGATGCCGCTTAGCCCAATACGCTATCTGAAATAGGAGCGACGTAAATTGAACAAATGTGATAGAATTTCCCTGAATTCTTATATTAACCTTAATGTAAAATGATATAATTGGGTCTCTCTTCGACCAACCCTAGAAGTTTAATAGTGCATTTCACTCGTCACTTCATGCGCTTTGAGCTGCCGCTAAGCACAATAAGCTATCTGTAATAGGAGCGACGTAAATTGAGCAAATGTGATAGAATTTCGCTGAATTCTTTAATTAACCAAAATGTAAAATGATCTAATCGGGTCTCTGTTCGCCCTCGCCTAGAAGTTTAATAGTGCATTTTATTCGCCATTTCATGCGCTTTGAGATGCCGCTTAGCCCAATACGCTACCTGAAATAGCAGCGACGTAAATTAAACAAATGTGATAGAATGTCCCTGAAATCTTATGTTAAACAAAATGTAAAATGATCTAATCGGGTCTCTGATTGCCCTATCATGGAAGATTAGTAGTGCATTTTACTCACCCTTCCACGCGCTTTAAGATGCCGCCTAGCCCAGTACGCTATCTGAAATAGGAGCGACGTAAATTGAACAAATGTGATAGAATTTTGCTGAATTCTTAAATTAACCATAATATAAAATGATTTAATCGGGTCTTTGTTTGCCCTACCCCTAGAAGTTTAGTAGTGCATTTTACTCGCCATTCCACGCGCTTTAAGATGCCGCCTAGCCCAGTACGCTATCTGAAATAGGAGCGACGTAACTTGAACAAATGTGATAGAATTACACTGAATTCTTATATTAACCATAAAATAAAATGATCTAATCGGGTCTCTGTTTGCCTTATCCTAGAAGTTTAATAGTGCATTATACTCGCCATTTCATGCGCTATTAGATGCCGCTTAGCCCAGGACGCTATCTGAAGTAGGAACGACGTAAATTGAACAAATGTGATAGAATTTTGCTGAATTCTTAAATTAACCATAATATAAAATGATCTAAACGGTTCTCTGTTTGGCCCTACCCTAGAAGTTTAATAGTGCATTTCACTCGTCATTTCATGCGCTTTGAGATGCCGCTAAGCCCAATAAGCTGTCTGTAATAGGAGCGACGTAAATTTAACAAATGTGATAGCATTACGCTGAATTCTTATATTAACCAAAATATTAAATGATCTAATCGGGTCTCTGATTGCCCTATCATAGAAGTTTAATAGTGCATTTTACTCGCCTTTCCACGCGCTTTATGATGCCGCCTAGCCCAGTACGCTATCTGAAATAGGAGCGACGTAAATTGAACAAATGTGATAGAATTTCGCTGAATTCTTAAATTAACCATAATATAAAATCATTTAATCGGGTCTTTGTTTGCCCTTACCCCTAGAAGTTTAATAGTGCATTTTACTCGCCATTTCATGCGCTTTCAGATGCCGCTAAGCCCAATACGCTATCTGAAATAGGAGCGACGTAATTGAACAAATGTGACAGAATTTCCCCTGAAATTTTATATTAAACAAAATATAAAATGATCTAATCGGGTCTCTGATTGCCCCATCATAGAAGTTTAATAGTGCATTTTACTCGCCTTTCCATGCGCTTTAAGATGCCGCCTAGCCCAGTACGCTATCTGAAATAGGAACGACGTAAATTGAACAAATGTGATAGAATTACGCTGAATTCTTATATTAACCGTAATATAAAATGATCTAATCGGGTCTCTGTTTGCCTTATCCTAGAAGTTTAATAGTGCATTATTCTCGCCATTTCATGCGCTTTGAGATGCCGCTTAGCCCAATACGCTATCTGAAATAGGAGCGACGTAAATGGAACAAATGTGATAGAATTTCCCTGAATTCTTATATTAACCAAAATATAAAATGATCTAATCGGGTCTCTGATAGCCCTATCATAGAAGTTTAATAGTGCATTTTACTCGCCATTCCACGCGCTTTAAGATTGCCGCCTAGCCCAGTACGCTATCTGAAAGAGGAGCGACGTAAGTTGAACAAATGTGATAGAATTACGCTGAATTCTTATATTAACCGTAATATAAAATGATCTAATCGGGTCTCTGTTTGCCTTATCCTAGAAGTTTAATAGTGCATTTTACTCGCCATTTCATACGCATTGAGATGCCGCTTAGCCCAATACGCTATCTGAAATAGGAGCGACGTAAGTTGAACAAATGTGATAGAATTACGCTGAATTCTTATATTAACCGTAATATAAAATGATCTAATCGGGTCTCTGTTTGCCCTACCCTAGAAGTTTAATAGTGCATTTTACTCGTCATTTCATGCGCTTTGAGATGCCGCATAGCCCAATACGCTATCTGAAATAGGAACGACGTAAATTGAACAAATGTGATAGAATTTTTCTGAATTCTTAAATTAACCATAATATACAATGATCTAATCGGGTCTCTGTTTGCCCTACCCTTGATGTTTAATAGTGCATTTTACTCGCCATTCCACGCGCTTTATGATGCAGCCTAGCCCAGTACGCTATCTGAAATAGGAGCGACGTAAATTGAACAAATGTGTTAGAATTTCACTGAATTCTTATATTAACCAAAATATGAAATGATCTAATCGGGTCTCTGATACCCCTATCATAGAAGTTTAATAGTGCATTTTACTCGCCACTCTCATGCGCTTTGAGATGCGCTTAGCCCAGTACGCTATCTGAAATAGGAGCGACGTAAATTGAACAAATGTGATAGAATTTCGCTGAATTCTTATATTAACCGTAATATAAAATGATCCATTCGGGTTTCTGTTCGCCCTACCCCAGAAGTTTAATAGAGCATTTCACTCGTCAATCCATGCGCTTTGAGATGCCGCTTAGCCGAATACGCTATCTGAAATAGGAGCGACGTAAATTGAACAAATGTAATAGAATTTCGCTGAATTCTTATATTAACCAAAATATAAAATGATCTAATCGGGTCTCTGATTGCCCTATCATAGAAGTTTAATAGTGCATTTTACTCGCCATTCCACGCGCTTTAAGATGCCGCCTATCCGAGTACGCTATTTGAAATAGGAGGGACGTAAATTGAACAAATGTGATAGAATTTCCCTGAATTCTTATCTTAACCTTAATGTAAAATGATCTAATCGGGTCTCTGTTTGCCTTACCCTATAAGTTTAATAGTGCATTTCACTCGTCATTTCATGCGCTTTGAGATGCCGCTTAGCCCAATAAGCTATCTGTAATAGGAGCGACGTAAATTGAAGAAATGTGTTAGAATTTCACTGAATTCTTATATAAACCAAAATATGAAATGATCTAATCGGGTCTCTGATACCCCTATCATAGAAGTTTAATAGTGCATTTTACTCGCCATTCCACGCGCTTTAAGATGCCGCCTAGCCGAGTACGCTATCTGAAAGAGGAGCGACGTAAGTTGAACAAATGTGAAAGAATTACGCTGAATTCTTATATTAACCGTAATATAAAATGATCTATTCGGGTTTCTGTTCGCCCTACCCCAGAAGTTTAATAGAGCATTTCACTCGTCAATCCATGCGCTTTGAGATGCCGCTTATCCGAATACGCTATCTGAAATAGGAGCGACGTAAATTGAACAAATGTAATAGAATTTCGCTGAATTCTTATATTAACCAAAATATAAAATGATCTAATCGGGTCTCTGATTGCCCTATCATAGAAGTTTAATAGTGCATTTTACTCGCCATTCCACGCGCTTGAAGATGCCGCCTATCCGAGTACGCTATTTGAAATAGGAGGGACGTAAATTGAACAAATGTGATAGAATTTCCCTGAATTCTTATCTTAACCTTAATGTAAAATGATCTAATCGGGTCTCTGTTTGCCTTACCCTATAAGTTTAATAGTGCATTTCACTCGTCATTTCATGCGCTTTGAGATGCCGCTTAGCCCAATAAGCTATCTGTAATAGGAGCGACGTAAATTGAAGAAATGTGTTAGAATTTCGCTGAATTCTTATATTAACCAAAATATAAAATGATCTAATCGGGTCTCTGATTGCCCTATCATAGAAGTTTGAAAGTGCATTTTACTCGACATTCCACGCGCTTTAAGTTGCCGCCTAGCCCAGTACGCTATCTGAAATAGGAGCTACGTATGTTGAACAAATGTGACATAATTACGCTGAATTCTTATATTAACCGCAATATAAAATGATCTAATCGGGTCTCTGTTTGCCTTATCCTAGAAGTTTAATAGTGCATTTTACTCGCCATTTCATGCGCTTTGAGATGCCGCTTAGCCCAGTACGCTATCTGAAATATGAGCGACGTAAATTGAACAAATGTGATAGAATTTCGCTGAATTCTTATATTAACCGTAATATAAAATGATCTAATCGGGTCTCTGTTTGCCTTATCCTAGAAGTTTAATAGTGCATTTTACTCGCCATTTCATGCGCTTTGAGATGCCGCTTAGCCCAATACGCTATCTGGAATAGGAGCGACGTAAATTGAACAAATGTGATAGAATTTCCGTGAATTCTTATATTAACCGTAATATAAAATGATCTATTCGGGTTTCTGTTCGCCCTACCCCAGAAGTTTAATAGAGCATTTCACTCGTCAATCCATGCGCTTTGAGATGCCGCTTAGCCCAATACGCTATCTGAAAGAGGAGCGACGTAAGTTGAACAAATGTGATAGAATTACGCTGAATTCTTATATTAACCGTAATATAAAATGATCTATTCGGGTTTCTGTTCGCCCTACCCCAGAAGTTTAATAGAGCATTTCACTCGCCATTTCATGCGCTTTGAGATGCCGCTTAGCCCAATACGCTATCTGAAATAGGAGCGACGAAAATTGAACAAATGTGATAGAATTTCCGTGAATTCTTATATTAACCGTAATATAAAATGATCTATTCGGGTTTCTGTTCGCCCTACACCCGAAGTTTAATAGAGCATTTCACTCGTCAATCCATGCGCTTTGAGATGCCGCTTAGCCCAATACGCTATCTGAAATAGGAGCGACGTAAATTGAACAAATGTGATAGAATTTCTCTGAATTCTTATATTAACCAAAATACAAAATGATCTAATCGGGTCTCTGATTGCCCTATCATAGAAGTTTAATAGTGCATTTTACTCGCAATTCTACGCGCTTTAAGATGCCGCCTAGCCCAGTACGCTATCTGAAATAGGAGCTACGTAAGTTGAACAAATGTGACAGAATTACGCTGAATTCTTATATTAACCTTAATGTAAAATGATCCAATCTGGTCTCTGTTCGCCCTACCCTAGAAGTTTAATAGTGCATTTCACTCGTCATTTCATGCGCTTTGAGATGCCGCTTAGCCCAATAAGCTATCTGAAATAGGAGCGACGTAAATTGAACAAATGTGATAGAATTTCGCTGAATTCTTATATTAACCAAAATATAAAATGATCTAATCGGGTCTCTGATTGCCCTACACTAGAAGTATAATAGTGCATTTTACTCGCCATTCCACGCGCTTTAAGATGCCGCCTATCCGACTACGCTATTTGAAATAGGAGCAACGTAAATTGAACAAATGTGACAGAATTACGCTGAATTCATATATTAACCGTAATATAAAATGATCTAATCGGGTCTCTGTTTGCCTTATCCTAGAAGCTTAGTAGTGCACTTTACTCGCCATTTCATGCGCTTTGAGATGCCGCTTAGCCCAATACGCTATCTGAAATAGGAGCGACGTAAATTGAACAAATGTGATAGAATTTCGCTGAATTCTTATATTAACCGTAATATAAAATGATCTAATCGGGTCTCTGTTTGCCCTACCCTAGAAGTATAACAGTGCATTTTACTCGTCATTTCATGCGCTTTGAGATGCCGCATAGCCCAATACGCTATCTGAAATAAGAACGACGAAAATTGAACAAATGTGATAGAATTTTTCTGAATTCTTAAATTAACCATAATATAAAATGATCTAATCGGGTCTCTGTTTGCCCTACCCTTGAAGTTTAATAGTGCATTTTACTCGCCATTCCACGCGCTTTAAGATGCCGCCTAGCCCAGTACGCTATCTGAAAAAGGAGCGACGTAAATGGAACAAATGTGTTAGAATTTCGCTGAATTATTATATTAACCAAAATATAAAATAATCTAATCGGGTCTCTGATTTCCCTATCATAGAAGTTTAACAGTGCATTTGACTCGCCATTTCATGCGGTTTGAGATGCCGCTTAGCCCAATACGCTATCTGAAATAGGGGCGACGTAAATTGTACAAATGTGATAGAATTACTCTGAATTCTTATATTAACCGTAACATAAAATGATCTAATCGGGTCTCTGTTTGCCTTACCCTAGAAGTTTAATAGTGCATTTTACTCGCCATTTCATGCGCTTTGAGATGCCGCTTAGCCCAATACGCTATCTGAAATAGGAGCGACGTAAATTGAACAAATGTGATAGAATTTCGCTGAATTCTTAAATTAACCATAATATAAAATGATCTAATAGTGTCTTTGATTGCCCTACCCTAGAAGATTAATAGTGCATTTCACTCGCCATTTAATGCGCTTTGAGATGCCGCTTGGCCCAATACGCTATCTGACATAGGAGCGACGTAAATTGAACAAATGTGATAGAATTTCGCTGAATTCTTATATTAACCAAAATATAAAATGATCTAATCGGGTCTCTGATTGCCCTATCATAGAAGTTTAATAGTGCATTTTACTCGCCAATCCACGCGCTTTAAGTTGCCGCCTAGCCCAGTACGCTATCTGAAATAGGAGCTACGTAAATTGAACAAATGTGATAGAATTTCGCTGAATTCTTAAATTAACCATAATATAAAATGATTTAATCGGGTCTTTGTTTGCCCTACCCTAGAAGTTTAATAGTGCATTTTGCTCGCCATTTCATGCGCTTTGAGATGCCGCTTAGCCCAATACGCTATCTGATATGCGAGCGACGTAAGTTGAACAAATGTGATAGAATTTCGCTGAATTCTTTTATTAACCATAATGTAAAATGACCTTATCGCGTCTCTGTTTGCCCTACCCTAGAAGTTTAGTAGTGCATTTTACTCGCCATTTCATGCGCTTTGAGATGCCGCTTAGCCCAATACGCTATCTGAAATAGGAGCGACGTAAATTGAACAAATGTGATAGAATTTCGCTGAATTCTTAAATTAACCATAATATAAAATGATCTTATCGGGACTCTGTTTGCCCTACCCTAGAAGTTTAATACTGCATTTTACTCGCCATTTCATGCGCTTTGAGATGCCGCGTAGCCCAATACGCTATCTGAAATACGAGCGACGTAAGAGGGACAAATGTGATAGAATTTCGCTGAATTCTTTTATTAACCATAATGTAAAATGATCTAATCGGGTCTCTGTTCGCCCTAGCCTGGAAGTTTACTAGTGCATTTTATTCGCCATTTCATGCTCTTTGAGATGCCGCCTAGCCGAATACGCTAACTGAAATAGGAGCGACGTAAATTGAACAAATGAGATAGAATTTCCCTGAAATCTTATATTAAACAAAATATAAAATGATCTAATCGAGTGCCTGATTGCCCTATCATAGAAGTTTAGTAGTGCATTTTGCTCGCCATTCCACGCGCTTTAAGATGCCGCCTAGCCCAGTACGCTATCTGAAATAGGAGCGACGTAACTTGAACAAATGTGATAGAATTTTGCTGAATTCTTAAATTAACCATAATATAAAATGATTTAATCGGGTCTTTGTTTGCCCTACCCTAGAAGTTTAATAGTGCATTTTACTGGCCATTTCATGCGCTTTGAGATGCCGCTTAGCCCAATACGCTATCTGAAATACGAGCGACGTAAGTTGAACAAATGTGATAGAATTTCGCTGAATTCTTTTATTAACCATAATGTAAAATGATCTTATCGGGTCTCTGTTTGCCCTACCCTAGAAGTTTAATAGTGCATTTTACTCGCCATTTCATGCGCTTTGAGATGCCGCTTAGCCCAATACGCTATCTGAAATACGAGCGACGTAAGAGGAACAAATGTGATAGAATTTCGCTGATTTCTTTTATTAACCATAATGTAAAATGATCTAATCGGGTCTCTGTTCGCCCTAGCCTAGAAGTTTACCAGTGCAGTTTATTCGCCATTTCATGCTCTTTGAGATGCCGCATAGCCGAATACGCTAACTGAAATAGGAGCGACGTAAATTGAACAATTGAGATAGAATTTCCCTGAAATCTTATATTAAACAAAATATAAAATGATCTAATCGAGTGCCTGATTGCCCTATCATAGAAGTTTAGTAGTGCATTTTACTCGCCATTCCACGCGCTTTAAGATGCCGCCTAGCCCAGTACGCTATCAGAAATAGGAGCGACGTAACTTGAACAAATGTGATAGAATTACGCTGAATTCTATTATTAACCATAATGTAAAATGATCTAATCGGGTCTCTGTTCGCCCTAGCCTAGAAGTTTAATAGCTCATTTTATTCGCTATTTCATGCGCTTTGAGATGCCGCTTAGCCCAATGCGCTATCTGAAATAGGAGCCACGTAAATTGAACAAATGTGATAGAATTTCCCTCAATTCTTATATTAACCTTAATGTAAAATGATCTAATCGGGTCTTTCTTCGACCAACCCTAGAAGTTTAATAGTGCATTTCACTCGTCACTTCATGCGCTTTGAGATGCCGCTAAGCACAATAAGCTATCTGTAATAGGAGCGACGTAAATTAAACAAATGAGATAGAATTTCCCTGAAATCTTATATTAAACAAAATATAAAATGATCTAATCGAGTGCCTGATTGCCCTATCATAGAAGTTTAGTAGTGCATTTTACTCGCCATTTCATGCGCTTTGAGATGCCGCTTAGCCCAATACGCTATCTGAAATAGGAGCGACGTAAATTGAACAAATGTGATAGAATTTCGCTGAATTCTTAAATTAACCATAATATAAAATGATCTGATCGGGACTCTGTTTGCCCTACCCTAGAAGTTTAATAGTGCATTTTACTCGCCATTTCATGCGCTTTGAGATGCCGCGTAGCCCAATACGCTATCTGAAATACGAGCGACGTAAGAGGAACAAATGTGATAGAATTTCGCTGAATTCTTTTATTAACCATAATGTAAAATGATCTAATCGGGTCTCTGTTCGCCCTAGCCTGGAAGTTTACTAGTGCATTTTATTCGCCATTTCATGGTCTTTGAGATGCCGCTTAGCCGAATACGCTAACTGAAATAGGAGCGACGTAAATTGAACAAATGAGATAGAATTTCCCTGAAATCTTATATTAAACAAAATATAAAATGATCTAATCGAGTGCCTGATTACCCTATCATAGAAGTTTAGTAGTGCATTCTACTCGCCATTCCACGCGCTTTAAGATGCCGCCTAGCCCAGTACGCAATCTGAAATAGGAGCGACGTAACTTGAACAAATGTGATAGAATTTTGCTGAATTCTTAAATTAACCATAATATAAAATGATTTAATCGGGTCTTTGTTTGCCCTACCGTAGAAGTTTAATAGTGCATTTTACTGGCCATTTCATGCGCTTTGAGATGCCGCTTAGCCCAATACGCTATCTGAAATACGAGGGACGTAAGTTGAACAAATGTGATAGAATTTCGCTGAATTCTTTTATTAACCATAATGTAAAATGATCTTATCGGGTCTCTGTTTGCCCTACCCTAGAAGTTTAATAGTGCATTTTACTCGCCATTTCATGCGCTTTGAGATGCCGCTTAGCCCAATACGCTATCTGAAATACGAGCGACGTAAGAGGAACAAATGTGATAGAATTTCGCTGAATTCTTTTATTAACCATAATGTAAAATGATCTAATCGGGTCTCTGTTCGCCCTAGCCTAGAAGTTTACTAGTGCATTTTATTCGCCATTTCATGCTCTTTGAGATGACGCATAGCCGAATACGCTAACTGAAATAGGAGCGACGTAAATTGAACAAATGAGATAGAATTTCCCTGAAATCTTATATTAAACAAAATATAAAATGATCTAATCGAGTGCCTGATTGCCCTATCATAGAAGTTTAGTAGTGCATTTTACTCGCCATTCCACGCGCTTTAAGATGCCGCCTAGCCCAGTACGCTATCAGAAATAGGAGCGACGTAACTTGAACAAATGTGATAGAATTACGCTGAATTCTATTATTAACCATAATGTAAAATGATCTAATCGGGTCTCTGTTCGCCCTAGCCTAGAAGTTTAATAGCTCATTTTATTCGCTATTTCATGCGCTTTGAGATGCCGCTTAGCCCAATGCGCTATCTGAAATAGGAGCCACGTAAATTGAACAAATGTGATAGAATTTCCCTCAATTCTTATATTAACCTTAATGTAAAATGATCTAATCGGGTCTTTCTTCGACCAACCCTAGAAGTTTAATAGTGCATTTCACTCGTCACTTCATGCGCTTTGAGATGCCGCTAAGCACAATAAGCTATCTGTAATAGGAGCGACGTAAATTGAACAAATGTGATAGAATTTCGCTGAATTCTTATATTAACCAAAATATAAAATGACCTAATCGGGTCTCTGATTGCCCTATCATAGTAGTTTAGTAGTGCATTTTACTCGCCATTCCACGCGCTTTAAGATGCCACCTAGCCCAGTACGCTATCTGAAATAGGAGCGACGTAAATTGAACAAATGAGATAGAATTTCCCTGAAATCTTATATTAAACAAAATATAAAATGATCTAATCGAGTGCCTGATTGCCCTATCCTAGAAGTTTAGTAGTGCATTTTACTCGCCATTCCACGCGCTTTAAGATGCCGCCTAGCCCAGTACGCTATCAGAAATAGGAGCGACGTAACTAGAACAAATGTGATAGAATTACGCTGAATTCTTATATTAACCGTAACATAAAATGATCTAATCGGGTCTCTGTTTGCCTTATCCTAGAAGTTCAATAGTGCATTATACTCGCCATTTCATGCGCTATTAGATGCCGCTTAGCCCAGGACGCTATCTGAAATAGGAACGACGTAAATTGAACAAATGTGATAGAATTTTGCTGAATTCTTAAATTAACCATAATATAAAATGATCTAATCGGGTCTCTGTTTGCCCTACCCTGGAAGTTTAATAGTGCATTTCACTCGTCACTTCATGCGCTTTGAGATGCCGCTAAGCACAATAAGCTATCTGTAATAGGAGCGACGTAAATTGAGCAAATGTGATAGAATTTCGCTGAATTCTTTTATTAACCAAAATGTAAAATGATCTAATCGAGTCTCTGTTCGCCCTCGCCTAGAAGTTTAATAGTGCATTTTATTCGCCATTTCATGCGCTTTGGGATGCCGCTTAGCCCAATACGCTATCTGAAATAGCAGCGACGTAAATTAAACAAATGTGATAGAATGTCCCTGAAATCTTATATTAAACAAAATGTAAAATGATCTAATCGGGTCTCTGATTGCCCTATCATAGAAGTTTAAGAGTGCATTTTACTCGCCATTTCTTGCGCTTTGCGATGCCACATAGCCCAATACGCTATCTGAAATATCAGCGACGTAAGTTGAACAAATGTGATAGAATTTCGCTGATTTCTTTTATTAAACAAAATATAAAATGATCTAATCGGGTCTCTGATTGCCCTATCATAGAAGTTTAATAGTGCATTTTACTCGCCATTTCATGCGCTTTGAGATGCCACTTAGCCCAATACGCTATCTGCAATAGGAGCGACGTAAGTTGAACAAATGTGATAGAATTTTTCTGAATTCTTAAATTAACCATAATATACAATGATCTAATCGGGTCTCTGTTTGCCCTACCCTTGATGTTTAATAGTGCATTTTACTCGCCATTCCACGCGCTTTATGATGCAGCCTAGCCCAGTACGCTATCTGAAATAGGAGCGACGTAAATTGAACAAATGTGTTAGAATTTCACTGAATTCTTATATTAACCAAAATATGAAATGATCTAATCGGGTCTCTGATACCCCTATCATAGAAGTTTAATAGTGCATTTTACTCGGCACTTCATGCGCTTTGAGATGCCGCTTAGCCCAGTACGCTATCTGAAATAGGAGCGACGTGAATTGAACAAATGTGATAGAATTTCGCTGAATTCTTATATTAACCAAAATATAAAATGATCTAATCGGGGCTCTGATAGCCCTATCATAGAAGTTTAATAGTGCATTTTACTCGCCATTCCACGCGCTTTAAGATGCCGCCTAGCCCAGTACGCTATCTGAAAGAGGAGCGACGTAAGTTGAACAAATGTGATAGAATTACGCTGAATTCTTATATTAACCGTAATATAAAATGATCTATTCGGGTTTCTGTTCGCCCTACCCCAGAAGTTTAATAGAGCATTTCACTCGTCAATCCATGCGCTTTGAGATGCCGCTTAGCCGAATACGCTATCTGAAATAGGAGCGACGTAAATTGAACAAATGTAATAGAATTTCGCTGAATTCTTATATTAACCATAATGTAAAATGATCTAATCGGGTCTCTGTTCGCCCTAGCTTAGAAGTTTAATAGCTCATTTTATTCGCCATTTCATGCGCTTTGAGATGCCGCTTAGCCCAATACGCTATCTGAAATAGCAGCGACGTAAATTAAACAAATGTGATAGAATGTTCCTGAAATATTATATTAAACAAAATTTAAAATGATCTAATCGGGTCTCTGATTGCCCTATCATAGAAGTTTAAGAGTGCATTTTACTCGCCATTTCTTGCGCTTTGCGATGCCGCATAGCCCAATACGCTATCTGAAATATCAGCGACGTAAGTTGAACAAATGTGATAGAATTTCGCTGATTTCTTTTATTAAACAAAATATAAAATGATCTAATCGGGTCTCTGTTTGCTCTAGCATATAAGTTTAATAGTGCATTTTACTCGCCATTCCGCGCGCTTTAGGATGCCGCCTAGCCCAGTACGCTATCTGAAATAGGAGCGACGTAAATTGAACAAATGTGATAGAATTTTGCTGAATTCTTAAATTAACCATAATATAAAATGATCTAATCGGGTCTCTGTTTGCTCTACCCTAGAAGTTTAATAGTGCATTTCACTCGTCACTTCATGCGCTTTGAGATGCCGCTAAGCCCAATACGCTATCTGAAATAGCAGCGACGTAAATTAAACAAATGTGATAGAATGTCCCTGAAATCTTATATTAAACAAAATGTAAAATGATCTAATCGGGTCTCTGATTGCCCTATCATAGAAGTTTAAGAGTGCATTTTACTCGCCATTTCTTGCGCTTTGCGATGCCGTATAGCCCAATACGCTATCTGAAATATCAGCGACGTAAGTTGAACAAATGTGATAGAATTTCGCTGATTTCTTTAATTAACCAAAATGTAAAATGATCTAATCGGGTCTCTGTTCGCCCTCGCCTAGAAGTTTAATAGTGCATTTTATTCGCCATTTCATGCGCTTTGAGATGCCGCTTAGCCCAATACGCTACCTGAAATAGCAGCGACGTAAATTAAACAAATGTGATAGAATGTCCCTGAAATCTTATGTTAAACAAAATGTAAAATGATCTAATCGGGTCTCTGATTGCCCTATCATGGAAGATTAGTAGTGCATTTTACTCACCCTTCCACGCGCTTTAAGATGCCGCCTAGCCCAGTACGCTATCTGAAATAGGAGCGACGTAAATTGAACAAATGTGATAGAATTTCGCTGAATTCTTAAATTAACCATAATATAAAATGATTTAATCGGGTCTTTGTTTGCCCTACCCTAGAAGTTTAGTAGAGCATTTTACTCGCCATTCCACGCGCTTTAAGATGCCGCCTAGCCCAGTACGCTATCTGAAATAGGAGCGACGTAACCTGAACAAATGTGATAGAATTACACTGAATTCTTATATTAACTATAACATAAAATGATCTAATCGGGTCTCTGTTTGCCTTATCCTAGAAGTTTAATAGTGCATTATACTCGCCATTTCATGCGCTATTAGATGCCGCTTAGCCCAGGACGCTATCTGAAGTAGGAACGACGTAAATTGAACAAATGTGATAGAATTTTGCTGAATTCTTAAATTAACCATAATATAAAATGATTTAAACGGTTCTCTGTTTGCCCTACCCTAGAAGTTTAATAGTGCATTTCACTCGTCATTTCATGCGCTTTGAGATGCCGCTAAGCCCAATAAGCAGTCTGTAATAGGAGCGACGTAAATTTAACAAATGTGATAGCATTACGCTGAATTCTTATATTAACCAAAATATTAAATGATCTAATCGGGTCTCTGATTGCCCTATCATAGAAGTTTAATAGTGCATTTTACTCGCCTTTCCACGCGCTTTATGATGCCGCCTAGCCCAGTACGCTATCTGAAATAGGAGCGACGTAAATTGAACAAATGTGATAGAATTTCGCTGAATTCTTAAATTAACCATAATATAAAATCATTTAATCGGGTCTTTGTTTGCCCTACCCTAGAAGTTTAATAGTGCATTTTACTCGCCATTTCTTGCGCTTTGAGATGCCGCTTAGCCCAATACGCTGTCTGAAATAGTAGCGACGTAAATTGAACAAACGTGATAGAATTTCCCTGAATTCTTATATTAACCTTAATGTAAAATGATCTAATCGGTTCTCTGTTCGCCCTACCCTAGAAGTTTAATAGTGCCTTTCACTCGTCATTTCATGCGCTTTGAGATGCCGCTTAGCCCAATACGCAATCTGAAATAGGAGCGACGTTAATTGAACAAATGTGATAGAATTTCGCTGAATTCTTATATTAACCAAAAAATAAAATGATCTAATCGGCTCTCTGATTGCCCTATCATAGAAGTTTAGTAGTGCATTTTACTCGCCCTTCCACGCGATTTAAGATGCCGCCTAGCCCAGTACGCTATCTGAAATAGGAGCTACGTAAGTTGAACGAATGTGACAGAATTACGCTGAATTCTTATATTTACCGTAATATAAAATGATCTAATCGGGTCTCTGTTTGCCTTATCCTAGAAGTTTAATAGTGCATTTTACTCGCTATTTCATGCGCTTTGAGATGCCGCTTAGCCCAATACGCTATCTGAAATAGGAGCGACGTAAATTGAACAAATGTGATAGAATTTCGCTGAATTCTTATATTAACCTCAATGTAAAATGATCTAATCGGGTCTGCGTTCGCCCTACCCTAGAAGTTTAATAGTGCATTTCACTTGTCATTTCATGCGCTTTGAGATGCCGCTTAGCCCAATAAGCTATCTGCAATAGGAGCGACGTAAATTGACCAAATGTGATAGAATTTCGCTGAATTCTTATATTAACCAAAATATAAAATGATCTAATCGGGTCTCTGATTGCCCTATCATAGAAGTTTAATAGTGCATTTTACTCGCCATTCCGCGCGCTTTAAGATACCGCCTAGCCCAGTATGCTATCTGAAATAGGAACTACGTAAATTGAACAAATGTGATAGAATTTTGCTGAATTCTTAAATTAAGCATAATATAAAATGATCTAATCGGGTCTCTGATTGCCCTACACTAGAAGTATAATAGTGCATTTTACTCGCCATTTCATGCGCTTTGAGATGCCGCCTAGCCCAGTACGCTATCTGAAAGAGGAGCGACGTAAGTTGAACAAATGTGACAGAGTTACGCTGAATTCTTATATTAACCGCAATATAAAATGATCTAATCGGGTCTCTGTTTGCCTTATCCTAGAAGTTTAATAGTGCATTTTACTCGCCGTTTCATGCGCTTTGAGGTGCCGCTTAGCCCAGTACGCTATCTGAAATAGGAGCGACGTAAATTGAACAAATGTGATAGAATTTCGCTGAATTCTTATATTAACCAAAATATAAAATGATCTAATCGGGGCTCTGATAGCCCTATCATAGAAGTTTAATAGTGCATTTTACTCGCCATTCCACGCGCTTTAAGATGCCGCCTAGCCCAGTACGCTATCTGAAAGAGGAGCGACGTAAGTTGAACAAATGTGATAGAATTACGCTGAATTCTTATATTAACCGTAATATAAAATGATCTATTCGGGTTTCTGTTCGCCCTACCCTAGAAGTTTAATAGTGCATTTCACTCGCCATTTCATGCGCTTTGAGATGCCGCTTAGCCCAATACGCTATCTGAAATAGGAGCGATGTAAATTGATCAAATGTGATAGAATTTCGCTGAATTCTTTTATTAACCATAACGTAAAATGATCTAATCGGGTCTCTGTTCTCTCTAGCGTAGAAGCTTAACTGTGCATTTTATTCGTCATTGCATGCGCTTTGAGATGCCGCTTAGCCCAATACGCTATCTGAAATAGGAGCGACGTAAATTGATCAAATGTGATAGAATTTCGCTGAATTCTTATATTAACCAAAATATAAAATGATCTAATCGGGTCTCTATTTGCCCTACCCTAGAAGTTTAATAGTGCATTTTAGTCGCCATTTCTCGCGCTTTGAGATGCCGCTTAGCCCTATACGCTATCTGTAATAGGAGCGACGTAAATTGAACAAATGTGATAGAATTTCGCTGAATTCTTATATTAACCGTAATATAAAATGATCTAATCGGGTCTCTGTTTGCCCTACCCTAGAAGTTTAATAGTGCGTTTTACTCGCCATTTCTTGCGCTTTGAGATACCGCTTAGCCCAATAAGCTATCTGAAATAGGAGCGACGTAAATTGAACAAATGTGATAGAATTTCCATGAAATATTATATTAAACAAAATATAAAATGATCTAAACGGGTCTCTGATTGCCCTATCATAGAAGTTTAGTAGTGCATTTTACTCGCCCTTCCACGCGCTTTAAGATGCCGCTTAGCCCAATAAGCTATCTGAAATAGGAGCGACGTAAGTTGAACAAATGTGATAGAACTACGCTGAATTCTTAAATTAAGCATAATATAAAATGATCTAATCGGGTCTCTGATTGCCCTACACTAGAAGTATAATAGTGCATTTTACTCGCCATTTCATGCGCTTTGAGATGCCGCCTAGCCCAGTACGCTATCTGAAAGAGGAGCGACGTAAGTTGAACAAATGTGATAGAATTTCGCTGAATTCTTATATTAACCAAAACATAAAATGATCTAATCGGGTCTCTGATTGCCCTATCATAGAAGTATAATAGTGCATTTTACTCGCCATTCCACGCGCTTTAAGATGCCGCCTAGCCCAGGACGCTATCTGAAATAGGAGCCATGTAAGTTGAACAAATGTGACAGAGTTACGCTGAATTCTTATATTAACCGCAATATAAAATGATCTAATCGGGTCTCTGATTTCCCTATCATAGAAGTTTAGTAGTGCATTTGACTCGCCATTTCATGCGCTTTGAGATGCCGCTTAGCCCAATACGCTATCTGAAATAGGGGCGACGTAAATTGAACAAATGTGATAGAATTACTCTGAATTCATATATTAACCGTAATATAAAATGACCTAATCGGGTCTCTGTTTGCCTTACACTAGAAGTTTAATAGTTCATTTTACTTGCCATTTCTTGCGCTTTGAGATGCCGCTTAGCCCAATACGCTATCTGAAATATCAGCGACGTAAATTGAGCAAATGTGAGAGAATCTCGCTGAATTCTTATATTAACCTTAATGTAAAATGATCTAATCGGGTCTCTGTTCGCCCTACCCTAGATGATTAATAGTGCATTTCACTCGTCATTTCATGCGCTTTGAGATGCCGCTGAGCCCAATAAGCTATCTGAAATAGGAGCCACGTAAATTGAACGAATGTGTTAGAATTTTTCTGAATTCTTAAATAAACCATAATATGAAATGATCTAAACGGGTCTCTGTTTGCCTTACCCTAGAAGTTTAACAGTGCATTTTACTCGCTATTTCATGCGCTTTGAGATGCCGGTTAGCCCAATACGCTATCTGAAATAGGAGCGACGTAAATTGAACAAATGTGATAGAATTTCCGTGAATACTTATATTAACCATAATGTAAAATGATCTAATCGGGTCTCTCTTCGCCCTACCCTAGAAGTTTAATAGTGCATTTCACTCGTCATTTCATGCGCTTTGAGATGCCGCTTAGCCCAGTACGCTATCTGAAATAGGAGCGATGTAAATTGAACAAATGTGATAGAATTTCGATGAATTCTTGAATTAACCATAATATAAAATGATCTAATCGGGTCTTTGTTCGCCCTACCCAAGAAGTTTAATAGTGCATTTCACTCGTCAATTCATGCGCTTTGCGCTGCCGCTTAGCCCAATAAGCTATCTGAAATTGGAGCTACGTAAATTGAACAAATGTGATAGAATTTCGCTGAATTCTTATATTAACCAAAATATAAAATGGTCTAATCGGGTCTCTGATTGCCCTATCATAGAAGTTTAATAGTGCATTTTACTCGCCATTCCACGCGCTATAAGATGCCGCCTAGCCCAGTACGCTATCTGAAATAGGAGCGACGTAAATTGAACAAATGTGATAGAATTTTGCTGAATTCTTAAATTAACCATAATATAAAATGATTGTAATCGGGTCTCTGTTCGCCCTACCCAAGAAGTTTAATAGTGCATTTTAACTCGTCAATTCATGCGCTTTGCGATGCCCGCTTAGCCCAATAAGCTATCTGTAATAGGAGCGACGTAAATTGAACAAATGTGATAGAATTTCGCTGAATTCTTATATTAACCAAAATATGAAAGATCTAATCGGGTCTCTGATTGCCCTATCATAGAAGTTTAACAGTGCATTTACTCGCCATTCCACGCGCTTTAAGTTGCCGCCTAGCCCAGCACGCTATCTGAAATAGGAGCTACGTAAGTTGAACAAATGTCACAGAATTACGCTGAATTCTTATATTAACCGTAATATAAAATGATCTAATCGGGTCTCTGTTTGCCTTATCCTAGAAGTTTAATAGTGCATTTTACTCTCCATTTCTTGCGCTTTGAGATGCCGCTTAGCCCAGTACGCTATCTGAAATAGGAGCGATGTAAATTGAACTAATGTGATAGAATTTCGATGAATTCTTTTATTAACCAAAATATAAAATGATCTAATCGGGTCTCTGATTGCCCTACCCTAGAAGTTTAATAGTGCATTTTACTCGCCATTTCATGCGCTTTGAGATGCCGCTTAGCCCAATACGCTATCTGAAATAGGAGCGACGTAAATTGAACAAATGTGATAGAATTTCGCTGAATTCTTAAATTAACCATAATATAAAATGATCTAATGGGGTCTCTGTTTGCCCTACCCTAGAAGTTTAATAGTGCATTTTACTCGCCATTTCTTGCGCTTTGAGATGCCGCTTAGCACAAGTCGCTATCTGAAATAGGAGCGATGTAAATTGAACAAATGTGATAGAATTTCGCTGAATTCTTATATTAACCTTAATGTAAAATGATCTAATCGGGTCTTTGTTCGCCCTACCCAAGAAGTTTAATAGTGCATTTCACTCGTCAATTCATGCGCTTTGCGATGCCGCTTAGCCCAATAAGCTATCTGAAATTGGAGCGACGTAAATTGAACAAATGTGATAGAATTTCGCTGAATTCTTATATTAACCAAAATATAAAATGATCTAATCGGGTCTCTGATTGCCCTGTCATAGAAGTTTAATAGTGCATTTTACTCGCCATTCCACGCGCTTTAAGATGCCGCCTAGCCCAGTACGCTATCTGAAATAGGAGCTACGTAAGTTGAACGAATGTGACAGAATTACGCTGATTTCTTATATTAACCGTAATATAAAATGATCTAATCGGGTCTCTGTTTGCCTTATCCTAGAAGTTTAATAGTGCATTTTACTCGCCATTTCATGCGCTTTGAGATGCCTCTTAGCCCAATACGCTGTCTGAAATAGGAGCGACGTAAATTGAAGAAATGTCATAGAATTTCGCTGAATTCTTATATTAACCAAAATATAAAATGATCTGATCCGGTCTCTGTTTGCCCTACCCTAGAAGTTTAATAGTGCATTTTACGAGCCATTTCTTGCGCTTTGAGATGCAGCTTAGCCCAATACGCTATCTGAAATAGGAGCGACGTAAATTGAACAAAAGTGATAGAATTTCGCTGAATTCTTATTTTAACCTTAATGTAAAATGATCTAATCGGGTCTTTGTTCGCCCTACCCTAGAAGTTTAACAGTGCATTTCACTCGTCATTTCATGCGCTCTGAGTTGCCGCTTAGCCCAATAAGCTATCTGAAATAGGAGCGACGTAAATTGAACAAATGTGATAGAACTTCGCTGAATTCTTATATTAACCGTAATATAAAATGATCTGATCGGGTTCTCTGCTTGCCCCACCCTAGAAGTTTAATAGTGCATTTTACTCGCCCTTTCGTGCGCTTTGAGATGCCGCTTAGCCCAATACGCTATCTGAAATAGGAGCGACGTAAATTGAACAAATGTGATAGAATTTCGCTGGATTCTTATATAAACCATAATATAAAATGATGTAATCGGGTCTCTGTTCGCCCTACCCAAGAAGTTTAATAGTGCATTTCTCTCGTCATTTCATGCGCTTTGAGATGCCGCTTAGCCCAATAGCTAACTGAAATAGGAGCGACGTAAATTGAAGAAATGTGATAGAATTTCCCTGAAATCTTATATTAACCGTAATATAAAATGATCTAATCGGGTCTCTGTTTGCATTACCCGAGAAGTTTAATAGTGCATTTTACTTGCCATTCCACGCGCTTTAAGATGCCGCCTATCCGAGTACGCTTTCTGAAATAGGAGCGACGTAAGTTGAACAAATGTGATAGAATAACGCTGAATTCTTATATTAACCAAAATATAAAATGATCTAATCGGGTCTGTGATTGCCCTATCATAGAAGTTTAATAGTGCATTTTACTCGTCATTCCACTCGCTTTATGATGCCGCCTAGCCCGGTACGCTTTCTGAAATAGGAGCGACGTAAATTGAACAAATGTGATAGAATTTTGCTGAATTCTTAAATTAACCATAATATAAAATGATGTAATCGGGTCTCTGTTCGCCCTACCCAAGAAGTTTAATAGTGCATTTTACTCGTCAATTCATGCGCTTTGCGATGCCGCTTAGCCCAATAAGCTATCTGAAATAGGAGCGACGTAAATTGAACAAATGTGATAGAATTTCGCTGAATTCTTATATTAACCAAAATATAAAATGATCTAATCGGGTCTCTGAGTGCCCTATCATAGAAGTTTAACAGTGCATTTTACTCGCCATTCCACGCGCTTTAAGTTGCCGCCTAGCCCAGCACGCTATCTGAAATAGGAGCTACGTAAGTTGAACAAATGTCACAGAATTACGCTGAATTCTTATATTAACCGTAATATAAAATGATCTAATCGGGTCTCTGTTTGCCTTATCCTAGAAGTTTAATAGTGCATTTTACTCGCCATTTCTTGCGCTTTGAGATGCCGCTTAGCCCAGTACGCTATCTGAAATAGGAGCGATGTAAATTGAACTAATGTGATAGAATTTCGATGAATTCTTTTATTAACCAGAATATAAAATGATCTAATCGGGTCTCTGATTGCCCTACCCTAGAAGTTTAATAGCGCATTTTACTCGCCATTTCATGCGCTTTGAGATGCCGCTTAGCCCAATACGCTATCTGAAATAGGAGCGACGTAAATTGAACAAATGTGATAGAATTTCGCTGAATTCTTAAATTAACCATAATATAAAAAGATCTAATGGGGTCTCTGTTTGCCCTACCCTAGAAGTTTAATAGTGCATTTTACTCGCCATTTCTTGCGCTTTGAGATGCCGCTTCGCACAAGTCGCTATCTGAAATAGGAGCGATGTAAATTGAACAAATGTGATAGAATTTCGATGAATTCTTTTATTAACCAAAATATAAAATGATCTAATCGGGTCTCTGATTGCCCTACCCTAGAAGTTTAATAGTGCATTTTACTCGCCATTTCATGCGCTTTGAGATGCCGCTTAGCCCAATACGCTATCTGAAATAGGAGCGACGTAAATTGAACAAATGTGATAGAATTTCGATGAATTCATTTATTAACCAAAATATAAAATGATCTAATCGGGTCTCTGATTGCCCTACCCTAGAAGTTTAATAGTGCATTCTACTCGCCATTTCATGCGCTTTGAGATGCCGCTTAGCCCAATACGCTATCTGAAATAGGAGCGACGTAAATTGAACAAATGTGATAGAATTTCGCTGAATTCTTAAATTAACCATAATATAAAATGATCTAATGGGGTCTCTGTTTGCCCTACCCTAGAAGTTTAATAGTGCATTTTCCTCGCCATTTCTTGCGCTTTGAGATGCCGCTTAGCACAAGTCGCTATCTGAAATAGGAGCGACGTAAATTGAACAAATGTGATAGAATTTCGCTGAATTCTTATATTAACCTTAATGTAAAATGATCTAATCGGGTCTTTGTTCGCCCTACCCAAGAAGTTTAATAGTGCATTTCACTCGTCAATTCATGCGCTTTGCGATGCCGCTTAGCCCAATAAGCTGTCTGAAATTGGAGCGACGTATATTGAACAAATGTGATAGAATTTCGCTGAATTCTTATATTAACCAAAATATAAAATGATCTAATCGGGTCTCTGATTGCCCTATCATAGAAGTTTAATAGTGCATTTTACTCGCCATTCCACGCGCTTTAAGATGCCGCCTAGCCCAGTACGCTATCTGAAATAGGAGCTACGTAAGTTGAACGAATGTGACAGAATTACGCTGATTTCTTATATTAACCGTAATATAAAATGATCTAATCGGGTCTCTGTTTGCCTTATCCTAGAAGTTTAATAGTGCATTTTACTCGCCATTTCATGCGCTTTGAGATGCCGCTTAGCCCAGTACGCTATCTGAAATAGGAGCGATGTAAATTGAACAAATGTGATAGAATTTCGATGAATTCATTTATTAACCAAAATATAAAATGATCTAATCCGGTCTCTGTTTGCCCTACCCTAGAAGTTTAATAGTGCATTTTACGAGCCATTTCTTGCGCTTTGAGATGCAGCTTAGCCCAATACGCTATCTGAAATAGGAGCGACGTAAATTGAACAAAAGTGATAGAATTTCGCTGGATTCTTATATTAACCTTAATGTAAAATGATCTAATCGGGTCTTTGTTCGCCCTACCCTAGAAGTTTAACAGTGCATTTCACTCGTCATTTCATGCGCTCTAAGTTGCCACTTAGCCCAATAAGCTATCTGAAATAGGAGCGACGTAAATTGAACAAATGTGATAGAACTTCGCTGAATTCTTATATTAACCGTAATATAAAATGATCTGATCGGGTTCTCTGCTTGCCCCACCCTAGAAGTTTAATAGTGCATTTTACTCGCCCTTTCGTGCGCTTTGAGATGCCGTTTAGCACAATACGCTATCTGAAATAGGAGCGACGTAAATTGAACAAATGTGATAGAATTTTGCTGAATTCTTAAATTAACCATAATATAAAATGATGTAATCGGGTCTCTGTTCGCCCTACCAAAGAAGTTTAATAGTGCATTTCTCTCGTCATTTCATGCGCTTTGAGATGCCGCATAGCCCAATACGCTATCTGAAATAGGAGCGACGTAAATTGAACAAATGTCATAGAATTTTGCTGAATTCTTAAATTAACCATAATATAAAATGATCTAATCGGGTCTCTGATTGCCCTACCCTAGAAGTTTAATAGTGCATTTTACTCGTCATTTCATGCGCATTGAGATGCCGCTTAGCCCAATAAGCTGTCTGAAATAGGAGCGACGTAAATTCAACAAATGTGATAGAAGTTCCCTGAATACTTATATTAACCTTAATGTAAAATGATCTAATCGGGTCTCTGTTCGCCATGCCCTAGAAGTTTAATAGTGCACTTTACTCGCCATTTCATGCGCTTTGAGATGCCGCTTAGCCCAATACGCCATCTGAAATTGGAGCGACGTACAATGAACAAATGTGATAGGATTTCGCTGAATTCTTAAATTAACCATAATATAAAATGATCTAATCGGGTCTCTATGTGCCCAACCCTAGAAGCTTAATAGTGCATTTTACTCGCCATTTCTTGCGCTTTGAGATGCCGCTTAGCCCAATACGCTATCTGAAATAGGAGCGACGTAAATTGAACAAATGTGATAGAATTTCCCTGAAATGTTATAGTAAACAAAATATAAAATGATCTATTCGGAACTCTGATTGCCCTATCATAGAAGTTTAGTAGTGCATTTTACTCGCCGTTCCACGCGCTTTAAGATGCCGCCTAGCGCAGTACGCTATCTGAAATAGGAGCGACGTTAGTTGAACGAATGTGACAGAATTACGCTGATTTCTTATATTAACCGTAATATAAAATGATCTAATCGGGTCTCTGTTTGCCTTATCCTAGAAGTTTAATAGTGCATTTTACTCGTCAATTCATGCGCTTTGCAATGCCGCTTAGCCCAATAAGCTATCTGAAATAGGAGCGACGTAAATTGAACAAATGTGATAGAATTACGCTGAATCCTTATATTAACCAAAATATAAAATGATCTAATCGGGTCTCTGATTGCCCTAATATAGAAGTTTAATAGTGCATTTTACACGCCATTCCACGCGCTTTAAGATGCCGCCTAGCCCAGTACGCTATCTGAAATAGGAGCTACGTAAGTTGAACGAATGTGACAGAATTACGCTGATTTCTTATATTAACCGTAATATAAAATGATCTAATCGGGTCTCCGTTTGCCTTATCCTAGAAGTTTAATAGTGCATTTTACTCGTCAATTCATGCGCTTTCCGATGCCGCTTAGCCCAATAAGCTATCTGAAATAGGAGCGACGTAAATTGAACAAATGTGATAGAATTTCGCTGAATTCTTATATTAACCAAAATATAAAATGATCTAATCGGGTCTCTGATTGCCCTATCATAGAAGTTTAACAGTGCATTTTACTCGCCATTCCACGCGCTTTAAGTTGCCGCCTAGCCCAGCACGCTATCTGAAATAGGAGCTACGTAAGTTGAACAAATGTCACAGAATTACGCTGAATTCTTATATTAACCGTAATATAAAATGATCTAATCGGGTCTCTGTTTGCCTTATCCTAGAAGTTTAATAGTGCATTTTACTCGCCATTTCATGCGCTTTGAGATGCCTCTTAGCCCAATACGCTATCTGAAATAGGAGCGACGTAAATTGAACAAATGTGATAGAATTTCGCTGAATTCTTATATTAACCTAAATATAAAATGATCTAACCCGGTCTCTGTTTGCCCTACCCTAGAAGTTGAATAGTGCATTGTACGAGCCATTTCTTGCGCTTTGAGATGCAGCTTAGGCCAATACGCTATCTGAAATAGGAGCGACGTAAATTGAACAAATGTCACAGAATTACGCTGAATTCTTATATTAACCGTAATATAAAATGATCTAATCGGGTCTCTGTTTGCCTCATCCTAGAAGTTTAATGGTGCATTTTACTCGCCATTTCATGCGCTTTGAGATGCCGCTTAGCCCAGTACGCTATCTGAAATAGGAGCGATGTAAATTGAACAAATGTGATAGAATTTCGCTGAATTCTTAAATTAACCATAATATAAAATGATCTAATGGGGTCTCTGTTTGCCCTACCCTAGAAGTTTAATAGTGCATTTTACTCGCCATTTCTTGCGCTTTGAGATGCCTCTTAGCCCAACACGCTATCTGAAATAGGAGCGACGTAAATTGAGCAAATGTGATAGAATTTCGCTGAATTCTTATATTAACCAAAATATAAAATGATCTAATCCGGTCTCTGTTTGCCCTACCCTAGAAGTTTAATAGTGCATTTTACGAGCCATTTCTTGCGCTTTGAGATGCAGCTTAGCCCAATACGCTATCTGAAATAGGAGCGACGTAAATTGAACAAATGTGATAGAATTTCGCTGAATTCTTATATTAACCAAAATATGAAATGATCTTATCGGGTCTCTGATTGCCCTTCCCTAGAAGTTTAATAGTGCATTTTACTCGCCCTTTCGTGCGCTGTGAGATGCCGCTTAGCCCAATACGCTATCTGAAATAGGAGCGACGTAAATTGAACAAATGTGATAGAATTTCGCTGGATTCTTATATTAACCAAAATAAAAAATGATCTAATCGGGTCTCTGATTGCCCTATCATAGAAGTTCAATAGTGCATTTTACTCGCCATTCCACGCGCTTTAAGTTGCCGCCTAGCCCAGTACGCTATCTGAAATAGGAGCTACGAAAGTTGAACAAATGTCACAGAATTACGCTGAATTCTTATGTAAACCGTAATATAAAATGATCTAATCGGGTCTCTGTTTGCCTTATCCTAGAAGTTTAATAGTGCATTTTACTCGCCATTCCACGCGCTTTAAGATGCCGCCTAGCCCAGTACGCTATCTGAAATAGGAGCTACGTAAGTTGAACGAATGTGACAGAATTACGCTGATTTCTTATATTAACCGTAATATAAAATGATTTAATCGGGTCTCTGTTTGCCTTATCCTAGAAGTTTAATAGTGCATTTTACTCGCCATTTCATGCGCTTTGAGATGCCTCTTAGCCCAATACGCTATCTGAAATAGGAGCGACGTAAATTGAACAAATGTGATAGAATTTCTCTGAATTCTTATATTAACCTAAATATAAAATGATCTAACCCGGTCTCTGTTTGCCCTACCCTAGAAGTTGAATAGTGCATTGTACGAGCCATTTCTTGCGCTTTGTGATGCAGCTTAGGCCAATACGCTATCTGAAATAGGAGCGACGTAAATTGAACAAATGTCACAGAATTACGCTGAATTCTTACATTAACCGTAATATAAAATGATCTAATCGGGTCTCTGTTTGCCTTATCCTAGAAGTTTAATAGTGCATTTTACTCGCCATTTCATGCGCTTTGAGATGCCGCTTAGCCCAGTACGCTATCTGAAATAGGAGCGATGTAAATTGAACAAATGTGATAGAATTTCGATGAATTCATTTATTAACCAAAATATAAAATGATTTAATCGGGTCTCTGATTGCCCTACCCTAGAAGTTTAATAGTGCATTTTACTCGCCATTTCATGCGCTTTGAGATTCCGCTTAACCCAATACGCTATCTGAAATAGGAGCGACGGAAATTGAACAAATGTGATAGAATTTCGCTGAATTCTTAAATTAACCATAATATAAAATGATCTAATGGGGTCTCTGTTTGCCCTACCCTAGAAGTTTAATAGTGCATTTTACTCGCCATTTCTTGCGCTTTGAGATGCCTCTTAGCCCAATACGCTATCTGAAATAGGAGGGACGTAAATTGAACAAATGTGATAGAATTTCGCTGAATTCTTATATTAACCAAAATATAAAATGATCTAATCCGGTCTCTGTTTGCCCTACCCTAGAAGTTTAATAGTGCATTTTACTCGCCCTTTCGTGCGCTGTGAGATGCCGCTTAGCCCAATACGCTATCTGAAATAGGAGCGACGTAAATTGAACAAATGTGATAGAATTTCGCTGGATTCTTATATTAAACAAAATATAAAATGATCTAATCGGGTCTCTGATTGCCCTATCATAGAAGTTTAATAGTGCATTTTACTCGCCATTCCACGCGCTTTAAGTTGCCGCCTAGCCCAGTACGCTATCTGAAATAGGAGCTACGAAAGTTGAACAAATGTCACAGAATTACGCTGAATTCTTATGTTAACCGTAATATAAAATGATCTAATCGGGTCTCTGTTTGCCTTATCCTAGAAGTTTAATAGTGCATTTTACTCGCGATTTCATGCGCTTTGAGATGCCGCTTAGCCCAATACGCTATCTGAAATAGCAGCGACGTAAATTGAACAAATGTGATAGAATTTCGCTGAATTCTTATACTAACCAAAATATAAAATGATCTAATCGGGTCTCTGATTGCCCTACCCTAGAAGTTTAATAGTGCATTTTACTCGCCATTTCATGCGCTTTGAGATGCCGCTTAGCCCAATACGCTATCTGAAATAGGAGCGACGTAAATTGAACAAATGTGATAGAATTTCGCTGAATTCTTATAGTAACCAAAATATAAAATGATCTAATCGGGTCTGTGATTGCCCTACTCTAGAAGTTTAATAGTGCATTTTACTCGCCATTTCATGCGCTTTGAGATGCCGCTTAGCCCAATACGCTATCTGAAATAGGAGCGACGTAAATTAAACAAATGTGATAGAACTTCGCTGAATTCTTATATTAACCATAATATAAAATGATCTAATCGGGTCTCTGATTGCCCTACCCTAGAAGTTTAGTAGTGCATTTTACTCACCATTCCACGCGCTTTAAGTTGCCGCCTAGCCCAGTACGCTATCAGAAATAGGAGCTACGTAAGTTGAACAAATGTCACAGAATTACGCTGAATTCTTATATTAACCGTAATATAAAATGATCTAATCGGGTCTCTGTTTGCCTTATCCTAGAAGTTTAATAGTGCATTTTGCTCGTCAATTCATGCGCTTTGCGATGCCTCTTAGCCCAATAAGCTATCTGAAATAGGAGCGACGTAAATTGAACAAATGTGATAGAATTTCGCTGAATTCTTATATTAACCAAAATATAAAATGATCTAATCGGGTCTCTCATTGCCCTATCATAGAAGTTTAACAGTGCATTTTACTCGACATTCCACGCGCTTTAAGTTGCCGCCTAGCCCAGCACGCTATCTGAAATAGGAGCTACGTAAGTTGAACAAATGTCACAGAATTACGCTGAATTCTTATATTAACCGTAATATAAAATGATCTAATCGGGTCTCTGTTTGCCTTATCCTAGAAGTTTAATAGTGCATTTTACTCGCCATTTCTTGCGCTTTGAGATGCCGCTTAGCCCAGTACGCTATCTGAAATAGGAGCGATGTAAATTGAACAAATGTGATAGAATTTCGATGAATTCATTTATTAACCAAAATATAAAATGATCTAATCGGGTCTCTGATTGCCCTACCCTAGAAGTTTAATAGTGCATTTTACTCGCCATTTAATGCGCTTTGAGATGCCGCTTAGCCCAATACGCTATCTGAAATAGGAGCGACGTAAATTGAACAAATGTGATAGAATTTCGCTAAATTCTTAAATTAACCATAATATAAAATGATCTAATCGGGTCTCTGTTTGCCCTACCCTAGAAGTTTAATAGTGCATTTTACTCGCCATTTCTTGCGCTTTGAGATGCCACTTAGCACAAGTCGCTATCTGAAATAGGAGCGATGTAAATTGAACAAATGTGATAGAATTTCGCTGAATTCTTATATTAACCTTAATGTAAAATGATCTAATCGGGTCTTTGTTCGCCCTACCCAAGAAGTTTAATAGTGCATTTCACTCGTCATTTCATGCGCTTTGCGATGCCGCTTAGCCCAATAAGCTATCTGAAATTGGAGCGACGTAAATTGAACAAATGTGATAGAATTTCGCTGAATTCTTTTATTTACCATAATGTTAAATGATCTAATCGGGTCTCTGTTCGCCCTAGCGTAGAAGCTTAATAGTGCATTTTATTCGTCATTTCATGTGCTTTGAGATGCCGCTTAGCCCAATACGCTATCTGAAATAGGAGCGACGCAAATTGAACAAATGCGATAGAATATCGCTGAATTCTTATTTTAACCATAATATAAAATGATGTAGTCGGGTCTCTGTTCGCCCTACCCAAGAAGTTTAATAGTGCATTTCTCTCGTCATTTCATGCGCTTTGAGATGCCGCTTAGCCCAATAGCTATCTGAAATAGGAGCGACGTAAATTGAACAAATGTGATAGAATTTCCCTGAAATCTTATATTAACCGTAATATAAAATGATCTAATCGGGTCTCTGTTTGCATTACCCTCGAAGTTTAATAGTGCATTTTACTCGCCTTTCCACGCGCTTTAAGATGCCGCCTATCCGAGTACGCTATCTGAAATAGGTGCGACGGAAGTTGAACAAATGTGATAGAATAACGCTGGATTCTTATATTAACCGTAATATAAAATGGTCTAATCGGGTCTCCATTTGCCTTATCCTAGAAGTTTAATAGTGCATTTTACTCGCCATTTCATGCGCATGGAGATGCCGCTTAGCCCAATACGCTATTTGAAATAGGAGCGATGTAAATTGAACAAATGTGATAGAATTTCGCTGAATTCTTAAATTAACCATAATATGAAATGACCTAATCGGGTCTCTGTTCGCCCTACCCAAGAAGTTTAATAGTGCATTTCTCTCGTCATTTCATACGCTTTGAGATGCCGCTTAGCCCAATACGCTATCTGAAATAGGAGCGACGTAAATTGAGCAAATGTGATAGAATTTCCCTGAAATCTTATATTAAACAATACATAAAATGATCTAAACGGGACTCTGATTGCCCTACCATAGAAGTTTAGTAGTGCATTTTACTCGCCCTTCCACGCGCTTTAAGATGCCGCCTAGCCCAGTACACTATCTGAAATAGGAGCGACGTATGTTGAACAAATGTGATAGAATTACGCTGAATTCTTATATTAACCGTAATATAAAATGATCTAATCGGGTCTCTGTTTGCCTTACACTAGAAGTTTAATAGTGCATTTTACTCGCCATCACATGCGCTGTGAGATGCCGCTTAGCCCAATACGCTATATGAAATAGGAGCGACGTAAATTGAACAAATGTGATAGAATTACGCTGAATCCTTATATTAACCAAAATATAAAATGATCTAATCGGGTCTCTGATTGCCCTATCATAGAAGTTTAATAGTGCATTTTACTCGCCATTCCACGCGCTTTAAGTTGCCGCCTAGCCCAGTACGCTATCTGAAATAGGAGCTACGAAAGTTGAACAAATGTCACAGAATTACGCTGAATTCTTATGTTAACCGTAATATAAAATGATCTAATCGGGTCTCTGTTTGCCTTATCCTAGAAGTTTAATAGTGCATTTTACTCGCGATTTCATGCGCTTTGAGATGCCGCTTAGCCCAATACGCTATCTGAAATAGCAGCGACGTAAATTGAACAAATGTGATAGAATTTCGCTGAATTCTTATACTAACCAAAATATAAAATGATCTAATCGGGTCTCTGATTGCCCTACCCTAGAAGTTTAATAGTGCATTTTACTCGCCATTTCATGCGCTTTGAGATGCCGCTTAGCCCAATACGCTATCTGAAATAGGAGCGACGTAAATTGAACAAATGTGATAGAATTTCGCTGAATTCTTATAGTAACCAAAATATAAAATGATCTAATCGGGTCTGTGATTGCCCTACTCTAGAAGTTTAATAGTGCATTTTACTCGCCATTTCATGCGCTTTGAGATGCCGCTTAGCCCAATACGCTATCTGAAATAGGAGCGACGTAAATTAAACAAATGTGATAGAACTTCGCTGAATTCTTATATTAACCATAATATAAAATGATCTAATCGGGTCTCTGATTGCCCTACCCTAGAAGTTTAGTAGTGCATTTTACTCACCATTCCACGCGCTTTAAGTTGCCGCCTAGCCCAGTACGCTATCAGAAATAGGAGCTACGTAAGTTGAACAAATGTCACAGAATTACGCTGAATTCTTATATTAACCGTAATATAAAATGATCTAATCGGGTCTCTGTTTGCCTTATCCTAGAAGTTTAATAGTGCATTTTGCTCGTCAATTCATGCGCTTTGCGATGCCTCTTAGCCCAATAAGCTATCTGAAATAGGAGCGACGTAAATTGAACAAATGTGATAGAATTTCGCTGAATTCTTATATTAACCAAAATATAAAATGATCTAATCGGGTCTCTGATTGCCCTATCATAGAAGTTTAACAGTGCATTTTACTCGACATTCCACGCGCTTTAAGTTGCCGCCTAGCCCAGCACGCTATCTGAAATAGGAGCTACGTAAGTTGAACAAATGTCACAGAATTACGCTGAATTCTTATATTAACCGTAATATAAAATGATCTAATCGGGTCTCTGTTTGCCTTATCCTAGAAGTTTAATAGTGCATTTTACTCGCCATTTCTTGCGCTTTGAGATGCCGCTTAGCCCAGTACGCTATCTGAAATAGGAGCGATGTAAATTGAACAAATGTGATAGAATTTCGATGAATTCATTTATTAACCAAAATATAAAATGATCTAATCGGGTCTCTGATTGCCCTACCCTAGAAGTTTAATAGTGCATTTTACTCGCCATTTAATGCGCTTTGAGATGCCGCTTAGCCCAATACGCTATCTGAAATAGGAGCGACGTAAATTGAACAAATGTGATAGAATTTCGCTAAATTCTTAAATTAACCATAATATAAAATGATCTAATCGGGTCTCTGTTTGCCCTACCCTAGAAGTTTAATAGTGCATTTTACTCGCCATTTCTTGCGCTTTGAGATGCCACTTAGCACAAGTCGCTATCTGAAATAGGAGCGATGTAAATTGAACAAATGTGATAGAATTTCGCTGAATTCTTATATTAACCTTAATGTAAAATGATCTAATCGGGTCTTTGTTCGCCCTACCCAAGAAGTTTAATAGTGCATTTCACTCGTCAATTCATGCGCTTTGCGATGCCGCTTAGCCCAATAAGCTATCTGAAATTGGAGCGACGTAAATTGAACAAATGTGATAGAATTTCGCTGAATTCTTTTATTTACCATAATGTTAAATGATCTAATCGGGTCTCTGTTCGCCCTAGCGTAGAAGCTTAATAGTGCATTTTATTCGTCATTTCATGTGCTTTGAGATGCCGCTTAGCCCAATACGCTATCTGAAATAGGAGCGACGCAAATTGAACAAATGCGATAGAATATCGCTGAATTCTTATTTTAACCATAATATAAAATGATGTAGTCGGGTCTCTGTTCGCCCTACCCAAGAAGTTTAATAGTGCATTTCTCTCGTCATTTCATGCGCTTTGAGATGCCGCTTAGCCCAATAGCTATCTGAAATAGGAGCGACGTAAATTGAACAAATGTGATAGAATTTCCCTGAAATCTTATATTAACCGTAATATAAAATGATCTAATCGGGTCTCTGTTTGCATTACCCTCGAAGTTTAATAGTGCATTTTACTCGCCTTTCCACGCGCTTTAAGATGCCGCCTATCCGAGTACGCTATCTGAAATAGGTGCGACGGAAGTTGAACAAATGTGATAGAATAACGCTGGATTCTTATATTAACCGTAATATAAAATGGTCTAATCGGGTCTCCATTTGCCTTATCCTAGAAGTTTAATAGTGCATTTTACTCGCCATTTCATGCGCATGGAGATGCCGCTTAGCCCAATACGCTATTTGAAATAGGAGCGATGTAAATTGAACAAATGTGATAGAATTTCGCTGAATTCTTAAATTAACCATAATATGAAATGACCTAATCGGGTCTCTGTTCGCCCTACCCAAGAAGTTTAATAGTGCATTTCTCTCGTCATTTCATACGCTTTGAGATGCCGCTTAGCCCAATACGCTATCTGAAATAGGAGCGACGTAAATTGAGCAAATGTGATAGAATTTCCCTGAAATCTTATATTAAACAATACATAAAATGATCTAAACGGGACTCTGATTGCCCTACCATAGAAGTTTAGTAGTGCATTTTACTCGCCCTTCCACGCGCTTTAAGATGCCGCCTAGCCCAGTACACTATCTGAAATAGGAGCGACGTATGTTGAACAAATGTGATAGAATTACGCTGAATTCTTATATTAACCGTAATATAAAATGATCTAATCGGGTCTCTGTTTGCCTTACACTAGAAGTTTAATAGTGCATTTTACTCGCCATCACATGCGCTTTGAGATGCCGCTTAGACCAATACGCTATATGAAATAGGAGCGACGTAAATTGAACAAATGTGATAGAATTACGCTGAATCCTTATATTAACCAAAATATAAAATGATCTAATCGGGTCTCTGATTGCCCTAATATAGAAGTTTAATAGTGCATTTTACACGCCATTCCACGCGCTTTAAGATGCCGCCTAGCCCAGTATGCTATCTGAAATAGGAACGACGTAAATTGAACAAATGTGATAGAACTTCGCTGAATTCTTATATTAACCGTAATATAAAATGATCTGATCGGGTCTCTGATTGCCCTACCCTAGAAGTTTAATAGTGCATTTTACTCGTCATTTCATGCGCATTGAGATGCCGCTTAGCCCAATAAGCTGTCTGAAATAGGAGCGACGTAAATTCAACAAATGTGATAGAAGTTCCCTGAATTCTTATATTAACCGTAATATAAAATGATCTGATCGGGTTCTCTGCTTGCCCCACCCTAGAAGTTTAATAGTGCATTTTACTCGTCAATTCATGCGCTTTCCGATGCCGCTTAGCCCAATAAGCTATCTGAAATAGGAGCGACGTAAATTGAACAAATGTGATAGAATTTCGCTGAATTCTTATATTAACCAAAATATAAAATGATCTAATCGGGTCTCTGATTGCCCTATCATAGAAGTTTAACAGTGCATTTTACTCGCCATTCCACGCGCTTTAAGTTGCCGCCTAGCCCAGCACGCTATCTGAAATAGGAGCTACGTAAGTTGAACAAATGTCACAGAATTACGCTGAATTCTTATATTAACCGTAATATAAAATGATCTAATCGGGTCTCTGTTTGCCTCATCCTAGAAGTTTAATGGTGCATTTTACTCGCCATTTCATGCGCTTTGAGATGCCGCTTAGCCCAGTACGCTATCTGAAATAGGAGCGATGTAAATTGAACAAATGTGATAGAATTTCGCTGAATTCTTAAATTAACCATAATATAAAATGATCTAATGGGGTCTCTGTTTGCCCTACCCTAGAAGTTTAATAGTGCATTTTACTCGCCATTTCTTGCGCTTTGAGATGCCTCTTAGCCCAACACGCTATCTGAAATAGGAGCGACGTAAATTGAGCAAATGTGATAGAATTTCGCTGAATTCTTATATTAACCAAAATATAAAATGATCTAATCCGGTCTCTGTTTGCCCTACCCTAGAAGTTTAATAGTGCATTTTACGAGCCATTTCTTGCGCTTTGAGATGCAGCTTAGCCCAATACGCTATCTGAAATAGGAGCGACGTAAATTGAACAAATGTGATAGAATTTCGCTGAATTCTTATATTAACCAAAATATGAAATGATCTTATCGGGTCTCTGATTGCCCTTCCCTAGAAGTTTAATAGTGCATTTTACTCGCCCTTTCGTGCGCTGTGAGATGCCGCTTAGCCCAATACGCTATCTGAAATAGGAGCGACGTAAATTGAACAAATGTGATAGAATTTCGCTGGATTCTTATATTAACCAAAATAAAAAATGATCTAATCGGGTCTCTGATTGCCCTATCATAGAAGTTCAATAGTGCATTTTACTCGCCATTCCACGCGCTTTAAGTTGCCGCCTAGCCCAGTACGCTATCTGAAATAGGAGCTACGAAAGTTGAACAAATGTCACAGAATTACGCTGAATTCTTATGTTAACCGTAATATAAAATGATCTAATCGGGTCTCTGTTTGCCTTATCCTAGAAGTTTAATAGTGCATTTTACTCGCCATTCCACGCGCTTTAAGATGCCGCCTAGCCCAGTACGCTATCTGAAATAGGAGCTACGTAAGTTGAACGAATGTGACAGAATTACGCTGATTTCTTATATTAACCGTAATATAAAATGATTTAATCGGGTCTCTGTTTGCCTTATCCTAGAAGTTTAATAGTGCATTTTACTCGCCATTTCATGCGCTTTGAGATGCCTCTTAGCCCAATACGCTATCTGAAATAGGAGCGACGTAAATTGAACAAATGTGATAGAATTTCTCTGAATTCTTATATTAACCTAAATATAAAATGATCTAACCCGGTCTCTGTTTGCCCTACCCTAGAAGTTGAATAGTGCATTGTACGAGCCATTTCTTGCGCTTTGTGATGCAGCTTAGGCCAATACGCTATCTGAAATAGGAGCGACGTAAATTGAACAAATGTCACAGAATTACGCTGAATTCTTACATTAACCGTAATATAAAATGATCTAATCGGGTCTCTGTTTGCCTTATCCTAGAAGTTTAATAGTGCATTTTACTCGCCATTTCATGCGCTTTGAGATGCCGCTTAGCCCAGTACGCTATCTGAAATAGGAGCGATGTAAATTGAACAAATGTGATAGAATTTCGATGAATTCATTTATTAACCAAAATATAAAATGATTTAATCGGGTCTCTGATTGCCCTACCCTAGAAGTTTAATAGTGCATTTTACTCGCCATTTCATGCGCTTTGAGATGCCGCTTAACCCAATACGCTATCTGAAATAGGAGCGACGGAAATTGAACAAATGTGATAGAATTTCGCTGAATTCTTAAATTAACCATAATATAAAATGATCTAATGGGGTCTCTGTTTGCCCTACCCTAGAAGTTTAATAGTGCATTTTACTCGCCATTTCTTGCGCTTTGAGATGCCTCTTAGCCCAATACGCTATCTGAAATAGGAGGGACGTAAATTGAACAAATGTGATAGAATTTCGCTGAATTCTTATATTAACCAAAATATAAAATGATCTAATCCGGTCTCTGTTTGCCCTACCCTAGAAGTTTAATAGTGCATTTTACTCGCCCTTTCGTGCGCTGTGAGATGCCGCTTAGCCCAATACGCTATCTGAAATAGGAGCGACGTAAATTGAACAAATGTGATAGAATTTCGCTGGATTCTTATATTAAACAAAATATAAAATGATCTAATCGGGTCTCTGATTGCCCTATCATAGAAGTTTAATAGTGCATTTTACTCGCCATTCCACGCGCTTTAAGTTGCCGCCTAGCCCAGTACGCTATCTGAAATAGGAGCTACGAAAGTTGAACAAATGTCACAGAATTACGCTGAATTCTTATGTTAACCGTAATATAAAATGATCTAATCGGGTCTCTGTTTGCCTTATCCTAGAAGTTTAATAGTGCATTTTACTCGCGATTTCATGCGCTTTGAGATGCCGCTTAGCCCAATACGCTATCTGAAATAGCAGCGACGTAAATTGAACAAATGTGATAGAATTTCGCTGAATTCTTATACTAACCAAAATATAAAATGATCTAATCGGGTCTCTGATTGCCCTACCCTAGAAGTTTAATAGTGCATTTTACTCGCCATTTCATGCGCTTTGAGATGCCGCTTAGCCCAATACGCTATCTGAAATAGGAGCGACGTAAATTGAACAAATGTGATAGAATTTCGCTGAATTCTTATAGTAACCAAAATATAAAATGATCTAATCGGGTCTCTGATTGCCCTACTCTAGAAGTTTAATAGTGCATTTTACTCGCCATTTCATGCGCTTTGAGATGCCGCTTAGCCCAATACGCTATCTGAAATAGGAGCGACGTAAATTAAACAAATGTGATAGAACTTCGCTGAATTCTTATATTAACCATAATATAAAATGATCTAATCGGGTCTCTGATTGCCCTACCCTAGAAGTTTAATAGTGCATTTTACTCACCATTCCACGCGCTTTAAGTTGCCGCCTAGCCCAGTACGCTATCAGAAATAGGAGCTACGTAAGTTGAACAAATGTCACAGAATTACGCTGAATTCTTATATTAACCGTAATATAAAATGATCTAATCGGGTCTCTGTTTGCCTTATCCTAGAAGTTTAATAGTGCATTTTGCTCGTCAATTCATGCGCTTTGCGATGCCTCTTAGCCC
>CAKAJE020001032.1:0-37513 GCA_916610135.2 Macropis europaea | reverse complement strand
ATAAGTTGAACAAATGTGATAGAATTACGCTGAATTCTTATATTAACCGTAATATTAAATGATCTAATCGGGTCTCGGTTTGCCTTACCCTAGAAGTTTAATAGTGCATTTTACTCGCCATTTCATGCGCTTTGAGATGCCGCTTAGCCCAATACGCTATCTGCAACATGAGCGACGTAAATTGAACAAATGTGATAGAATTTCGCTGAATTCTTAAATTAACCATAATATAAAATGATCTAATCGGGTCTCTGTTTGCCCTACCCTAGAAGTTTAATAGTACATTTTACTCGCCATTTCTTGCGCTTTGAGATGCCGCTTAGCCCAATACGCTATCTGAAATATCAGCGACGTAAATTGAACAAATGTGAGAGAATCTCGCTGAATTCTTATATTAACCTTAATGTAAAATGATCTAATCGGGTCTCTGTTCGCCCTACCCTAGAAGATTACTAGTGCATTTCACACGTCATTTCATGCGCTTTGAGATGCCGCTTAGCTCAATAAGCTATCTGAAATAGGAGCGACGTAAATTCGACAAATGTGATAGAATTTTTCTGAATTCTTAAATAAACCATAATATGAAATGATCTAATCGGGTCTCTGTTTGCCCTACCCTAGAGGTTTAACAGTGCATTTTACTCGCCATTTCATGCGCTTTGAGATGCCGCTTAGCCCAATACGCTATCTGAAATAGGAGCGACGTAAATTGAACAAATGTGATAGAATTTCGCTGAATTCTTATATTAACCAAAATATAAAATGATCTAATCGGGTCTCTGATTGCCCTATCATAGAAGATTGATAGTGTATTTTACTCGACATTCCACGCGCTTTAAGTTGCCGCCTAGCCCAGTACGCTGTCTGAAATAGGAACTACGTAAGTTGAACAAATGTGACAGAATTACGCTGAATTCTTATATTTACCGTAATATAAAATGCTCTAATCGGGTCTCTGTTTGCCTTATCCTAGAAGTTTAATAGTGCATTTTACTCGCCATTTCATGCGCTTTGAGATGCCGCATAGCCCAATACGCTATCTGAAATAGGAGCGACGTAAATTGAACAAATGTGATAGAATTTCGCTGAATTCTTATATTAACCTCAATGTAAAATGATCTAATCGGGTCTTTGTTCGCCCTACCCTAGAAGTTTAATAGTGCATTTCACTCGTCATTTCATGCGCTTTGAGATGCCGCTTAGCGAATACGCTATCCGACATAGGAGCGACGTAAATTGAACAAATGTGATAGAATTTCGCTGAATTCTTAAATTATCCATAATATAAAATGATCTAATGGGGTCTCTGATTGCCCTATCATAGAAGTTTAGTAGTGCATTTTACTCGCCCTTCCACGCGCTTTGTGATACCGCCTTGACCAGTACGCTATCTGAAATAGGAGCGACGTAAGTTGAACAAATGTGATAGAATTACGCTGAATTCTTATATTAACCGTAATATAAAATGATCTAATCGGGTCTCTGTTTGCCCTACCCTAGAAGTTTAATAGTGCATTTTACTCGCCATTTCTTGCGCTTTGAGATGCCGCTTAGCCCAGTACGCTATCTAAAATAGGAGCGACGTAAATTGTTCAAATGTGATAGAATTTCGCTGAATTCTTTTATTAACCATAACGTAAAATGATCTAATCGGGTCTCTGTTCGCCCTAGCGTAGAAGCTTAATTGTGCATTTTATTCGTCATTTCATGCGCTTTGAGATGCCGCTTAGCCCAATACGCTATCTGAAATAGGAGCGACGTAAATTGAACAAATGTGATAGAATTTCGCTGAATTCTTATATTAACCAAAATATAAAATGATCTAATCGGGTCTCTCTTTGCCCTACCCTAGAAGTTTAATAGTGCATTTTACTCGCCATTTCTCGCGCTTTGCGTTGCCGCTTAGCCCAATACGCTATCTGAAATATCAGCGACGTAAATTGAACAAATGTGAGAGAATATTAACCAAAATATAAAATGATCTTATCGGGTCTCTGTTTGCCCTACCCTAGAAGTTTAATAGTGCATTTTACTCGCCATTTCTTGCGCTTTGAGATGCCGCTTAGCCCAATACGCTATCTGAAATATCAGCGACGTAAATTGAACAAATGTGAGAGAATCTCGCTGAATTCTTATATTAACCAAAATATAAAATGATCTAATCGGGTCTCTGATTGGCCCTATCATAGAAGTTTAATAGTGCATTTTACTCGCCATTCCACGCGCTTTAAGTTGCCGCCTAGCCCAGTACGCTATCTGAAATAGGAGCTACGTAAGTTGAACAAATGTGATAGAATTTTGCTGAATTCTTAAATTAACCATAATAAAAATGATATAATCGGGTCTCTGTTTGCCCTACTCAAGAACTTTAATAGTGCATTTCTCTCGTCATTTCATGCGCTTTGAGATGCCGCTTAGCCCAATACGCTATCTGAAATAGGAGCGACGTAAATTGAACAAATGTGATAGAATTTCCATGAAATCTTATATTAAACAAAATATAAAATGATCTAAACGGGACTCTGATTGCCCTATCATAGAAGTTTAGTAGTGCATTTTACTCGCCCTTCCACGCGCTTTAAGATGCCGCCTAGCCAGTACACCTATCTGAAAATAGGAGCGACGTATGTTGAACAAATGTGATATGATTACGCTGAATTCTTATATTAACCGTAATATTAAATGATCTAATCGGGTCTCGGTTTGCCTTACCCTAGAAGTTTAATAGTGCATTTTACTCGCCATTTCATGCGCTTTGAGATGCCGCTTAGCCCAATACGCTATCTGCAACATGAGCGACGTAAATTGAACAAATGTGATAGAATTTCGCTGAATTCTTAAATTTACCATAATATTAAAATGATCTAATCGGGTCTCTGTTTGCCCTACCCTAGAAGTTTAATAGTACATTTTACTCGCCATTTCTTGCGCTTTGAGATGCCGCTTAGCCCAGTACGCTATCTGAAATAGGAGCGACGTAAATTGAAACAAATGTGATAGAATTTTGCTGAATTCTTAAATTAACCATAATATAAAATGATCTAATCGGGTCTCTGTTTGCCCTACCCTAGAAGTTTAATAGTGCATTTTCACTCGTCATTTTCATGCGCTTTGCGATGCCCGCTTAGCCCAATAAGGCTATCTGAAATAGGAGCGACGCAAATTGAACAAATGTGATAGAATTTCGCTGAATTCTTATATTAACCAAAATATAAAATGATCTAATCGGGTCTCTGATTGCGTATCATAGAAGTTTAATAGTGCATTTTACTCGCCATTCCACGCGCTTTAAGATGCCGCCAAGCCCAGTACGCTATCTGAAATAGGAGCGACGTATGTTGAACAAATGTGATAGAATTTCGCTGAATTCTTATATTAACCAAAATATAAAAATGATCTAATCGGGTCTCTGATTGCCCTATCATAGAAGTTTAATAGTGAATTTTACTCGCCATTCCACGCGCTTTAAGATGCCGCTTAGCCCAATACGCTATCAGCAATAGGAGCGACGTAAATTGAACAAATGTGATAGAATTTCGCTGAATTCTTAAATTAACCACAATATAAAATGATCTAATCGGGTCTCTGTTTTGCCCTACCCTAGAAGTTTAATACTGCAATTTTATTCGCCATTTCATGCGCTTTGAGATGCCGCTTAGCCCAATACGCTATCTGAAATAGGAGCGACGTAAATTGAACAAATGTGATAGAATTTCGCTGAATTCTTAAATTAACCATAATATAAAATGATGTGATGGGGTCTCTGTTTGCCCTACCCTAGAAGTTTTATAGTGCATTTGACTCGACATTTCATGCGCTTTGAGATGCCGCTTAGCCCAATACGCTATCTGAAATAGGAGCGATGTAAATTGATCAAATGTGATAGAATTACGCTGAATTCTTATATTAACCGTAATATTAAATGATCTAATCGGGTCTCTGTTCGCCCTAGCGTAGAAGCTTAACTGTGCATTTTATTCGTCATTGCATGCGCTTTGAGATGCCGCTTAGCCCAATACGCTATCTGAAATAGGAGCGACGTAAATTGAACAAATGTGATAGAATTTCGCTGAATTCTTATATTAACCAAAATATAAAAATGATCTAATCGGGTCTCTGTTTTGCCCTACCCTAGAAGTTTAATACTCCATTTGACTCGCCATTTCTCGCGCTTCGAGTTGCCGCTTAGCCCAATACGCTATCTGAAATATCAGCGAGGTAAATTGAACAAATGTGAGAGAATTTCGCTGAATTCTTAAATTAACCATAATATAAAATGATCTTATCGGGTCCCTGTTTGCCCTACCCTAGAAGTTTAATAGTGCATTTTACTCGACATTTCTTGCGCTTTGAGATGCCGCTTAGTCCAATACGCTATCTGAAATATCAGCGACGTAAATTGAACAAATGTGAGAGAATTTCGCTGAATTCTTATATTAACCAAAATATAAAATGATCTAGTCGGGACTCTGATTACCCTATCATAGAAGTTTAGTAGTGCATTTTACTCGCCCTTCCACGCGCTTTGAGATACCGCCTTGCCCAGTATGCTATCTGAAATAGGAGCGACGTAAGTTGAACAAATGTGATAGAATTACGCTGAATTCTTATATTAACCGTAATATTAAATGATCTAATCGGGTCTCGGTTTGCCCTTACCCTAGAAGTTTAATAGTGCATTTTACTCGCCATTTCATGCGCTTTGAGATGCCGCTTAGCCCAATACGCTATCTGCAACATGAGCGACGTAAATTGAACAAATGTGATAGAATTTCGCTGAATTCTTAAATTAACCATAATATAAAAATGATCTAATCGGGTCTCTGTTTGCCCTACCCTAGAAGTTTAATGGTGCATTTTACTCGACATTTCTTGCACTTTGAGATGCCGCTTAGTCCAATACGCTATCTGAAATATCAGCGACGTAAATTGAACAAATGTGAGAGAATTTCGCTGAATTCTTATATTAACCAAAATATAAAATGATCTAATCGGGTCTCTGATTGTCCTGTCATAGAAGTTTAATAGTGCATTTTACTCGCCATTTCTTGCGCTTTGAGATGCCGCTTAGCCCAATATGCTATCTGAAATATCAGCGACGTAAATTGAACAAATGTGAGAGAATCTCGCTGAATTCTTATATTAACCAAAATATAAAATGATCTAATCGGGTCTCTGATTGTCCTGTCATAGAAGTTTAATAGTGCATTTTACTCGTCATTTCATGCGCTTCGAGATGCCGCATAGCCCAATACGCTATCTGACATAGGAGCGACGTAAATTGAACAAATGTGATAGAATTTCGCTGAATTCTTAAATTAACCATAATATAAAATGATCTCATGGGGTCTCTGATTGCCCTACCCTAGAAGATTAATAGTGCATTTCACTCGCCATTTCATGCGCTTTGAGATGCCGCTTAGCCCAATACGCTATCTGACATAGGAGCGACGTAAATTGAACAAATGTGATAGAATTTCGCTGAATTCTTATATTAACCAAAATATAAAATGATCTAATCGGGTCTCTGATTGCCCTATCATAGAAGTTTAGTAGTGCATTTTACTCGCCATTCCACGCGCTTTAAGTTGCCGCCTAGCCCAGTACGCTATCTGAAATAGGAGCTACGTAAGTTGAACAAATGTGACAGAATTACGCTGAATTCTTATATTAACCGTAATATAAAATGATCTAATCGGGTCTCTGTTTGCCCTACCCTAGAAGTTTAATAGTGCATTTTTACTCGCCATTTCTTGCGCTTTGAGATGCCGCTTAGCCCAGTACGCTATCTGAAATAGGAGCGACCGTAAATTGAAACAAATGTGATAGAATTTTGCTGAATTCTTAAATTAACCATAATGTAAAATGATCGAATCGGGTCTCTGATTGCCCTACCCTAGAAGTTTAATAGTTCATTTTACTCGCCATTTCTTGCGCTTTGAGATGCCGCTTAGCCCAATACGCTATCTGAAATATCAGCGACGTAAATTGAACAAATGTGAGAGAATCTCGCTGAATTCTTATATTAACCAAAATATAAAATGATCTAATCGGGTCTATGATTGCCCTATCATAGAAGTTTAAAAGTGCATTTTACTCGCCATTCCACGCGCTTTAAGATGCCGCCTAGCCCAGTACGCTATCTGAAATAGGAGCGACGTAAATTGAACAAATGTGATAGAATTTCGCTGAATTCTTATATTAACCGTAATATAAAATGATCTAATCGGGTCTCTGTTTGCCCTACCCTAGAAGTTTAACAGTGCATTTTACTCGTCATTTCATGCGCTTCGAGATGCCGCATAGCCCAATACGCTATCTGACATAGGAGCGACGTAAATTGAACAAATGTGATAGAATTTCGCTGAATTCTTATATTAACCAAAATATAAAATGATCTAATCGGGTCTCTGTTTGCCCTACCCTAGAAGTTTAATAGTGCATTTCACTCGTCATATCATGCGCTTTGCGATGCCGCTTAGCCCAATAAGCTATCTGAAATAGGAGCGCCGTAAATTGAACAAATGTGATAGAATTTCGCTGAATTCTTATATTCACCAAATTATAAAATGATCTAATCGGGTCTCTGATTGCCCTATCATAGAAGTTTAATAGTGCATTGTACTCGCTATGCCACGCGCTTTAAGATGCCGCCTAGCCCAGTACGCTATCTGAAATAGGAGCGACGTATGTTGAACAAATGTGATATGATTACGCTGAATTCTTATATCAACCGTAATATTAAATGATGTAATCGGGTCTCGGTTTGCCTTACCCTAGAAGTTTAATAGTCCATTTTACTCGCCATTTCATGCGCTTTGAGATGCCGCTTAGCCCAATACGCTATCTACAACATGAGCGACGTAAATTGAACAAGTGTGATAGAATTTCGCTGAATTCATAAATTTACCATAATATAAAATGATCTAATCGGGTCTCTGTTTGCCCTACCCTAGAAGTTTAATAGTACATTTTACTCGCCATTTCTTGCGCTTTGAGATGCCGCTTAGCCCAATACGCTATCTGAAATATCAGCGACGTAAATTGAACAAATGTGAGAGAATCTCGCTGAATTCTTATATTAACCTTAATGTAAAATGATCTAATCGGGTCTCTGTTCGCCCTACCCTAGAAGATTACTAGTGCATTTCACACGTCATTTCATGCGCTTTGAGATGCCGCTTAGCTCAATAAGCTATCTGAAATAGGAGCGACGTAAATTGAACAAATGTGATAGAATATCGCTGAATTCTTATATTAACCTCAATGTAAAATGATCTAATCGGGTCTTTGTTCGCCCTACCCTAGAAGTTTAATAGTGCATTTAACTCGTCATTTCATGCGCTTTGAGATGCCGCTTAGCCCAATAAGCTATCTGAAATAGGAGCGACGTAAATTGACCAAATGTGATAGAATTTCGCTGAATTCTTATATAACCAAAATATAAAATGATCTAATCGGGTCTCTGATTGCCCTATCATAGAAGTTTAATAGTGAATTTTACTCGCCATTCCACGCGCTTTAAGATGCCGCTTAGCCCAATACGCTATCAGCAATAGGAGCGACGTAAATTGAACAAATGTGATAGAATTTCGCTGAATTCTTAAATTAACCACAATATAAAATGATCTAATCGGGTCTCTGTTTGCCCTACCCTAGAAGTTTAACAGTGCATTTTATTCGCCATTTCATGCGCTTTGAGATGCCGCTTAGCCCAATACGCTATCTGAAATAGGAGCGACGTAAATTGAACAAATGTGATAGAATTTCGCTGAATTCTTAAATTAACCATAATATAAAATGATGTGATGGGGTCTCTGTTTGCCCTACCCTAGAAGTTTTATAGTGCATTTGACTCGACATTTCATGCGCTTTGAGATGCCGCTTAGCCCAATACGCTATCTGAAATAGGAGCGATGTAAATTGATCAAATGTGATAGAATTTCGCTGAATTATTTTATTAACCATAACGTAAAATGATCTAATCGGGTCTCTGTTCGCCCTAGCGTAGAAGCTTAACTGTGCATTTTATTCGTCATTGCATGCGCTTTGAGATGCCGCTTAGCCCAATACGCTATCTGAAATAGGAGCGACGTAAATTGAACAAATGTGATAGAATTTCGCTGAATTCTTATATTAACCAAAATATAAAATGATCTAATCGGGTCTCTGTTTGCCCTACCCTAGAAGTTTAATAGTCCATTTTACTCGCCATTTCTCGCGCTTCGAGTTGCCGCTTAGCCCAATACGCTATCTGAAATATCAGCGAGGTAAATTGAACAAATGTAAGAGAATTTCGCTGAATTCTTAAATTAACCATAATATAAAATGATCTTATCGGGTCCCTGTTTGCCCTACCCTAGAAGTTTAATAGTGCATTTTACTCGACATTTCTTGCGCTTTGAGATGCCGCTTAGTCCAATAAGCTATCTGAAATATCAGCGACGTAAATTGAACAAATGTGAGAGAATTTCGCTGAATTCTTATATTAACCAAAATATAAAATGATCTAGTCGGGTCTCTGATTACCCTATCATAGAAGTTTAATAGTGCATTTTACTCGCCATTTCATGCGCTTTGAGATGCCGCTTAGCCCAATACGCTATCTGCAACATGAGCGACGTAAATTGAACAAATGTGATAGAATTTCGCTGAATTCTTAAATTAACCATAATATAAAATGATCTAATCGGGTCTCTGTTTGCCCTACCCTATAAGTTTAATAGTGCATTTTACTCGACATTTCTTGCACTTTGAGATGCCGCTTAGTCCAATACGCTATCTGAAATATCAGCGACGTAAATTGAACAAATGTGAGAGAATTTCGCTGAATTCTTATATTAACCAAAATATAAAATGATCTAATCGGGTCTCTGATTGCCCTGTCATAGAAGTTTAATAGTGCATTTTACTCGCCATTTCTTGCGCTTTGAGATGCCGCTTAGCCCAATATGCTATCTGAAATATCAGCGACGTAAATTGAACAAATGTGAGAGAATCTCGCTGAATTCTTATATTAACCAAAATATAAAATGATCTAATCGGGTCTATGATTGCCCTATCATAGAAGTTTAAAAGTGCCTTTTACTCGCCATTCCACGCGCTTTAAGATGCCGCCTAGCCCAATACGCTATCTGAAATAGGAGCGACGTAAATTGAACAAATGTGACAGAATTTTGCTGAATTCTTATATTAACCGTAATATAAAATGATCTAATCGGGTCTCTGTTTGCCCTACCCTAGAAGTTTAACAGTGCATTTTACTCGTCATTTCATGCGCTTCGAGATGCCGCATAGCCCAATACGCTATCTGACATAGGAGCGACGTAAATTGAACAAATGTGATAGAATTTCGCTGAATTCTTAAATTAACCATAATATAAAATGATCTAATGGGGTCTCTGATTGCCCTACCCTAGAAGATTAATAGTGCATTTCACTCGCCATTTCATGCGCTTTGAGATGCCGCTTAGCCCAAGACGCTATCTGACATAGGAGCGACGTAAATTGAACAAATGTGATAGAATTTCGCTGAATTCTTATATTAACCAAAATATAAAATGATCTAATCGGGTCTCTGTTTGCCCTACCCTAGAAGTTTAATAGTGCATTTCACTCGTCATATCATGCGCTTTGCGATGCCGCTTAGCCCAATAAGCTATCTGAAATAGGAGCGCCGTAAATTGAACAAATGTGATAGAATTTCGCTGAATTCTTATATTCACCAAAATATAAAATGATCTAATCGGGTCTCTGATTGCCCTATCATAGAAGTTTAATAGTGCATTGTACTCGCTATTCCACGCGCTTTAAGATGCCGCCTAGCCCAGTACGCTATCTGAAATAGGAGCTACGTAACTTGAACAAATGTGACAGAATTACGCTGAATTCTTATATTAACCATAATATAAAATGATCTAATCGGGTCTCTGTTCGCCCTAGCCTAGAAGTTTAATAGTGCATTTTATTCGCCATTTCATGCGCTTTGAGATGCCGCTTCGCCCAATACGCTATCTGAAATAGGAGCGACGAAAATTGAACAAATGTGATAGAATTTCGCTGAATTCTTTTATGAACCATAATATGAAATGATCTAAACGGGTCTCTGTTTGCCTTACCCGAGAAGTTTAACAGTGCATTTTACTCGCTATTTCATGCGCTTTGAGATGCCGGTTAGCCCAATACGCTATCTGAAATAGGAGCGACGTAAATTGAACAAATGTGATAGAATTATCCTGAATACTTATATTAACCTTAATGTAAAATGATTTAATCGGGTCTCTCTTCGCCCTACCCTAGAAGTTTAATAGTGCATTTCACTCGTCATTTCATGCGCTTTGAGATGCCGCTTAGCCCAATACGCTATCTGAAATAGGAGCGACGTAAATTGAACAAATGTGATAGAATTTCCATGAAATCTTATATTAAACAAAATATAAAATGATCTAATCGGGTCTCTGTTCGCCCTACCCTAGAAGATTACTAGTGCATTTCACACGTCATTTCATGCGCTTTGAGATGCCGCTTAGCTCAATAAGCTATCTGAAATAGGAGCGACGTAAATTGGACAAATGTGATAGAATTTTTCTGAATTCTTAAATAAACCATAATATGAAATGATCTAATCGGGTCTCTGTTTGCCCTACCCTAGAAGTTTAACAGTGCATTTTACTCGCCATTTCATGCGCTTTGAGATGCCGCTTAGCCCAATACGCTATCTGAAATAGGAGCGACGTAAATTGAACAAACGTGATAGAATTTCCATGAATACTTATATTAACCTTAATGTAAAATGATCTAATCGGGTCTCTGTTCGCGCTACCCTAGAAGTTTAATAGTGCATTTCACTCTCCATTTCATGCGCTTTGAGATGCCGCTTAGCCCAATACGCTATCTGCAATAGGAGCGACGTAAATAGAACAATTGTGATAGAATTTCGCTGAATTCTTATATTAACCAAAATGTAAAATGATCTAATCGGTTCTCTGATTGCCGTATCATAGAAGTTTAGTAGTGCATTTTACTCGCCATTCTTCGCGTTTTAAGATGCCGCCTAGCCCAGTACGCTAGCTGAAATAGGAACGACGTAAATAGAACAAATGTGATAGAATTTCCCTGAATACATATATTAACCTTAATATAAATTGATCTAATCGGGTCTCTGTTTGCCCTACCCTAGAAGTTTAATAGTGCATTTTACTCGCCATTTCATGCGCTTTGAGATGCCGCTTAGCCCCAATACGCTATCTGAAATAGGAGCGACGTAAATTGAACAAATGTGATAGAATTTCCATGAAATCTTATATTAAACAAAATATAAAATGATCTAAACGGGACTCTGATTGCCCTATCATAGAAGTTTAGTAGTGCATTTTACTCGCCCTTCCACGCGCTTTAAGATGCCGCCTAGCCCAGTACACTATCTGAGATAGGAGCGACGTATGTTGAATAAATGTGATATAATTACGCTGAATTCTTATATTAACCGTAATATTAAATGATCTAATCGGGTCTCTGTTTGCCTTACCCTAGAAGTTTAATAGTGCATTTTACTCGCCATTTCATTCGCTTTGAGATGCCGCTTAGCCCAATACGCTGTCTGCAACATGAGCGACGTAAATTGAACAAATGTGATAGAATTTCGCTGAATTCTTAAATTAACCATAATATAAAATGATCTAACCGGGTCTCTGTTTGCCCTACCCTAGAAGTTTAATAGTACAATTTACTCGCCATTTCTTGCGCTTTGAGATGCCGCTTAGCCCAATACGCTATCTGAAATATCAGCGACGTAAATTGAACAAATGTGAGAGAATCTCGCTGAATTCTTATATTAACCTTAATGTAAAATGATCTAATCGGGTCTCTGTTCGCCCTACCCTAGAAGATTACTAGTGCATTTCACACGTCATTTCATGCGCTTTGAGATGCCGCTTAGCTCAATAAGCTATCTGAAATAGGAGCGACGTAAATTGGACAAATGTGATAGAATTTTTCTGAATTCTTAAATAAACCATAATATGAAATGATCTAATCGGGTCTCTGTTTGCCCTACCCTAGAAGTTTAACAGTGCATTTTACTCGCCATGTCATGCGCTTTGAGATGCCGCTTAGCCCAATACGCTATCTGAAATAGGAGCGACGTAAATTAAACAAACGTGATAGAATTTCCCTGAATACTTATATTAACCTTAATGTAAAATGATCTAATCGGGTCTCCGTTTGCCCTACCCTAGAAGTTTAATAGTTCATTTCACTTGCCATTTCTTGCGCTTTGAGATGCCGCTTAGCCCAATACGCAACCTGAAATATCAGCGACGTAAATTGAACAAATGTGAGAGAATCTCGCTGAATTCTTATATTAACCTTAATGTAAAATGATCTAATCGGGTCTCTGTTCGCCCTACCCTAGAAGATTAATAGTGCATTTCACTCGTCATTTCATGCGCTTTGAGATGCCGCTTAGCCCAATATGCTATCTGAAATAGGAGCGACGTAAATTGAACAAATGTGATAGAATTTTACCGAATTCTTAAATTAACCATAATATAAAATGATGTAATCGGCTCTCTGTTCGCCCTACCCAAGAAGTTTAATAGTGCATTTCACTCGTCATTTCATGCGCTTTGCGATGCCGCTTAGCCCGATATGCTATCTGAAATAGGAGCGACGTAAATTGAACAAATGTGATAGAATTTCGCTGAATTCTTATATTAACCTTAATGTAAAATGATCTAATCGGGTCTTTGTTCGCCCTACCCAAGAAGTTTAATAGTGCATTTCACTCGTCAATTCATGCGCTTTGCGATGCCGCTTAGCCCAATACGCTATCTGCAATAGGAGCGACGTAAATAGAACAATTGTGATAGAATTTCGCTGAATTCTTATATTAACCAAAATATAAAATGATCTAATCGGCTCTCTGATTGCCGTATCATAGAAGTCTAATAGTGCATTTCACTCGTCCTTTCATGCGCTTTGAGATGCCGCTAAGCCCATTACGCTATCTGAAATAGGAGCGACGTAAATTAAAAAAAAGTGATGCAATTTCGCTGAATTCTTATATTAACCAAAATATAAAATGATCTAATCAGGTCTCTGATTGCCCTATCATAGAAGTTCAATAGTGCATTTTACTCGCCATTTCATGCGCTTTGAGATGCCGCTTAGCTCAGTACGCTATCTGAAATAGGAGCGACGTAAATTGTACAAATGTGATAGAATTTCGCTGAAATCTTTTATTAAGCATAATGTAAAATGATTTAATCAGCTCTCTGTTCGCCCTAGCCTAGAAGTTTAATAGTGCATTTTATTCGACATTCCATGCGCTTTGAGATTCCGCTTAGCCCAATACGCTATCTGAAATAGGAGCGACGTAAATTGAACAAATGTGATAGAATTTCCCTGAATTCTTATATTAACCAAAATATAAAATGATCGAATCACGTCTCTGATTGCCCTATCATAGAAGTTTAATAGTGCATTGTACTCGCCATTCCACGCGCTTTAAGATGCCGCCTAGCCCAGTATGCTATCTGAAATAGGAACGACGTAAATTGAACAAATGTGATAGAATTTCCCTGAATACTTATATTAACCTTAATATAAATTGATCTAATCGGGTCTCTGTTTGCCCTACCCTAGAAGTTTAATAGTGCATTTTACTCGCCATTTCATGCGCTTTGAGATGCCGCCTAGCCCGGTACGCTATCTGAAATAGGAGCGACGTAAGTTGAACAAATGTGATAGAATTACGCTGAATTCTTATATTAACCTTAATGTAAAATGTTCTAATCGGGTCTCTGTTCGCCCTACCCAAGAAGATTAATAGTGCATTTCACTCGTCAGTTCATGCGCTTTGAGATGCCGCTTAGCCCAGTACGCTATCTGAAATAGGAGCGATGTAAATAGAACAAATGTGATAGATTTTCGAAGAATTCTTGAATTAACCATAATATAAAATGATCTAATCAGGTCTCTGTTCGCCCTAGCCTAGAAGTTTAATAGTGCATTTTACTCGCCCTTTCGTGCGCTTTGAGATTCCGCTTAGCCCAATACGCTATCTGAAATAGGAGCGACGTAAATTGAACAAATGTGATAGAATTTCGCTGGATTCTTATATTAACCAAAATATAAAATGATCTAACCGGGTCTCTGATTGCCCTATCGTAGAAGTTTCACAGTGCATTTTCCTCGCCATTCCACGCGCTTTAAGTTGCCGCTTAGCCCAATACGCTATCTGAAATAGGAGCGACGTAAATTGAACAAATGTGATAGAATTTCGCTGAATTCTTATATTAACCAAAATATAAAATGATCTAATCCGGTCTCTGTTTGCCCTACCCTAGAAGTTGAATAGTGCATTGTACGAGCCATTTCTTGCGCTTTGAGATGCAGCTTAGCCCAATACGCTATCTGAAATAGGAGCGACGTAAATTGAACAAATGTGATAGAATTTCGCTGAATTCTTATATTCACCAAAATATAAAATGATCTAATCGGGTCTCTGATTGCCCTATCATAGAAGTTTAATAGTGCATTGTACTCGCTATTCCACGCGCTTTAAGATGCCGCCTAGCCCAGTACGCTATCTGAAATAGGAGCTACGTAACTTGAACAAATGTGACAGAATTACGCTGAATTCTTATATTAACCATAATATAAAATGATCTAATCGGGTCTCTGTTCGCCCTAGCCTAGAAGTTTAATAGTGCATTTTATTCGCCATTTCATGCGCTTTGAGATGCCGCTTCGCCCAATACGCTATCTGAAATAGGAGCGACGAAAATTGAACAAATGTGATAGAATTTCGCTGAATTCTTTTATGAACCATAATATGAAATGATCTAAACGGGTCTCTGTTTGCCTTACCCGAGAAGTTTAACAGTGCATTTTACTCGCTATTTCATGCGCTTTGAGATGCCGGTTAGCCCAATACGCTATCTGAAATAGGAGCGACGTAAATTGAACAAATGTGATAGAATTATCCTGAATACTTATATTAACCTTAATGTAAAATGATTTAATCGGGTCTCTCTTCGCCCTACCCTAGAAGTTTAATAGTGCATTTCACTCGTCATTTCATGCGCTTTGAGATGCCGCTTAGCCCAATACGCTATCTGAAATAGGAGCGACGTAAATTGAACAAATGTGATAGAATTTCCATGAAATCTTATATTAAACAAAATATAAAATGATCTAATCGGGTCTCTGTTCGCCCTACCCTAGAAGATTACTAGTGCATTTCACACGTCATTTCATGCGCTTTGAGATGCCGCTTAGCTCAATAAGCTATCTGAAATAGGAGCGACGTAAATTGGACAAATGTGATAGAATTTTTCTGAATTCTTAAATAAACCATAATATGAAATGATCTAATCGGGTCTCTGTTTGCCCTACCCTAGAAGTTTAACAGTGCATTTTACTCGCCATTTCATGCGCTTTGAGATGCCGCTTAGCCCAATACGCTATCTGAAATAGGAGCGACGTAAATTGAACAAACGTGATAGAATTTCCCTGAATACTTATATTAACCTTAATGTAAAATGATCTAATCGGGTCTCTGTTCGCGCTACCCTAGAAGTTTAATAGTGCATTTCACTCTCCATTTCATGCGCTTTGAGATGCCGCTTAGCCCAATACGCTATCTGCAATAGGAGCGACGTAAATAGAACAATTGTGATAGAATTTCGCTGAATTCTTATATTAACCAAAATGTAAAATGATCTAATCGGTTCTCTGATTGCCGTATCATAGAAGTTTAGTAGTGCATTTTACTCGCCATTCTTCGCGTTTTAAGATGCCGCCTAGCCCAGTACGCTAGCTGAAATAGGAACGACGTAAATAGAACAAATGTGATAGAATTTCCCTGAATACATATATTAACCTTAATATAAATTGATCTAATCGGGTCTCTGTTTGCCCTACCCTAGAAGTTTAATAGTGCATTTTACTCGCCATTTCATGCGCTTTGAGATGCCGCTTAGCCCCAATACGCTATCTGAAATAGGAGCGACGTAAATTGAACAAATGTGATAGAATTTCCATGAAATCTTATATTAAACAAAATATAAAATGATCTAAACGGGACTCTGATTGCCCTATCATAGAAGTTTAGTAGTGCATTTTACTCGCCCTTCCACGCGCTTTAAGATGCCGCCTAGCCCAGTACACTATCTGAGATAGGAGCGACGTATGTTGAATAAATGTGATATAATTACGCTGAATTCTTATATTAACCGTAATATTAAATGATCTAATCGGGTCTCTGTTTGCCTTACCCTAGAAGTTTAATAGTGCATTTTACTCGCCATTTCATTCGCTTTGAGATGCCGCTTAGCCCAATACGCTGTCTGCAACATGAGCGACGTAAATTGAACAAATGTGATAGAATTTCGCTGAATTCTTAAATTAACCATAATATAAAATGATCTAACCGGGTCTCTGTTTGCCCTACCCTAGAAGTTTAATAGTACAATTTACTCGCCATTTCTTGCGCTTTGAGATGCCGCTTAGCCCAATACGCTATCTGAAATATCAGCGACGTAAATTGAACAAATGTGAGAGAATCTCGCTGAATTCTTATATTAACCTTAATGTAAAATGATCTAATCGGGTCTCTGTTCGCCCTACCCTAGAAGATTACTAGTGCATTTCACACGTCATTTCATGCGCTTTGAGATGCCGCTTAGCTCAATAAGCTATCTGAAATAGGAGCGACGTAAATTGGACAAATGTGATAGAATTTTTCTGAATTCTTAAATAAACCATAATATGAAATGATCTAATCGGGTCTCTGTTTGCCCTACCCTAGAAGTTTAACAGTGCATTTTACTCGCCATGTCATGCGCTTTGAGATGCCGCTTAGCCCAATACGCTATCTGAAATAGGAGCGACGTAAATTAAACAAACGTGATAGAATTTCCCTGAATACTTATATTAACCTTAATGTAAAATGATCTAATCGGGTCTCCGTTTGCCCTACCCTAGAAGTTTAATAGTTCATTTCACTTGCCATTTCTTGCGCTTTGAGATGCCGCTTAGCCCAATACGCTACCTGAAATATCAGCGACGTAAATTGAACAAATGTGAGAGAATCTCGCTGAATTCTTATATTAACCTTAATGTAAAATGATCTAATCGGGTCTCTGTTCGCCCTACCCTAGAAGATTAATAGTGCATTTCACTCGTCATTTCATGCGCTTTGAGATGCCGCTTAGCCCAATATGCTATCTGAAATAGGAGCGACGTAAATTGAACAAATGTGATAGAATTTTACCGAATTCTTAAATTAACCATAATATAAAATGATGTAATCGGCTCTCTGTTCGCCCTACCCAAGAAGTTTAATAGTGCATTTCACTCGTCATTTCATGCGCTTTGCGATGCCGCTTAGCCCGATATGCTATCTGAAATAGGAGCGACGTAAATTGAACAAATGTGATAGAATTTCGCTGAATTCTTATATTAACCTTAATGTAAAATGATCTAATCGGGTCTTTGTTCGCCCTACCCAAGAAGTTTAATAGTGCATTTCACTCGTCAATTCATGCGCTTTGCGATGCCGCTTAGCCCAATACGCTATCTGCAATAGGAGCGACGTAAATAGAACAATTGTGATAGAATTTCGCTGAATTCTTATATTAACCAAAATATAAAATGATCTAATCGGCTCTCTGATTGCCGTATCATAGAAGTTTAGTAGTGCATTTTACTCGCCATTCATCGCGTTTTAAGATGCCGCCTAGCCCAGTACGCTAGCTGAAATAGGAACGACGTAAATTGAACAAATGTGATAGAATTTCCCTGAATACTTATATTAACCTTAATATAAATTGATCTAATCGGGTCTCTGTTTGCCCTACCCTAGAAGTTTAATAGTGCATTTTACTCGCCATTTCATGCGCTTTGAGATGCCGCCTAGCCCGGTACGCTATCTGAAATAGGAGCGACGTAAGTTGAACAAATGTGATAGAATTACGCTGAATTCTTATATTAACCTTAATGTAAAATGTTCTAATCGGGTCTCTGTTCGCCCTACCCAAGAAGATTAATAGTGCATTTCACTCGTCAGTTCATGCGCTTTGAGATGCCGCTTAGCCCAGTACGCTATCTGAAATAGGAGCGATGTAAATAGAACAAATGTGATAGATTTTCGAAGAATTCTTGAATTAACCATAATATAAAATGATCTAATCAGGTCTCTGTTCGCCCTAGCCTAGAAGTTTAATAGTGCATTTTACTCGCCCTTTCGTGCGCTTTGAGATTCCGCTTAGCCCAATACGCTATCTGAAATAGGAGCGACGTAAATTGAACAAATGTGATAGAATTTCGCTGGATTCTTATATTAACCAAAATATAAAATGATCTAACCGGGTCTCTGATTGCCCTATCGTAGAAGTTTCACAGTGCATTTTCCTCGCCATTCCACGCGCTTTAAGTTGCCGCTTAGCCCAATACGCTATCTGAAATAGGAGCGACGTAAATTGAACAAATGTGATAGAATTTCGCTGAATTCTTATATTAACCAAAATATAAAATGATCTAATCCGGTCTCTGTTTGCCCTACCCTAGAAGTTGAATAGTGCATTGTACGAGCCATTTCTTGCGCTTTGAGATGCAGCTTAGCCCAATACGCTATCTGAAATAGGAGCGACGTAAATTGAACAAATGTGATAGAATTTCGCTGAATTCTTATTTTAACCTTAATGTAAAATGATCTAATCGGGTCTTTGTTTGCCCTACCCTAGAGGTTTAATAGTGCATTTCACTCGTCATTTCATGCGCTTTGAGTTGCCGCTTAGCCCAATAAGCTATCTGAAATAGGAGCGACGTAAATTGAACAAATGTGATAGAACTTCGCTGAATTCTTATATTAACCGTAATATAAAATGATCTTATCGGGTCTCTGATTGCCCCACCCTAGAAGTTTAATAGTGCATTTTACTCGCCCTTTCGTGCGCTTTGAGATGCCGCTTAGCCCAATACGCTATCTGAAATAGGAGCGACGTAAATTGAACAAATGTGATAGAATTTCGCTGGATTCTTATATTAACCAAAATATAAAATGAACTAATCGGGTCTCTGATTGCCCTATCATAGAAGTTTAATAGTGCATTTTACTCGCCATTCCACGCGGTTTAAGTTGCCGCCTAGCCCAGTACGCTATCTGAAATAGGAGCTACGTAACTTGAACAAATGTGACAGAATTACGCTGCATTCTTATATTAACCGTAATATAAAATGATCTAATCGGGTCTCTGTTTGCCCTACCCTAGAACTTTAATAGTGCATTTTACTCGCCATTTCATGCGCTTTGAGATGCCGCTTAGCCGAATACGCTAACTGAAATAGGAGCGACGTAAATTGAACAAATGTGATAGAATTTTGCTGAATTGTTAAATTAACCATAATATAAAATGATCTAATCGGGTCTCTGTTCGCCATACCATAGAAGTCTAATAGTGCATTTCACTCGCCATGCCACGCGCTTTAAGATGCCGCCGAGCCCAGTACCCTATCTGAAATAGTAACGACGTAAATTGAACAAATGTGATAGAATTTTGCTGAATTCTTAAATTAACCATAATATAAAATGATCTAATCGGGTCTCTGTTTACCCTACCCTAGAACTTTAATAGTGCCTTTTACTCGACATTTCATGCGCTTTGAGTTGCCGCTTAGCCTAATACGGTATCTGAAATAGGAGCGATATAAGTTGAACAAATGTGATAGAATTTCGCTGAATTCATTTATTAACCATAATGTAAAATGATCTAATCGGATCTCTGTTCACCCTAGCCTAGAACTTTAATAGTGCATTTTATTCGCCATTTCATACGCTTTGACATGCCGCTTTGCCCAATACGCTATCTGAAATAGGAGCGACGTAAATTGAACAAATGCGATAGAATTTCCCTGAAATCATATATTAAACAAAATATAAAATGATCTAATCGGGTCTCTGTTTGCCCTATCATAGAAGTTTGGTAGTGCATTTTACTCGCCATTTCATGTGCTTTAAGATGCCGCATAGCCCAATACGCTATCTGGAATAGGAGCGACGTAAATTGAACAAATGTGATAGAATTTCCCTGAATTCTTATATTAACCTTAATGTAAAATGATGTAATCGTGTATCTGTTCGCCCTACCATAGAAGTCTAATAGTGCATTTCACTCGCCATTTCATGCGCTTTGAGATGCCGCTTAGCACAATACGCTATTTGGAATAGGGGCGACGTAAATTGAACAAATGTGATAGAATTCGCTGAATTCTTATATTAACCGTAATATAAAATGATCTAATCGGGTCTCTGTTTCCCTTACCCTAGAAGTTTAATAGTGCATTTTACTCGCCATTTCATGCGCTTTGAGATGCCGCTTAGCCCAATACGCTATCTGAAATAGGAACGACGTAAATTGAACAAATGTGATAGAATTTTGCTGAATTCTTAAATTAGCCATAATATAAAATGATCTAATCGGGTCTCTGATTGCCCTACCCTGGAAGTTTAATAGTGCATTTTACTCGCCCTTCCACGCGCTTTAAGATGCCGCCTAGCCCAGTACACTATCTGAAATAGGAGCGACGCATGATGAACAAATGTGATAGAATTACGCTGAATTCTTATATTAACCGTAATATAAAATGATCTAATCGGGTCTCTGTTTGCCTTACCCTAGAAGTTTAATAGTGCATTTTACTCGCCATTTCATGCGCTTTGAGATGCCGCTTAGCCCAATACGCTATCTGAAATAGGAAAGACGTAAATTGAACAAATGTGATAGAATTTTGCTGAATTCTTAAATTAACCATAATATAAAATAATCTAATCTGGTCTCTGATTGCCCTACCCTAGAAGTTTAATAGTGCATTTTACGAGCCATTTCTTGCGCTTTGAGATGCAGCTTAGCCCAATACGCTATCCGAAATAGGAGCGACGTAAATTGAACAGATGTGATAGAATTTCGCTGAATTCTTATATTAACCAAAATATAAAATGATCTAATCGGGTCTCTGATTGCCCTATCATAGATGTTTAAGAGTGCATTTTACTCGCCATTCCACGCGCTTTGAGATGCCGCCTAGCCCAGTACGCTTTCTGAAATAGGAGCGACGTAAGTTGAACAAATGTGATAGAATAACGCTGGATTCTTATATTAACCGTAATATAAAATGATCTATTCGGGTGTCTGATTGCCCTACCCTAGAAGTTTAATAGTGCATTTTACTCGCCATTTCTTGCGCTTTGAGATGCCGCTTAGCCCAATACGCTATCTGAAATATCAGCGACGTAAATTGAACAAATGGGAGAGAATTTCGCTGAATTCTTAAATTAACCATAATATAAAATGATCTAATGTGGTCTCTGTTTGCCCTACCCTAGAAGTTTAATAGTGCATTTTACTCGCCATTTCTTGCGCTTTGAGATGCCGCTTAGCACAAGTCGCTATCTGAAATAGGAGCGATGTAAATTGAACAAATGTGATAGAATTTCGCTGAATTCTTATATTAACCAAAATATAAAGTGATCTAATCGGGTCTCTGATTGCCCTATCATAGAAGTTTAATAGTGCATTTTACTCGCCATTCCTCGCGCTTTAAGATGCCGCCTATCCGGGTACGCTATCTGAAATAGGAGCGACGTAAATTGAACAAATGTGATAGAATTTTTCTGAATTCTTAAATTAACCATAATATGAAATGACCTAATCGGGTCTCTGTTTGCCCTACCCTAGAAGTTTAATAGTGCATTTTACTCGCCATTTCTTGCGCTTTGAGATGCCGCTTAGCCCAATACGCTATCTGAAATATCAGCGACGTAAATTGAACAAATGTGAGAGAATTTCGCTGAATTCTTAAATTAACCATAATATAAAATGATCTAATGGGGTCTCTGTTTACCCTACCCTAGCAGTTTAATAGTGCATTTTACTCGCCATTTCCTGCGCTTTGAGATGCCGCTTAGCACAAGTCGCTATCTGAAATAGGAGCGATGTAAATTGAACAAATGTGATAGAATTTCGCTGAATTCTTATATTAACCTTAATGTAAAATGATCTAATCGGGTCTTTGTTCGCGCTACCCAAGAAGTTTAATAGTGCATTTCACTCGTCAATTCATGCGCTTTGCGATGCCGCTTAGCCCAATAAGCTATCTGAAATTGGAGCGACGTAAATTGAACAAATGTGATAGAATTTCGCTGAATTCTTATATTAACCAAAATATAAAATGATCTAATCGGGTCTCTGATTGCCCTATCATAGAAGTTTAATAGTGCATTTTACTCGCCATTACACACGCTTTAAGATGCCGCCTAGCCCAGTACGCTATCTGAAATAGGAGCTACGTAAGTTGAACGAATGTGACAGAATTACGCTGATTTCTTATATTAACCGTAATATAAAATGATCTAATCGGGTCTCTCTTTGCCTTATCCTAGAAGTTTAATAGTGCATTTTACTCGCCATTTCATGCGCTTTGAGATGCCTCTTAGCCCAATACGCTATCTGAAATAGGAGCGACGTAAATTGAACAAACGTGATAGAATTTCGCTGAATTCTTATATTAACCAAAATATAAAATGATCTAATCTGGTCTCTGTTTGCCCTACCCTAGAAGTTGAATAGTGCATTGTACGAGCCATTTCTTGCGCTTTGATATGCAGCTTAGCCCAATACGCTATCTGAAATAGGAGCGACGTAAATTGAACAAATGTGATAGAATTTCGCTGAATTCTTATTTTAACCTTAATGTAAAATGATCTTATCGGGTCTCTGATTGCCCCACCCTAGAAGTTTAATAGTGCATTTTACTCGCCCTTTCGTGCGCTTTGAGATGCCGCTTAGCCCAATACGCTATCTGAAATAGGAGCGACGTAAATTGAACAAATGTGATAGAATTTCGCTGGATTCTTATATTAACCAAAATATAAAATGAACTAATCGGGTCTCTGATTGCCCTATCGTAGAAGTTTAATAGTGCATTTTACTCGTCATTCCACGCGGTTTAAATTGCCGCCTAGCCCAGTACGCTATCTGAAATAGGAGCTACGTAACTTGAACAAATGTGACAGAATTACGCTGAATTCTTATATTAACCGTAATATAAAATGATCTAATCGGGTCTCTGTTTGCCTTATCCTAGAAGTTTAATAGTGCATTTTACTCGCCATTTCATGCGCTTTGAGATGCCGCTTAGCCCAATAAGCTATCTGAAATAGGAGCGATGTAACTTGAACAAATGTGATAGAATTTCGCTGAATTCTTAAATTAACCATAATATGAAATGACCTAATCGGGTCTCTGTTTGCCCTACCCTAGAAGTTTAATAGAGCATTTTACTCGTCATTTCATGCGCTTTGAGATGCCGCCTAGCCCAGTACGCTATCTGAAATAGGAGCGACGTAAATTGAACAAATGTGATAGAATTTCGCTGAATTCTTTTATTTACCATAATGTTAAATGATCTAATCGGGTCTCTGTTCGCCCTAGCGTAGAAGCTTAATAGTGCATTTTATTCGTCATTTCATGCGCTTTGAGATGCCGCATAGCCCAATACGGTATCTCAAATAGGAGCGACGCAAATTGAACAAATGCGATAGAATATCGCTGAATTCTTATATTAACCATAATATAAAATGATGTAATCGGGTCTCTGTTCGCCCTACCCAAGAAGTTTAATAGTGCATTTCTCTCGTCATTTCATGCGCTTTGAGATGCCGCTTAGCCCAATAGCTATCTGAAATAGGAGCGACGTAAATTGAACAAATGTGATAGAATTTCCCTGAAATCTTATATTAAACAAAATATAAAATGATCTAAACGGGACTCTGATTGCCCTATCATAGAAGTTTAGTAGTGCATTTTACTCGCCCTTCCACGCGCTTTAAGATGCCGCCTAGCCCAGTACACTATCTGAAATAGGAGCGACGTATGTTGAACAAATGTGATAGAATTACGTTCAATTCTTATATTAACCGTAATATAAAATGATCTAATCGGGTCTCTGTTTGCATTACCATAGAAGTTTAATACTGCATTTTACTCGCCATTTCATGCGCTTTGAGATGCCGCTTAGCCCAATAGCTATCTGAAATAGGAGCGACGTAAATTGAACAAATGTGATAGAATTTCCCTGAAATCTTATATTAACCGTAATATAAAATGATCTAATCGGGTCTCTGTTTGCATTACCCTCGAAGTATAATAGTGCATTTTACTCGCCTTTCCACGCGCTTTAAGATGCCGCCTATCCGAGTACGCTATCTGAAATAGGAGCGACGTAAGTTGAACAAATGTGATAGAATAACGCTGAATTCTTATATTAACCGTAATATAAAATGGTCTAATCGGGTCTCCGTTTGCCTTATCCTAGAAGTTTATTAGTGCATTTTACTCGCCATTTCTTGCGCTTTGAGATGCCGCTTAGCACAATACGCTATCTGAAATAGGAGCGACGTAAAATGAACAAATGTGATAGGATTTCGCTGAATTCTTAAATTAACCATAATGTAAAATGATCTAACCGGGTCTCTATGTGCCCAACCCTAGAAGCTTAATAGTGCATTTTACTCGCCATTTCTTGCGCTTTGAGATGCCGCTTAGCCCAATACGCTATCTAAAATAGGAGCGACGTAAATTGAACAAATGTGATAGAATTTCCCTGAAATGTTATAGTAAACAAAATATAAAATGATCTATTCGGAACTCTCATTGCCCTATCATAGAAGTTTAGAAGTGCATTTTACTCGCCCTTCCACGCGCTTTAAGATGCCGCCTAGTCCAGTACGCTATCTGAAATAGGAGAGACGTTAGTTGAACAAATGTGATAGAATTACGCTGAATTCTTATATTAACCGTATATAAAATGATCTATTCGGGTGTCTGTTCGCCCTACCCTAGAATTTTAATAATGCATTTCACTCGCCATTCCATGCGCTTTGAGATGCCGCTTAGCCCAATACGCTATCTGAAATAGGAGCGACGTAAATTGAACAAATGTGATAGAATTTCGCTGAATTCTTATGTTAACCGTAATATAAAATGATCTAATCGGGTCTCTGATTGCCCTACCCTAGAAGTTTAATAGTGCATTTTACTCACCATTCCACGCGCTTTAAGTTGCCGCCTAGCTCAGTACGCTATCTGAAATAGGAGCTACGTAAGTTGAACAAATGTCACAGAATTACGCTGAATTCTTATATTAACTGTAATATAAAATGATCTAATCGGGTCTCTGTTTGCCTTATCCTAGAAGTTTAATAGTGCATTTTACTCGCCATTTCATGCGCTTTGAGATGCCGCTTAGCCCAAAACGCTATCTGAAATAGGAGCGACGTAAAATGAACAAATGTGATAGGATTTCGCTGAATTCTTAAATTAACCATAATATAAAATGATCTAATCGGGTCTCTATGTGCCCAACCCTAGAAGCTTCATAGTGCATTTTACTCGCCATTTCTTGCGCTTTGAGATGCCGCTTAGCCCAATACGCTATCTGAAATAGGAGCGACGTAAATTGAACAAATGTGATAGAATTTCCCTGAAATGTTATAGTAAACAGAATATAAAATGATCTATTCGGAACTCTGATTGCCCTATCATAGAAGTTTAGTAGTGCATTTTACTCGCCGTTCCACGCGCTTTAAGATGCCGCCTAGCGCAGTACGCTATCTGAAATAGGAGCGACGTTAGTTGAACAAATGTGATAGAATTACGCTGAATTCTTATATTAACCGTAATATAAAATGATCTATTCGGGTCTCTGTTCGACCTACCCTAGAAGTTTAATAGTGCATTTCACTCGCCATTCCATGCGCTTTGAGATGCCGCTTAGCCAAATACGCTATCTGAAATAGGAGCGACGTAAATTGAACAAATGTGATAGAATTTCGCTGGATTCTTATATTAACCAAAATATAAAATGATCTAATCGGGTCTCTGATTGCCCTACCCTAGAAGTTTAATAGTGCATTTTACTCGCCATTTCATGCGCTTTGAGATGCCGCTTAGCCCAATACGCTATCTGAAATAGGAGCGACGTAAATTAAACAAATGTGATAGAATTTCGCTGAATTCTTATATTAACCATAATATAAAATGATCTAATCGGGTCTCTGATTGCCCTACCCTAGAAGTTTAATAGTGCATTTTACTCACCATTCCACGCGCATTAAGATGCCGCCTATCCGAGTACGCTATCTGAAATAGGAGCGACGTAAATTGAACAAATGTGATAGAATTTCGCTGAATTCTGTAATTAACCATAATATGAAATGACCTAATCGGGTCTCTGTTCACCCTACCCAAGAAGTTTAATAGTGCATTTCTCTCGTCATTTCATACGCTTTGAGATGCCGCTTAGCCCAATACGCTATCTGAAATAGGAGCGACGTAAATTGAACAAATGTGATAGAATTTCCCTGAAATCTTATATTAAACAATACATAAAATGATCTAAACGGGACTCTGATTGCCCTACCATAGAAGTTTAGTAGTGCATTTTACTCGCCCTTCCACGCGCTTTAAGATGCCGCCTGGCCCAGTACACTGTCTGAAATAGGAGCGACGCATGTTGAACAAATGTGATAGAATTACGCTGAATTCTTATATTAACCGTAATATAAAATGATCTAATCGGGTCTCTGTTTCCCTTACCCTAGAAGTTTAATAGTGCATTTTACTCGCCATTTCATGCGCTTTGAGATGCCGCTTAGCCCAATACGCTATCTGAAATAGGAACGACGTAAATTGAACAAATGTGATAGAATTTTGCTGAATTCTTAAATTAACCATAATATAAAATGATCTAATCGGGTCTCTGATTGCCCTACCCTGGAAGTTTAATAGTGCATTTTACTCGCCCTTCCACGCGCTTTAAGATGCCGCCTAGCCCAGTACACTATCTGAAATAGGAGCGACGCATGTTGAACAAATGTGATAGAATTACGCTGAATTCGTATATTAACCGTAATATAAAATGATCTAATCGGGTCTCTGTTTCCCTTACCCTAGAAGTTTAATAGTGCATTTTACTCGCCATTTCTTGCGCTTTGAGATGCCGCTTAGCCCAATACGCTATCTGAAATATCAGCGACGTAAATTGAACAAATGGGAGAGAATTTCGCTGAATTCTTAAATTAACCATAATATAAAATGATCTAATGTGGTCTCTGTTTGCCCTACCCTAGAAGTTTAATAGTGCATTTTACTCGCCATTTCTTGCGCTTTGAGATGCCGCTTAGCACAAGTCGCTATCTGAAATAGGAGCGATGTAAATTGAACAAATGTGATAGAATTTCGCTGAATTCTTATATTAACCAAAATATAAAGTGATCTAATCGGGTCTCTGATTGCCCTATCATAGAAGTTTAATAGTGCATTTTACTCGCCATTCCTCGCGCTTTAAGATGCCGCCTATCCGGGTACGCTATCTGAAATAGGAGCGACGTAAATTGAACAAATGTGATAGAATTTTTCTGAATTCTTAAATTAACCATAATATGAAATGACCTAATCGGGTCTCTGTTTGCCCTACCCTAGAAGTTTAATAGTGCATTTGACTCGCCATTTCTTGCGCTTTGAGATGCCGCTTAGCCCAATACGCTATCTGAAATATCAGCGACGTAAATTGAACAAATGTGAGAGAATTTCGCTGAATTCTTAAATTAACCGTAATATAAAATGATCTAATGGGGTCTCTGTTTACCCTACCCTAGCAGTTTAATAGTGCATTTTACTCGCCATTTCCTGCGCTTTGAGATGCCGCTTAGCACAAGTCGCTATCTGAAATAGGAGCGATGTAAATGGAACAAATGTGATAGAATTTCGCTGAATTCTTATATTAACCTTAATGTAAAATGATCTAATCGGGTCTTTGTTCGCCCTACCCAAGAAGTTTAATAGTGCATTTCACTCGTCAATTCATGCGCTTTGCGATGCCGCTTAGCCCAATAAGCTATCTGAAATTGGAGCGACGTAAATTGAACAAATGTGATAGAATTTCGCTGAATTCTTATATTAACCAAAATATAAAATGATCTAATCGGGTCTCTGATTGCCCTATCATAGAAGTTTAATAGTGCATTTTACTCGCCATTACACACGCTTTAAGATGCCGCCTAGCCCAGTACGCTATCTGAAATAGGAGCTACGTAAGTTGAACGAATGTGACAGAATTACGCTGATTTCTTATATTAACCGTAATATAAAATGATCTAATCGGGTCTCTCTTTGCCTTATCCTAGAAGTTTAATAGTGCATTTTACTCGCCATTTCATGCGCTTTGAGATGCCTCTTAGCCCAATACGCTATCTGAAATAGGAGCGACGTAAATTGAACAAACGTGATAGAATTTCGCTGAATTCTTATATTAACCAAAATATAAAATGATCTAATCTGGTCTCTGTTTGCCCTACCCTAGAAGTTGAATAGTGCATTGTACGAGCCATTTCTTGCGCTTTGATATGCAGCTTAGCCCAATACGCTATCTGAAATATCAGCGACGTAAATTGAACAAATGGGAGAGAATTTCGCTGAATTCTTAAATTAACCATAATATAAAATGATCTAATGTGGTCTCTGTTTGCCCTACCCTAGAAGTTTAATAGTGCATTTTACTCGCCATTTCTTGCGCTTTGAGATGCCGCTTAGCACAAGTCGCTATCTGAAATAGGAGCGATGTAAATTGAACAAATGTGATAGAATTTCGCTGAATTCTTATATTAACCAAAATATAAAGTGATCTAATCGGGTCTCTGATTGCCCTATCATAGAAGTTTAATAGTGCATTTTACTCGCCATTCCTCGCGCTTTAAGATGCCGCCTATCCGGGTACGCTATCTGAAATAGGAGCGACGTAAATTGAACAAATGTGATAGAATTTTTCTGAATTCTTAAATTAACCATAATATGAAATGACCTAATCGGGTCTCTGTTTGCCCTACCCTAGAAGTTTAATAGTGCATTTTACTCGCCATTTCTTGCGCTTTGAGATGCCGCTTAGCCCAATACGCTATCTGAAATATCAGCGACGTAAATTGAACAAATGTGAGAGAATTTCGCTGAATTCTTAAATTAACCATAATATAAAATGATCTAATGGGGTCTCTGTTTACCCTACCCTAGCAGTTTAATAGTGCATTTTACTCGCCATTTCCTGCGCTTTGAGATGCCGCTTAGCACAAGTCGCTATCTGAAATAGGAGCGATGTAAATTGAACAAATGTGATAGAATTTCGCTGAATCCTTATATTAACCTTAATGTAAAATGATCTAATCGGGTCTTTGTTCGCGCTACCCAAGAAGTTTAATAGTGCATTTCACTCGTCAATTCATGCGCTTTGCGATGCCGCTTAGCCCAATAAGCTATCTGAAATTGGAGCGACGTAAATTGAACAAATGTGATAGAATTTCGCTGAATTCTTATATTAACCAAAATATAAAATGATCTAATCGGGTCTCTGATTGCCCTATCATAGAAGTTTAATAGTGCATTTTACTCGGCATTTCATGCGCTTTGAGATGCCGCCTAGCCCAGTACGCTATCTGAAATAGGAGCTACGTAAGTTGAACGAATGTGACAGAATTACGCTGATTTCTTATATTAACCGTAATATAAAATGATCTAATCGGGTCTCTCTTTGCATTATCCTAGAAGTTTAATAGTGCATTTTACTCGCCATTTCATGCGCTTTGAGATGCCTCTTAGCCCAATACGCTATCTGAAATAGGAGCGACGTAAATTGAACAAACGTGATAGAATTTCGCTGAATTCTTATATTAACCAAAATATAAAATGATCTAATCTGGTCTCTGTTTGCCCTACCCTAGAAGTTGAATAGTGCATTGTACGAGCCATTTCTTGCGCTTTGATATGCAGCTTAGCCCAATACGCTATCTGAAATAGGAGCGACGTAAATTGAACAAATGTGATAGAATTTCGCTGAATTCTTATTTTAACCTTAATGTAAAATGATCTTATCGGGTCTCTGATTGCCCCACCCTAGAAGTTTAATAGTGCATTTTACTCGCCCTTTCGTGCGCTTTGAGATGCCGCTTAGCCCAATACGCTATCTGAAATAGGAGCGACGTAAATTGAACAAATGTGATAGAATTTCGCTGGATTCTTATATTAACCAAAATATAAAATGAACTAATCGGGTCTCTGATTGCCCTATCATAGAAGTTTAATAGTGCATTTTACTCGTCATTCCACGCGGTTTAAGTTGCCGCCTAGCCCAGTACGCTATCTGAAATAGGAGCTACGTAACTTGAACAAATGTGACAGAATTACGCTGAATTCTTATATTAACCGTAATATAAAATGATCTAATCGGGTCTCTGTTTGCCTTATCCTAGAAGTTTAATAGTGCATTTTACTCGCCATTTCATGCGCTTTGAGATGCCGCTTAGCCCAATAAGCTATCTGAAATAGGAGCGATGTAACTTGAACAAATGTGATAGAATTTCGCTGAATTCTTAAATTAACCATAATATAAAATGATCTAATCGGGTCTCTATGTGCCCAACCCTAGAAGCTTAATAGTGCATTTTACTCGCCATTTCTTGCGCTTTGAGATGCCGCTTAGCCCAATACGCTATCTGAAATAGGAGCGACGTAAATTGAACAAATGTGATAGAATTTCCCTGAAATGTTATAGTAAACAGAATATAAAATGATCTATTCGGAACTCTGATTGCCCTATCATACAAGTTTAGTAGTGCATTTTACTCGCCGTTCCACGCGCTTTAAGATGCCGCCTAGCGCAGTACGCTATCTGAAATAGGAGCGACGTTAGTTGAACAAATGTGATAGAATTACGCTGAATTCTTATATTAACCGTAATATAAAATGATCTAATCGGGTCTCTGATTGCCCTACCCTAGAAGTTTAATAGTGCATTTTACTCGCCATTTCATGCGCTTTGAGATGCCGCTTAGCCCAATACGCTATCTGAAATAGGAGCGACGTAAATTAAACAAATGTGATAGAATTTCGCTGAATTCTTATATTAACCATAATATAAAATGATCTAATCGGGTCTCTGATTGCCCTACCCTAGAAGTTTAATAGTGCATTTTACTCACCATTCCACGCGCTTTAAGATGCCGCCTATCCGAGTACGCTATCTGAAATAGGAGCGACGTAAATTGAACAAATGTGATAGAATTTCGCTGAATTCTGTAATTAACCATAATATGAAATGACCTAATCGGGTCTCTGTTCACCCTACCCAAGAAGTTTAATAGTGCATTTCTCTCGTCAATTCATACGCTTTGAGATGCCGCTTAGCCCAATACGCTATCTGAAATAGGAGCGACGTAAATTGAACAAATGTGATAGAATTTCCCTGAAATCTTATATTAAACAATACATAAAATGATCTAAACGGGACTCTGATTGCCCTACCATAGAAGTTTAGTAGTGCATTTTACTCGCCCTTCCACGCGCTTTAAGATGCCGCCTGGCCCAGTACACTGTCTGAAATAGGAGCGACGCATGTTGAACAAATGTGATAGAATTACGCTGAATTCTTATATTAACCGTAATATAAAATGATCTAATCGGGTCTCTGTTTCCCTTACCCTAGAAGTTTAATAGTGCATTTTACTCGCCATTTCATGCGCTTTGAGATGCCGCTTAGCCCAATACGCTATCTGAAATAGGAACGACGTAAAGTGAACAAATGTGATAGAATTTTGCTGAATTCTTAAATTAACCATAATATAAAATGATCTAATCGGGTCTCTGATTGCCCTACCCTGGAAGTTTAATAGTGCATTTTACTCGCCCTTCCACGCGCTTTAAGATGCCGCCTAGCCCAGTACACTATCTGAAATAGGAGCGACGCATGTTGAACAAATGTGATAGAATTACGCTGAATTCTTATATTAACCGTAATATAAAATGATCTAATCGGGTCTCTGTTTCCCTTACCCTAGAAGTTTAATAGTGCATTTTACTCGCCATTTCATGCGCTTTGAGATGCCGCTTAGCCCAATACGCTATCTGAAATAGGAACGACGTAAATTGAACAAATGTGATAGAATTTTGCTGAATTCTTAAATTAACCATAATATAAAATGATCTAATCGGGTCTCTGATTGCCCTACCCTGGAAGTTTAATAGTGCATTTTACTCGCCATTCCACGCGCTTTAAGATGCCGCCTAGCCCAGTATGCTATCTGAAATAGGAACGACGTAAATTGAACAAATGTGATAGAATTTTGCTGAATTCTTAAATTAACCATAATATAAAATGATCTAATCTGGTCTCTGATTGCCCTACCCTAGAAGTTTAATAGTGCATTTTACGAGCCATTTCTTGCGCTTTGAGATGCAGCTTAGCCCAATACGCTATCCGAAATAGGAGCGACGTAAATTGAACAAATGTGATAGAATTTCGCTGAATTCTTATATTAACCAAAATATAAAATGATCTAATCGGGTCTCTGATTGCCCTATCATAGATGTTTAAGAGTGCATTTTACTCGCCATTCCACGCGCTTTGAGATGCCGCCTAGCCCAGTACGCTTTCTGAAATAGGAGCGACGTAAGTTGAACAAATGTGATAGAATAACGCTGAATTCTTATATTAACCGTAATATAAAATGATCTATTCGGGTGTCTGTTCGCCCTACCCTAGAAGTTTAATAGTGCATTTCACTCGCCATTCCATGCGCTTTGAGATGCCGCTTAGCCCAATACGCTATCTGAAATAGGAGCGACGTAAATTGAGCAAATGTGATAGAATTTCGCTGAATTCTTATGTTAACCGTAATATAAAATGATCTAATCGGGTCTCTGATTGCCCTACCCTAGAAGTTTAATAGTGCATTTTACTCGCCATTTCTTGCGCTTTGAGATGCCGCTTAGCCCAGTACGCTATCTGAAATATCAGCGACGTAAATTGAACAAATGGGAGAGAATTTCGCTGAATTCTTAAATTAACCATAATATAAAATGATCTAATGTGGTCTCTGTTTGCCCTACCCTAGAAGTTTAATAGTGCATTTTACTCGCCATTTCTTGCGCTTTGAGATGCCGCTTAGCACAAGTCACTATCTGAAATAGGAGCGATGTAAATTGAACAAATGTGATAGAATTTCGCTGAATTCTTATATTAACCAAAATATAAAGTGATCTAATCGGGTCTCTGATTGCCCTATAATAGAAGTTTAATAGTGCATTTTACTCGCCATTCCTCGCGCTTTAAGATGCCGTCTATCCGGGTACGCTATCTGAAATAGGAGCGACGTAAATTGAACAAATGTGATAGAATTTTTCTGAATTCTTAAATTAACCATAATATGAAATGACCTAATCGGGTCTCTGTTTGCCCTACCCTAGAAGTTTAATAGTGCATTTTACTCGCCATTTCTTGCGCTTTGAGATGCCGCTTAGCCCAATACGCTATCTGAAATATCAGCGACGTAAATTGAACAAATGTGAGATAATTTCGCTGAATTCTTAAATTAACCATAATATAAAATGATCTAATGGGGTCTCTGTTTACCCTACCCTAGAAGTTTAATAGTGCATTTTACTCGCCATTTCCTGCGCTTTGAGATGCCGCTTAGCACAAGTCGCTATCTGAAATAGGAGCGATGTAAATTGAACAAATGTGATAGAATTTCGCTGAATTCTTATATTAACCTTAATGTAAAATGATCTAATCGGGTCTTTGTTCGCCCTACCCAAGAAGTTTAATAGTGCATTTCACTCGTCAATTCATGCGCTTTGCGATGCCGCTTAGCCCAATAAGCTATCTGAAATAGGAGCGACGTAAATTGAACAAATGTGATAGAATTTCGCTGGATTCTTATATTAACCAAAACATAAAATGAACTAATCGGGTCTCTGATTGCCCTATCATAGAAGTTTAATAGTGCATTTTACTCGCCATTCCACGCGGTTTAAGTTGCCGCCTAGCCCAGTACGCTATCTGAAATAGGAGCTACGTAACTTGAACAAATGTGACAGAATTACGCTGAATTCTTATATTAACCGTAATATAAAATGATCTAATCGGGTCTCTGTTTGCCTTATCCTAGAAGTTTAATAGTGCATTTTACTCGCCATTTCATGCGCTTTGAGATGCCGCTTAGCCCAATAGCTACCTGAAATAGGAGCGACGCAAATTGAACAAATGTGATAGAATTTCGCTGAATTCTTAAATTAACCATAATATGAAATGACCTAATCGGGTCTCTGTTTGCCCTACCCTAGAAGTTTAATAGAGCATTTTACTCGTCATTTCATGCGCTTTGAGATGCCGCCTAGCCCAGTACGCTATCTGAAATAGGAGCGACGTAAATTGAACAAATGTGATAGAATTTCGCTGAATTCTTTTATTAACCATAATGTTAAATGATCTAATCGGATCTCTGTACGCCCTAGCGTACAAGCTTAATAGTGCATTTTATTCGTCATTTCATGCGCTTTCAGATGCCGCTTAGCCCAATACGCTATCTGAAATAGGAGCGACGTAAATTGAACAAATGTGATAGAATTTCGCTGGATTCTTATATTAACCAAAATATAAAATGATGTAATCGGGTCTCTGTTCGCCCTACCCAAGAAGTTTAATAGTGCATTTCTCTCGTCATTTCATGCGCTTTGAGATGCCGCTTAGCCCAATAGCTATCTGAAATAGGAGCGACGTAAATTGAACAAATGTGATAGAATTTCCCTGAAATCTTATATAAACCGTAATATAAAATGATCTCATCGGGTCTCTGTTTGCATTACCCGAGAAGTTTAATAGTGCATTTTACTCGCCATTCCACGCGCTTTAAGATGCCGCCTATCCGAGTACGCTTTCTGAAATAGGAGCGACGTAAGTTGAACAAATGTGATAGAATAACGCTGAATTCTTATATTAACCGTAATATAAAATGGTCTAATCGGGTCTCCGTTTGCCTTATCCTAGAAGTTTAATAGTGCATTTTACTCGCCATTCCACGCGCTTTAAGATACCGCCTAGCCCAGTACGCTATCTGAAATAGGAGCGACGTTAGTTGAACAAGTGTGATAGAATTACGCTGAATTCTTATATTAACCGTAATATAAAATGATCTATTCGGGTGTCTGTTCGCCCTACCCTAGAAGTTTAATAGTGCATTTCACTCGCCATTCCATGCGCTTTGAGATGCCGCTTAGCCCAATACGCTATCTGAAATAGGAGCGACGTAAATTGAACAAATGTGATAGAATTTCGCTGAATTCTTATGTTAACCGTAATATAAAATGATCTAATCGGGTCTCTGATTGCCCTACCCTAGAAGTTTAATAGTGCATTTTACTCACCATTCCACGCGCTTTAAGTTGCCGCCTAGCTCAGTACGCTATCTGAAATAGGAGCTACGTAAGTTGAACAAATGTCACAGAATTACGCTGAATTCTTATATTAACCGTAATATAAAATTATAATTAATTTATATTACTTAATAGTGCATTTTACTCGCCATTTCTTGCGCTTTGAGATGCCGCTTAGCCCAATACGCTATATGAAATAGGAGCGACGTAAATTGAACAAATGTGATAGAATTTCCCTGAAATGTTATAGTAAACAGAATATAAAATGATCTATTCGGAACTCTGATTGCCCTATCATAGAAGTTTAGTAGTGCATTTTACTCGCCGTTCCACGCGCTTTAAGATGCCGCCTAGCGCAGTACGCTATCTGAAATAGGAGCGACGTTAGTTGAACAAATGTGATAGAATTACGCTGAATTCTTATATTAACCGTAATATAAAATGATCTATTCGGGTCTCTGTTCGACCTACCCTAGAAGTTTAATAGTGCATTTCACTCGCCATTCCATGCGCTTTGAGATGCCGCTTAGCCAAATACGCTATCTGAAATAGGAGCGACGTAAATTGAACAAATGTGATAGAATTTCGCTGGATTCTTATATTAACCAAAATATAAAATGATCTAATCGGGTCTCTGATTGCCCTACCCTAGAAGTTTAATAGTGCATTTTACTCGCCATTTCATGCGCTTTGAGATGCCGCTTAGCCCAATACGCTATCTGAAATAGGAGCGACGTAAATTGAACAAATGTGATAGAATTTCCCTGAAATCTTATATTAAACAATACATAAAATGATCTAAACGGGACTCTGATTGCCCTACCATAGAAGTTTAGTAGTGCATTTTACTCGCCCTTCCACGCGCTTTAAGATGCCGCCTGGCCCAGTACACTGTCTGAAATAGGAGCGACGCATGTTGAACAAATGTGATAGAATTACGCTGAATTCTTATATTAACCGTAATATAAAATGATCTAATCGGGTCTCTGTTTCCCTTACCCTAGAAGTTTAATAGTGCATTTTACTCGCCATTTCATGCGCTTTGAGATGCCGCTTAGCCCAATACGCTATCTGAAATAGGAACGACGTAAATTGAACAAATGTGATAGAATTTTGCTGAATTCTTAAATTAACCATAATATAAAATGATCTAATCGGGTCTCTGATTGCCCTACCCTGGAAGTTTAATAGTGCATTTTACTCGCCCTTCCACGCGCTTTAAGATGCCGCCTAGCCCAGTACACTATCTGAAATAGGAGCGACGCATGTTGAACAAATGTGATAGAATTACGCTGAATTCTTATATTAACCGTAATATAAAATGATCTAATCGGGTCTCTGTTTCCCTTACCCTAGAAGTTTAATAGTGCATTTTACTCGCCATTTCATGCGCTTTGAGATGCCGCTTAGCCCAATACGCTATCTGAAATAGGAACGACGTAAATTGAACAAATGTGATAGAATTTTGCTGAATTCTTAAATTAACCATAATATAAAATGATCTAATCGGGTCTCTGATTGCCCTACCCCGGAAGTTTAATAGTGCATTTTACTCGCCATTCCACGCGCTTTAAGATGCCGCCTAGCCCAGTATGCTATCTGAAATAGGAACGACGTAAATTGAACAAATGTGATAGAATTTTGCTGAATTCTTAAATTAACCATAATATAAAATGATCTAATCTGGTCTCTGATTGCCCTACCCTAGAAGTTTAATAGTGCATTTTACGAGCCATTTCTTGCGCTTTGAGATGCAGCTTAGCCCAATACGCTATCCGAAATAGGAGCGACGTAAATTGAACAAATGTGATAGAATTTTGCTGAATTCTTAAATTAACCATAATATAAAATGATCTAATCGGGTCTCTGATTGCCCTACCCTGGAAGTTTAATAGTGCATTTTACTCGCCATTCCACGCGCTTTAAGATGCCGCCTAGCGCAGTACGCTATCTGAAATAGGAGCGACGTTAGTTGAACAAATGTGATAGAATTACGCTGAATTCTTATATTAACCGTAATATAAAATGATCTATTCGGGTCTCTGTTCGACCTACCCTAGAAGTTTAATAGTGCATTTCACTCGCCATTCCATGCGCTTTGAGATGCCGCTTAGCCAAATACGCTATCTGAAATAGGAGCGACGTAAATTGGAACAAATGTGATAGAATTTTCTCTGGATTCTTAAATAAAC
>CAKAJE020001031.1:0-35376 GCA_916610135.2 Macropis europaea | reverse complement strand
GAAATATGAGCGACGTAAATTGAACAAATGTGATAGAATTTCGCTGAATTCTTATATTAACCAAAATATAAAATGATCTAATCGGGTCTCTGATTGCCGTATCATAGAAGTTTAGCAGTGCATTTTACTCGCCATTCCACGCGCTTTAAGATGCCGCCTAGCCCAGTACGCTATCTAAATTAGGAGCGACGTAAGTTGAACAAATGTGATAGAATTACGCTGAATTCTTATATTAACCGTAATATAAAATGATCTAATCGGGTCTCTGTTTGCCTTATCCTAGAAGATAAGTATTGCATTTTACTCGCCATTTCATGCGCTTTGAGATGCCGCTTAGCCCAATACGCTATCTGAAATAGGAGCGACGTAAATTGAACAAATGTGATAGAATTTCGCCGAATTCTTAAATTAACCATAATATAAAATGATCTAATCGGGTCTCTGCTTGCCCTACCCTAGAAGTTTAATAGAGCATTTTAGTCGCCATTTCATGCGCTTTGAGATGCCGCTTCGCCCAATACGCTATCTGAAATAGGAGCGACGTAAATTAAACAAATGTGATAGAATTTCCCTCAAATCTTATATTAAACAAAATATAAAATGATCTAATCGGGTCTCTGATTGCCCTATCATAGAAGTTTAGCAGTGCATTTTACTCACCATTCCACGCGCTTTAAGATGCCGCCTAGCCCAGTACGCTATCTAAATTAGGAGCGACGTAAGTTGAACATATGAGATAGAATTTCGCTGAATTCTTATATTAACCAAAATATAAAATGATCTAATCGGGTCTCTGATTGCCCTATCATAGAAGTTTAGCAGTGCATTTTACTCGCCATTCCACGCGCTTTAAGATGCCGCCTAGCCCAGTACGCTATCTAAATTAGGAGCGACGTAAGTTGAACAAATGTGATAGAATTACGCTGAATTCTTATATTAACCGTAATATAAAATGATCTAATCGGGTCTCTGTTTGCCTTATCCTAGAAGTTAAGTATTGCATTTTACTCGCCATTTCATGCGCTTTGAGATGCCGCTTAGCCCAATACGCTATCTGAAATAGGAGCGACGTAAATTGAACAAATGTGATAGAATTTCGCCGAATTCTTAAATTAACCATAATATAAAATGATCTAATCGGGTCTCTGCTTGCCCTACCCTAGAAGTTTAATAGAGCATTTTAGTCGCCATTTCATGCGCTTTGAGATGCCGCTTCGCCCAATACGCTATCTGAAATAGGAGCGACGTAAATTAAACAAATGTGATAGAATTTCCCTGAAATCTTATATTAAACAAAATATAAAATGATCTAATCGGGTCTCTGATTGCCCTTTCATAGAAGTTTAGCAGTGCATTTTACTCGCCATTCCACGCGCTTTAAGATGCCGCCTAGCCCAGTACGCTATCTAAATTAGGAGCGACGTAAGTAGAACAAATGAGATAAAATTTCGCTCAATTCTTAAATTAACCATAATATAAAATGATCTAATCGGGTCTCTGTTTGCCCTACCCTAGAAGTTTAATAGTGCATTTTACTCGCCATTTCATGCGCTTTGAGATGCCGCTTAGTGCAATACGCTATCTGAAATATGAGCGACGTAAATTGAACAAATGTGATAGAATTTCGCTGAATTCTTATATTAACCAAAATATAAAATGATCTAATCGGGTCTCTGTTTGCCCTACCCTAGAAGTTTAATAGTGCATTTCACTCGTCATTCCATGCGCTTTGAGATGCCGCTCAGCACAATAAGCTATCTGAAATACGAGCGACGTAAATAGAACAATTGTGATAGAATTTCGCTGAATTCTTATATTAACCAAAATATAAAATGATCTAATCGGGTCTCTGATTGCCCTATCATAGAAGTTTAGCAGTGCATTTTACTCGCCATTCCACGCGCTTTAAGATGCCGCATAGCCCAGTTCGCTATCTGAAATATGAGCGACGTACATTGAACAAATGTGATAGAATTTCGCTGAATTCTTATATTAACCAAAATATAAAATGATCTAATCGGGTCTCTGTTTGCCTTATCCTAGAAGTTTAGTAGTGCATTTCACTCGTCATTTCATGCGCTTTGAGATGCCGCTAAGCACAATAAGCTATCTGGAATAGCAGCGACGTAAATTGAACAAATGTGATAGAATTACGCCGCATTCTTATATTAACCGTAATATAAAAGGATCTAATCAGGTCTCTGTTTGCCTTATCCTAGAAGTTTAATAGTGCATTTTACTCGCCATTCCACGCGCTTTAAGATGCCGCCTAGCCCAGTACGCTACCTGAAATAGGAGCGACGTAAGTTGAACAAATGTGATAGAATTACGCTGAATTCTTATATTAACCGTAATATAAAATGAACTAATCGGGTCTCTGTTTGCCCTATCATAGAAGTTTAATAGTGCATTTTACTCGCCATGTCATGTGCTTTAAGGTGCCGCATAGCCCAATACGCTGTCTGGAATAGGAGCGACGTAAATTGAACAAATGTGATAGAATTTCCCTGAATTCTTATATTAACCTTAATGTAAAATGATCTAATCGGGTCTCTGTTCGCCCTACCATAGAAGTCTAATAGTGCATTTCACTCGCCATTTCATGCGCTTTGAGATGCCGCTTAGCACAATACGCTATCTGAAATAGGAGCGACGTAAATTGAACAAATGTGATAGAATTACGCTGAATTCTTATATTAACCGTATTATAAAATGATCTAATCGGGTCTCTGTTTGCCTTATCCTAGAAGTTTAATAGTGCATTTTACTCGCCATTCCACGCGCTTCAAGATGCCGCCCAGCCCAGTGCGCTATCTGAAATAGGAGCGACGTAAATTGAACAGATGTGATAAAATTTAGCTGACATCTTAAATTAACCATAATATAAAATGATCTAATCGGGTCTCTGTTTGCCCAACCCTAGAGGTTTAATAGTGCATTTTACTCGCCATTCCATGCGCCTTCAAATGCCTCTTAGCCAAATACGCTATCTGAAATAGGAGCGACGTAAGTTGAACAAATGTGATAGAATTTCGCTGAATTCTTTTATTAACCAAAATATGAAATGATCTGATCGGGTCTCTGTTCGCCCTTGCCTAGAAGTTTAAGAGTGCATTTTATTCGCCATTTCATGCGCTTGGAGATGCCGCTTAGCCCAATCCGCTATCTGGAATAGGAGCGACGTAAATTGAACAAATGTGATAGAATTACGCTGAATTCTTATATTAACCGTAATATAAAATGATCTAATCGGGTCTCTGTTTGCCCTATCATAGAAGTTTAATAGTGCATTTTACTCGCCATGTCATGTGCTTTAAGGTGCCGCATAGCCCAATACGCTGTCTGGAATAGGAGCGACGTAAATTGAACAAATGTGATAGAATTTCCCTGAATTCTTATATTAACCTTAATGTAAAATGATCTAATCGGGTCTCTGTTCGCCCTACCATAGAAGTCTAATAGTGCATTTCACTCGCCATTTCATGCGCTTTGAGATGCCGCTTAGCACAATACGCTATCTGAAATAGGAGCGACGTAAATTGAACAAATGTGATAGAATTACGCTGAATTCTTATATTAACCGTATTATAAAATGATCTAATCGGGTCTCTGTTTGCCTTATCCTAGAAGTTTAATAGTGCATTTTACTCGCCATTCCACGCGCTTCAAGATGCCGCCCAGCCCAGTGCGCTATCTGAAATAGGAGCGACGTAAATTGAACAGATGTGATAAAATTTAGCTGACATCTTAAATTAACCATAATATAAAATGATCTAATCGGGTCTCTGTTTGCCCAACCCTAGAAGTTTAATAGTGCATTTTACTCGCCATTTCATGCGCCTTGAAATGCCTCTTAGCCCAATACGCTATCTGAAATAGGAGCGACGTAAGTTGAACAAATGTGATAGAATTTCGCTGAATTCTTTTATTAACCATAATGTAAAATGATCTGATCGGGTCTCTGTTCGCCCTTGCCTAGAAGTTTAAGAGTGCATTTTATTCGCCATTTCATGCGCTTGGACATGCCGCTTAGCCCAATACGCTATCTGGAATAGGAGCGACGTAAATTGAACAAATGTGATAGAATTTCCCTGAATTCTTATATTAACCTTAATGTAAAATGATCTAATCGGGTCTCTGATTGCCCTATCATAGAAGTTTAGCAGTGCATTTTACTCGCCATTCCACGCGCTTTAAGATGCCGCCTAGCCCAGTACGCTATCTAAATTAGGAGCGACGTAAGTAGAACAAATGAGATAGAATTTCGCTCAATTCTTAAATTAACCATAATATAAAATGATCTAATCGGGTCTCTGTTTGCCCTACCCTAGGACTTTAATAGTGCATTTTATTCGCCATCTCATACGCTTTGAGATGCCGCTTTGCCCAATACGCTATCTGAAATAGGAGAGCCGTAAATTAAACAAATGTGACAGAATTTCACTGAATTCTTATATTAACCAAAATATGAAATGATCTAATCGGGTCTCTGATTGCCCTAGCATAGAAGTATAATAGTGCATTTTACTCGTCATTCCGCGCGCTTTAAGATGCCGCCTAGCCCAGTACGCTACCTGTAATAGGAGCGACGTAAGTTGAACAAATGTGATAGAATTACGCTGAATTCTTATATTAACCGTAATATAAAATGATCTAATCGGGTCTCTGTTTGCCCTATCATAGAAGTTTAATAGTGCATTTTACTCGCCATTCCACGCGCTTCAAGATGCCGCCTAGCCCAGTACGCTATCTGAAATAGGAGCGACGTAAATTGAACAGATGTGATAAAATTTAGCTGACATCTTAAATTAACCATAATATAAAATGATCTAATCGGGTCTCTGTTTGCCCAACCCTAGAAGTTTAATAGTGCATTTTACTCGCCATTTCATGCGCCTTCAAATGCATCTTAGCCCAATACGCTATCTGAAATAGGAGCGACGTAAGTTGAACAAATGTGATAGAATTTCGCTGAATTCTTTTATTAACCATAATCTAAAATGATCTGATCGGGTCTCTGTTCGCCCTTGCCTAGAAGTTTAAGAGTGCATTTTATTCGCCATTTCATGCGCTTGGAGATGCCGCTAAGCACAATAAGCTATCTGAAATACGAGCGACGTAAATAGAACAATTGTGATAGAATTTCGCTGAATTCTTATATTAACCAAAATATAAAATGATCTAATCGGGTCTCTGATTGCCCTATCATAGAAGTTTAGCAGTGCATTTTACTCGCCATTCCACGCGCTTTAAGAGGCCGCCTAGCCCAGTACGCTATCTAAATTAGGAGCGACGTAAGTTGAACAAATGTGATAGAATTACGCTGAATTCTTATATTATCCGTAATATAAAATGATCTAATCGGGTCTCTGTTTGCCTTATCCTAGAAGTTTAGTATTGCATTTTACTCGCCATTTCATGCGCTTTGAGATGCCGCTTAGCCCAATACGCTATCTGAAATAGGAGCGACGTAAATTGAACAAATGTGATAGAATTTCGCCGAATTCTTAAATTAACCATGATATAAAATGATCTAATCGGGTCTCTGCTTGCCCTACCCTAGAAGTTTAATAGTGCATTTTAGTCGCCATTTCATGCGCTTTGAGATGCCGCTTCGCCCAATACGCTATCTGAAATAGGAGCGACGTAAATTAAGCAAATGTGATAGAATTTCATTGAATTCTTATATTAACCAAAATATGAAATGATCTAATCGGGTCTCTGTTGGCCCTACCCTAGAAGTTTAATAGTGCATTTTACTCGCCATTTCATGCGCTTTGAGATGCCGCTTAGTGCAATACGCTTACTGAAATAGGAGCGACGTAAATTGAACAAATGTGATAGAATTTCGCCGAATTCTTAAATTAACCATAATATAAAATGATCTAATCGGGTCTCTGCTTGCCCTACCCTAGAAGTTTAATAGTGCATTTTAGTCGCCATTTCATGCGCTTTGAGATGCCGCTTCGCCCAATACGCTATCTGAAATAGGAGCGACGTAAATTAAACAAATGTGATAGAATTTCCCTGAAATCTTATATTAAACAAAATATAAAATGATCTAATCGGGTCTCTGATTGCCCTATCATAGAAGTTTAGCAGTGCATTTTACTCGCCATTCCACGCGCTTTAAGATGCCGCCTAGCCCAGTACGCTATCTAAATTAGGAGCGACGTAAGTAGAACAAATGAGATAGAATTTCGCTCAATTCTTAAATTAACCATAATATAAAATGATCTAATCGGGTCTCTGTTTGCCCTACCCTAGAACTTTAATAGTGCATTTTATTCGCCATTTCATACGCTTCGAGATGCCGCTTTGCCCAATACGCTATCTGAAATAGGAGCGACGTAAATTAAACAAATGTGATAGAATTTCACTGAATTCATATATTAACCAAAATATGAAATGATCGAATCGGGTCTCTGTTGGCCCTACCCTAGAAGTTTAATAGTGCATTTTACTCGCCATTTCATGCGCTTTGAGATGCCGCTTAGTGCAATACGCTATCTGAAATATGAGCGACGTAAATTGAACAAATGTGATAGAATTTCGCTGAATTCTTATATTAACCAAAATATAAAATGATCTAATCGGGTCTCTGTTTGCCCCACCCTAGAAGTTTAATAGTGCATTTCACTCGTCATTCCATGCGCTTTGAGATGCCGCTAAGCACAATAAGCTATCTGAAATACGAGCGACGTAAATAGAACAATTGTGATAGAATTTCGCTGAATTCTTATATTAACCAAAATATAAAATGATCTAATCGGGTCTCTGATTGCCCTATCATAGAAGCTTAGCCGTGCATTTTACTCGCCATTCCACGCGCTTTAAGATGCCGCATAGCCCAGTTCGCTATCTGAAATATGAGCGACGTACATTGAACAAATGTGATAGAATTTCGCTGAATTCTTATATTAACCAAAATATAAAATGATCTAATCGGGTCTCTGTTTGCCTTATCCTAGAAGTTTAGTAGTGCATTTCACTCGTCATTTCATGCGCTTTGAGATGCCGCTAAGCACAATAAGCTATCTGGAATAGCAGCGACGTAAATTGAACAAATGTGATAGAATTACGCCGCATTCTTATATTAACCGTAATATAAAATGATCTAATCAGGTCTCTGTTTGCCTTATCCTAGAAGTTTAATAGTGCATTTTACTCGCCATTCCACGCGCTTTAAGATGCCGCCTAGCCCAGTACGCTACCTGAAATAGGAGCGACGTAAGTTGAACAAATGTGATAGAATTACGCTGAATTCTTATATTAACCGTAATATAAAATGATCTAATCGGGTCTCTGTTTGCCCTATCATAGAAGTTTAATAGTGCATTTTACTCGCCATTTCATGTGCTTTAAGGTGCCGCATAGCCCAATACGCTGTCTGGAATAGGAGCGACGTAAATTGAACAAATGTGATAGAATTTCCCTGAATTCTTATATTAACCTTAATGTAAAATGATCTAATCGGGTCTCTGTTCGCCCTACCATAGAAGTCTAATAGTGCATTTCACTCGCCATTTCATGCGCTTTGAGATGCCGCTTAGCACAATACGCTATCTGAAATAGGAGCGACGTAAATTGAACAAATGTGATAGAATTACGCTGAATTCTTATATTAACCGTATTATAAAATGATCTAATCGGGTCTCTGTTTGCCTTATCCTAGAAGTTTAATAGTGCATTTTACTCGCCATTCCACGCGCTTCAAGATGCCGCCCAGCCCAGTGCGCTATCTGAAATAGGAGCGACGTAAATTGAACAGATGTGATAAAATTTAGCTGACATCTTAAATTAACCATAATATAAAATGATCTAATCGGGTCTCTGTTTGCCCTACCCTAGAACTTTAATAGTGCATTTTATTCGCCATTTCATACGCTTTGAGATGCCGCTTTGCCCAATACGCTATCTGAAATAGGAGCGACGTAAATTAAACAAATGTGATAGAATTTCACTGAATTCTTATATTAACCAAAACATGAAATGATCTAATCGGGTCTCTGTTGGCCCAACCCTAGAAGTTTAATAGTGCATTTTACTCGCCATTTCATGCGCTTTGAGATGCCGCTTAGTGCAATACGCTATCTGAAATATGAGCGACGTAAATTGAACAAATGTGATAGAATTTCGCTGAATTCTTATATTAACCAAAATATAAAATGATCTAATCGGGTCTCTGATTGCCGTATCATAGAAGTTTAGCAGTGCATTTTACTCGCCATTCCACGCGCTTTAAGATGCCGCCTAGCCCAGTACGCTATCTAAATTAGGAGCGACGTAAGTTGAACAAATGTGATAGAATTACGCTGAATTCTTATATTAACCGTAATATAAAATGATCTAATCGGGTCTCTGTTTGCCTTATCCTAGAAGATAAGTATTGCATTTTACTCGCCATTTCATGCGCTTTGAGATGCCGCTTAGCCCAATACGCTATCTGAAATAGGAGCGACGTAAATTGAACAAATGTGATAGAATTTCGCCGAATTCTTAAATTAACCATAATATAAAATGATCTAATCGGGTCTCTGCTTGCCCTACCCTAGAAGTTTAATAGAGCATTTTAGTCGCCATTTCATGCGCTTTGAGATGCCGCTTCGCCCAATACGCTATCTGAAATAGGAGCGACGTAAATTAAACAAATGTGATAGAATTTCCCTCAAATCTTATATTAAACAAAATATAAAATGATCTAATCGGGTCTCTGATTGCCCTATCATAGAAGTTTAGCAGTGCATTTTACTCACCATTCCACGCGCTTTAAGATGCCGCCTAGCCCAGTACGCTATCTAAATTAGGAGCGACGTAAGTTGAACATATGAGATAGAATTTCGCTGAATTCTTATATTAACCAAAATATAAAATGATCTAATCGGGTCTCTGATTGCCCTATCATAGAAGTTTAGCAGTGCATTTTACTCGCCATTCCACGCGCTTTAAGATGCCGCCTAGCCCAGTACGCTATCTAAATTAGGAGCGACGTAAGTTGAACAAATGTGATAGAATTACGCTGAATTCTTATATTAACCGTAATATAAAATGATCTAATCGGGTCTCTGTTTGCCTTATCCTAGAAGTTAAGTATTGCATTTTACTCGCCATTTCATGCGCTTTGAGATGCCGCTTAGCCCAATACGCTATCTGAAATAGGAGCGACGTAAATTGAACAAATGTGATAGAATTTCGCCGAATTCTTAAATTAACCATAATATAAAATGATCTAATCGGGTCTCTGCTTGCCCTACCCTAGAAGTTTAATAGAGCATTTTAGTCGCCATTTCATGCGCTTTGAGATGCCGCTTCGCCCAATACGCTATCTGAAATAGGAGCGACGTAAATTAAACAAATGTGATAGAATTTCCCTGAAATCTTATATTAAACAAAATATAAAATGATCTAATCGGGTCTCTGATTGCCCTTTCATAGAAGTTTAGCAGTGCATTTTACTCGCCATTCCACGCGCTTTAAGATGCCGCCTAGCCCAGTACGCTATCTAAATTAGGAGCGACGTAAGTAGAACAAATGAGATAAAATTTCGCTCAATTCTTAAATTAACCATAATATAAAATGATCTAATCGGGTCTCTGTTTGCCCTACCCTAGAAGTTTAATAGTGCATTTTACTCGCCATTTCATGCGCTTTGAGATGCCGCTTAGTGCAATACGCTATCTGAAATATGAGCGACGTAAATTGAACAAATGTGATAGAATTTCGCTGAATTCTTATATTAACCAAAATATAAAATGATCTAATCGGGTCTCTGTTTGCCCTACCCTAGAAGTTTAATAGTGCATTTCACTCATCATTCCACGCGCTTTATGATGCCGCCCAGCTCAATAAGCTATCTGAAATACGAGCGACGTAAATAGAACAATTGTGATAGAATTTCCCTGAATTCTTATATTAACCAAAATATAAAATGATCTAATCGGGTCTCTGATTGCCCTATCATAGAAGTTTAGCAGTGCATTTTACTCGCCATTCCACGCGCTTTAAGATGCCGCATAGCCCAGTTCGCTATCTGAAATATGAGCGACGTACATTGAACAAATGTGATAGAATTTCGCTGAATTCTTATATTAACCAAAATATAAAATGATCTAATCGGGTCTCTGTTTGCCTTATCCTAGAAGTTTAGTAGTGCATTTCACTCGTCATTTCATGCGCTTTGAGATGCCGCTAAGCACAATAAGCTATCTGGAATAGCAGCGACGTAAATTGAACAAATGTGATAGAATTACGCCGCATTCTTATATTAACCGTAATATAAAATGATCTAATCAGGTCTCTGTTTGCCTTATCCTAGAAGTTTAATAGTGCATTTTACTCGCCATTCCACGCGCTTTAAGATGCCGCCTAGCCCAGTACGCTACCTGAAATAGGAGCGACGTAAGTTGAACAAATGTGATAGAATTACGCTGAATTCTTATATTAACCGTAATATAAAATGATCTAATCGGGTCTCTGTTTGCCCTATCATAGAAGTTTAATAGTGCATTTTACTCGCCATGTCATGTGCTTTAAGGTGCCGCATAGCCCAATACGCTGTCTGGAATAGGAGCGACGTAAATTGAACAAATGTGATAGAATTTCCCTGAATTCTTATATTAACCTTAATGTAAAATGATCTAATCGGGTCTCTGTTCGCCCTACCATAGAAGTCTAATAGTGCATTTCACTCGCCATTTCATGCGCTTTGAGATGCCGCTTAGCACAATACGCTATCTGAAATAGGAGCGACGTAAATTGAACAAATGTGATAGAATTACGCTGAATTCTTATATTAACCGTATTATAAAATGATCTAATCGGGTCTCTGTTTGCCTTATCCTAGAAGTTTAATAGTGCATTTTACTCGCCATTCCACGCGCTTCAAGATGCCGCCCAGCCCAGTGCGCTATCTGAAATAGGAGCGACGTAAATTGAACAGATGTGATAAAATTTAGCTGACATCTTAAATTAACCATAATATAAAATGATCTAATCGGGTCTCTGTTTGCCCAACCCTAGAGGTTTAATAGTGCATTTTACTCGCCATTTCATGCGCCTTCAAATGCCTCTTAGCCAAATACGCTATCTGAAATAGGAGCGACGTAAGTTGAACAAATGTGATAGAATTTCGCTGAATTCTTTTATTAACCAAAATATGAAATGATCTGATCGGGTCTCTGTTCGCCCTTGCCTAGAAGTTTAAGAGTGCATTTTATTCGCCATTTCATGCGCTTGGAGATGCCGCTTAGCCCAATCCGCTATCTGGAATAGGAGCGACGTAAATTGAACAAATGTGATAGAATTTCCCTGAATTCTTATATTAACCTTAATGTAAAATGATCTAATCGGGTCTCTGATTGCCCTATCATAGAAGTTTAGCAGTGCATTTTACTCGCCATTCCACGCGCTTTAAGATGCCGCCTAGCCCAGTACGCTATCTAAATTAGGAGCGACGTAAGTTGAACAAATGAGATAGAATTTCGCTCAATTCTTAAATTAACCATAATATAAAATGATCTTATCGGGTCTCTGTTTGCCCTACCCTAGAAGTTTAATAGTGCATTTCACTCGTCATTTCATGCGCTTTGAGATGCCGCTAAGCACAATAAGCTATCTGAAATACGAGCGACGTAAATAGAACAATTGTGATAGAATTTCGCTGAATTCTTATATTAACCAAAATATAAAATGATCTAATCGGGTCTCTGATTGCCCTATCATAGAAGTTTAGCAGTGCATTTTACTCGCCATTCCACGCGCTTTAAGATGCCGCCTAGCCCAGTACGCTATCTAAATTAGGAGCGACGTAAGTTGAACAAATGTGATAGAATTACGCTGAATTCTTATATTAACCGTAATATAAAATGATCTAATCGGGTCTCTGTTTGCCTTATCCTAGAAGTTTAGTATTGCATTTTATTCGCCATTTCATACGCTTTGAGATGCCGCTTTGCCCAATACGCTATCTGAAATAGGAGCGCCGTAAATTAAACAAATGTGATAGAATTTCACTGAATTCTTATATTAACCAAAATATGAAATGATCTAATCGGGTCTCTGATTGCCCTAGCATAGAAGTTTAATAGTGCATTTTACTCGCCATTCCGCGCGCTTTAAGATGCCGCATAGCCCAGTTCGCTATCTGAAATATGAGCGACGTACATTGAACAAATGTGATAGGATTTCGCTGAATCCTTATATTAACCAAAATATAAAATGATCTAATCGGGTCTCTGTTTGCCTTATCCTAGAAGTTTAATAGTGCATTTCACTCGTCATTTCATGCGCTTTGAGATGCCGCTAAGCACAATAAGCTATCTGGAATAGCAGCGACGTAAATTGAACAAATGTGATAGAATTACGCCGCATTCTTATATTAACCGTAATATAAAATGATCTATTCAGGTCTCTGTTTGCCTTATCCTAGAAGTTTAATAGTGCATTCTACTCGCCATTCCACGCGCTTTAAGATGCCGCCTAGCCCAGTACGCTACCTGAAATAGGAGCGACGTAAGTTGAACAAATGTGATAGAATTACGCTGAATTCTTATATTAACCGTAATATAAAATGATCTAATCGGGTCTCTGTTTGCCCTACCCTAGACGTTTAATAGTGCATTTTCCTCGCCATTTCATGCGCTTTGAGATGCCGCTTAGCCCAATACGCTATCAGAAATACGAGCGCCGTAAATTGAACAAATGTGATAGAATTTCCGTGAATTCTTATATTAACTTCAATGTAAAATGATCTAATCGTGTCTCTGTTCGCCCTACCATAGAAGTCTAATAGCGCATTTCACTCGCCATTTCATGCGCATTGAGATGCTGCTTAGCCCAATACGCTGTCTGAAATAGGAGCGACGAAAGTTGAACAAAGGTGATAGAATTTCGCTGAATTATTTTATTAACCAGAATGTAAAATGATCTAATCTGGTCTCTGTTCGCCCTAGCCTAGAAGTTTAATAGTGGATTTTACTCGGCATTCCACGCGCTTTAAGATGCCGCCTAGCCCAGTACGCTATCTGAAATAGGAGCGACCTAAATTGAACGAATGTGATAGAATTTTGCTGAATTCTTAAATTAACCATAATATAAAATGATCTAATCGGGTCTCTGCTTGCCCTACCCTAGAAGTTTAACAGTGCATTTTACTCGCCATTTCATGCGCTTTGAGATGCCGCATAGCCCAATACGCTATCTGAAATAGGAGCGACCTAAATTGAACGAATGTGATAGAATTTTGCTGAATTCTTAAATTAACCATAATATAAAATGATCTAATCGGGTCGCTGCTTGCCCTACCCTAGAAGTTTAATAGTGCATTTTAGTCGCCATTTCATGCGCTTTGAGATGCCGCTTCGCCCAATACGCTATCTGAAATAGGAGCGACGTAAATTAAACAAATGTGATAGAATTTCCCTGAAATCTTATATTAAACAAAATATAAAATGATCTAATCGGGTCTCTGATTGCCCTATCATAGAAGATTAGTAGTGCATTTTACTCGCCATTCCACGCGCTTTAAGATGCCGCCTAGCCCAGTACGCTATCAGAATTAGGAGCGACGTAACTTGAACAAATGTGATAGAATTACGCTGCATTCTTATATTAACCGTAATATAAAATGATCTAATCGGGTCTCTGTTTGCCCTACTCTAGAAGTTTAACAGTGCATTTTACTCGCCATTTCATGCGCTTTGAGATGCCGCATAGCCCAATACGCTATCTGAAACAGGAGCGACGTAAATTGAACAAATATGATAGAATTTGGCTGAATTCTTAAATTAACCATAATATAAAATGATCTAATCGGGTCTCTGTTTGACCTACCCTAGAAGTTTAACAGTGCATTTTACTCGCCATTTCATGTGCTTTGAGATGCCGCATAGCCCAATACGCTATCTGGAATAGGAGCGACGTAAATTGAACAAATGTGATAAAATTTCTGTGAATTCTTATATTAACCTCAATGTAAAATGATCTAATCGGGTCTCTGTTCGCCCTACCATAGAAGTCATATAGTGCATTTCACTCGCCATTTCATGCGCTTTGAGATGCCGCTTAGACCAATACGCTATCTGAAATAGGAGCGACCTAAATTGAACGAATGTGATAGAATTTTGTTGAATTCTTAAATTAACCATAATATAAAATGATATAATCGAATCTCAGCTTGCCCTACCCTAGAAGTTTAATAGTGCATTTTACTCGTCATTTCATGCGCTTTGAGATGCCGCTTTGCCCAATACGCTATCTGAAATAGGAGCGACGTAAATTGAACGAATGTGATAGAATTTCGCTCAATTCTTAAATTAACCATAATATAAAATGATCTAATCGGGTCTCTGTTTGACCTACCCTAGAAGTTTAAAAGTGCATTTTACTCGCCATTTCATATGCTTTGAGATGCCGCATAGCCCAAAACGCTATCTGGAATAGGAGCGACGTAAATTGAACAAATGTGATAGAATTTCCCTGAATTCTTATATTAACCTTAATGTAAAATGATCTAATCGGGTCTCTGTTCGCCCTACCATAGAAGTCTAATAGTGCATTTCACTCGCCATTCCACGCGCTTTAAGATGCCGCCGAGCCCAGTACGGTATCTGAAATAGGAGCGACGTAAACTGAACAAATGTGATAGAATTTTGCTGAATTCTTAAATTAACCATAATATAAAATGATCTAATCGGGTCTCTGTACGCCCTACCATAGAAATCTAATAGTGCATTTTAGTCGCCATTTCATGCGCTTTGAGATGCCGCTTCGCCCAATACGCTATCTGAAATGGGAGCGACGTAAATTGAACAAATGTGATAGAATTTCCCTGAAATCTTATATTAAACAAAATATAAAATGATCTAATCGGGTCTCTGATTGCCCTATCATACAAGATTTGTAGTGCATTTTACTCGCCATTCCACGCGCTTTAAGATGCCGCCTATCCCAGTACGCTATCTGAAATATGAGCGACGTAAGTTGAACAAATGTGATAGAATTTCGCTGAATTCTTATATTAACCGTAATATAAAATGATGTAATCGGACCTCTGTTTGCCCTATCATAGAAGTTTGATAGTGCATTATACTCGCCATTTCATGTGCTTTAAGCTGCCGCATAGCCCAATACGCTACCTGGAATAGGAGCGACGTAAATTGAACAAATGTGATAGAATTTCCCTGAATTCTTAAATTAACCTTAATGTAAAATGATCTAATCGGGTCTCTGTTCGCCCTACCATAGAAGTCTAATAGTGCATTTCACTCGCCATTCCACGCGCTTTAAGATGCGGCCGAACCCAGTACGTTATCTGAAATAGGAGCGACGTAAATTGAACCAATGTGATAGAATTTTGCTGAAATCTTAAATTAACCATAATATAAAATGATCTACTCGGGTCTCTGCTTGCTCTACCCTAGAAGTTTAATAGTGCATTTCACTCGCCATTCCACGCGCTTTAAGATGCGGCCGAACCCAGTACGTTATCTGAAATATGAGCGATATAAGTTGAACAAATGTGATAGAATTTCGCTGAACCCTTTTATTAACCATAACGTGAAATGATCTAATCGGATCTCTGTTCGCCCTAGCCTAGAACTTTAATAGTGCGTTTTATTCGCCATTTCATACACTTTGAGATGCCGCATAGCCCAATACGCTATCTGAAATAGGAGCGACGTAAATTGAACAAATGTGATAGAATTTTGCTGAATTCTTAAATTAACCATAATATAAAATGATCTAATCGGGTGTCTGTTTGCCCTACCCTAGAAGCTTAATATTGCATTTTACTCGCCATTTCATGCGCTTTGAGCTGCCGCTTAGCCCAATACGCTATCTGAAATAGGAGCGACGTAAGTTGAAAAAATGTGATAGAGTTTCGCTGAATTCTTTTATGAACCATAATGTAAAATGATCTAATCGGATCACTGTTCGCCCTAGCCTAGAACTTTAATAGTGCATTTTATTCGCCATTTCATACGCTTTGAGATGCCGCTTTGCCCAATACGGTATCTGAAATAGAAGCGGCGTAAATTGAACAAATGCGATAGAATTTCCCTGAAATCTTATATTAAACAAAATATAAAATGATCTAATCGGGTCTCTGGTTGCCCTATCATAGAAGTTTAGTAGTGCATTTTACTCGCCATTCCACGCGCTTTATGATGCCGCCTAGCCCAGTACGGTATCTGAAATAGGAGCTACGTAAGTTGAACAAATGTGATAGAATTACGCTGAATTCTTATATTAACCGTAATATAAAATGATGTAATCGGGTCTCTGTTTGCCCTACCCTAGAAGTTTAATGGTGCATTTTATTCTCCATTTCATGCGCTTTGAGATGCCGCTTAGCCCAATACGCTATCTGAAATAGGAGCGACGTAAATTGAACAAATGTGATAGAATTTCCCTGAAATCTTATATTAAACAAAATATAAAATGATCTAATCGGGTCTCTGATTGCCCTATCATAGAAGATTAGTAGTGCATTTTACTCGCCATTCCACGCGCTTTAAGATGCCGCCTAGCCCAGTACGCTATCTGAAATATGAGCGACGTAAGTTGAACAAATGTGATAGAATTACGCTGCATTCTTACATTAACCGTAATATAAAATGATGTAATCGGGCCTCTGTTTGCCTTACCCTAGAAGTTTAATGGTGCATTTTATTCTCCATTTCATGCGCTTTGAGATGCCGCCTAGCCCAGTACGCTAACTAAATTAGGAGCGACGTAAGTTGAACAAATGAGATAGAATTTCGCTGAATTCTTATATTAACCAAAATATAAAATGATCTAATCGGGTCTCTGATTGCCGTATCATAGAAGTTTAGCAGTGCATTTTACTCGCCATTCCACGCGCTTTAAGATGCCGCCTAGCCCAGTACGCTATCTAAATTAGGAGCGACGTAAGTTGAACAAATGTGATAGAATTACGCTGAATTCTTATATTAACCGTAATATAAAATGATCTAATCGGGTCTCTGTTTGCCTTATCCTAGAAGTTAAGTATTGCATTTTACTCGCCATTTCATGCGCTTTGAGATGCCGCTTAGCCCAATACGCTATCTGAAATAGGAGCGACGTAAATTGAACAAATGTGATAGAATTTCGCCGAATTCTTAAATTAACCATAATATAAAATGATCTAATCGGGTCTCTGCTTGCCCTACCCTAGAAGTTTAATAGAGCATTTTAGTCGCCATTTCATGCGCTTTGAGATGCCGCTTCGCCCAATACGCTATCTGAAATAGGAGCGACGTAAATTAAACAAATGTGATAGAATTTCCCTCAAATCTTATATTAACCTTAATGTAAAATGATCTAATCGGGTCTCTGATTGCCCTATCATAGAAGTTTAGCAGTGCATTTTACTCGCCATTCCACGCGCTTTAAGATGCCGCCTAGCCCAGTACGCTATCTAAATTAGGAGCGACGTAAGTAGAACAAATGAGATAGAATTTCGCTCAATTCTTAAATTAACCATAATATAAAATGATCTAATCGGGTCTCTGTTTACCCTACCCTAGAACTTTAATAGTGCATTTTATTCGCCATTTCATACGCTTTGAGATGCCGCTTTGCCCAATACGCTATCTGAAATAGGAGCGACGTAAATTAAACAAATGTGATAGAATTTCACTGAATTCTTATATTAACCAAAACATGAAATGATCTAATCGGGTCTCTGTTGGCCCAACCCTAGAAGTTTAATAGTGCATTTTACTCGCCATTTCATGCGCTTTGAGATGCCGCTTAGTGCAATACGCTATCTGAAATATGAGTGACGTAAATTGAACAAATGTGATAGAATTTCGCTGAATTCTTATATTAACCAAAATATAAAATGATCTAATCGGGTCTCTGATTGCCCTATCATAGAAGTTTAGCAGTGCATTTTACTCGCCATTCCACGCGCTTTAAGATGCCGCCTAGCCCAGTACGCTATCTAAATTAGGAGCGACGTAAGTTGAACAAATGTGATAGAATTACGCTGAATTCTTATATTAACCGTAATATAAAATGATCTAATCGGGTCTCTGTTTGCCTTATCCTAGAAGTTAAGTATTGCATTTTACTCGCCATTTCATGCGCTTTGAGATGCCGCTTAGCCCAATACGCTATCTGAAATAGGAGCGACGTAAATTGAACAAATGTGATAGAATTTCGCCGAATTCTTAAATTAACCATAATATAAAATGATCTAATCGGGTCTCTGCTTGCCCTACTCTAGAAGTTTAATAGAGCATTTTAGTCGCCATTTCATGCGCTTTGAGATGCCGCTTCGCCCAATACGCTATCTGAAATAGGAGCGACGTAAATTAAACAAATGTGATAGAATTTCCCTCAAATCTTATATTAAACAAAATATAAAATGATCTAATCGGGTCTCTGATTGCCCTATCATAGAAGTTTAGCAGTGCATTTTACTCACCATTCCACGCGCTTTAAGATGCCGCCTAGCCCAGTACGCTATCTAAATTAGGAGCGACGTTAGTTGAACAAATGAGATAGAATTTCGCTGAATTCTTATATTAACCAAAATATAAAATGATCTAATCGGGTCTCTGATTGCCCTATCATAGAAGTTTAGCAGTGCATTTTACTCGCCATTCCACGCGCTTTAAGATGCCGCCTAGCCCAGTACGCTATCTAAATTAGGAGCGACGTAAGTAGAACAAATGAGATAGAATTTCGCTCAATTCTTAAATTAACCATAATATAAAATGATCTAATCGGGTCTCTGTTTGCCCTACCCTAGAAGTTTAATAGTGCATTTTACTCGCCATTTCATGCGCTTTGAGATGCCGCTTAGTGCAATACGCTATCTGAAATATGAGCGACGTAAATTGAACAAATGTGATAGAATTTCGCTGAATTCTTATATTAACCAAAATATAAAATGATCTAATCGGGTCTCTGTTTGCCCTACCCTAGAAGTTTAATAGTGCATTTCACTCGTCATTCCATGCGCTTTGAGATGCCGCTAAGCACAATAAGCTATCTGAAATACGAGCGACGTAAATAGAACAATTGTGATAGAATTTCCCTGAATTCTTATATTAACCAAAATATAAAATGATCTAATCGGGTCTCTGATTGCCCTATCATAGAAGTTTAGCAGTGCATTTTACTCGCCATTCCACGCGCTTTAAGATGCCGCATAGCCCAGTTCGCTATCTGAAATATGAGCGACGTACATTGAACAAATGTGATAGAATTTCGCTGAATTCTTATATTAACCAAAATATAAAATGATCTAATCGGGTCTCTGTTTGCCTTATCCTAGAAGTTTAGTAGTGCATTTCACTCGTCATTTCATGCGCTTTGAGATGCCGCTAAGCACAATAAGCTATCTGGAATAGCAGCGACGTAAATTGAACAAATGTGATAGAATTACGCCGCATTCTTATATTAACCGTAATATAAAATGATCTAATCAGGTCTCTGTTTGCCTTATCCTAGAAGTTTAATAGTGCATTTTACTCGCCATTCCACGCGCTTTAAGATGCCGCCTAGCCCAGTACGCTACCTGAAATAGGAGCGACGTAAGTTGAACAAATGTGATAGAATTACGCTGAATTCTTATATTAACCGTAATATAAAATGATCTAATCGGGTCTCTGTTTGCCCTATCATAGAAGTTTAATAGTGCATTTTACTCGCCATGTCATGTGCTTTAAGGTGCCGCATAGCCCAATACGCTGTCTGGAATAGGAGCGACGTAAATTGAACAAATGTGATAGAATTTCCCTGAATTCTTATATTAACCTTAATGTAAAATGATCTAATCGGGTCTCTGTTCGCCCTACCATAGAAGTCTAATAGTGCATTTCACTCGCCATTTCATGCGCTTTGAGATGCCGCTTAGCACAATACGCTATCTGAAATAGGAGCGACGTAAATTGAACAAATGTGATAGAATTACGCTGAATTCTTATATTAACCGTATTATAAAATGATCTAATCGGGTCTCTGTTTGCCTTATCCTAGAAGTTTAATAGTGCATTTTACTCGCCATTCCACGCGCTTCAAGATGCCGCCCAGCCCAGTGCGCTATTTGAAATAGGAGCGACGTAAATTGAACAGATGTGATAAAATTTAGCTGACATCTTAAATTAACCATAATATAAAATGATCTAATCGGGTCTCTGTTTGCCCAACCCTAGAAGTTTAATAGTGCATTTTACTCGCCATTTCATGCGCCTTCAAATGCCTCTTAGCCAAATACGCTATCTGAAATAGGAGCGACGTAAGTTGAACAAATGTGATAGAATTTCGCTGAATTCTTTTATTAACCAAAATATGAAATGATCTGATCGGGTCTCTGTTCGCCCTTGCCTAGAAGTTTAAGAGTGCATTTTATTCGCCATTTCATGCGCTTGGAGATGCCGCTTAGCCCAATCCGCTATCTGGAATATGAGCGACGTAAATTGAACAAATGTGATAGAATTTCGCTCAATTCTTAAATTAACCATAATATAAAATGATCTTATCGGGTCTCTGTTTGCCCTACCCTAGAAGTTTAATAGTGCATTTCACTCGTCATTTCATGCGCTTTGAGATGCCGCTAAGCACAATAAGCTATCTGAAATACGAGCGACGTAAATAGAACAATTGTGATAGAATTTCGCTGAATTCTTATATTAACCAAAATATAAAATGATCTAATCGGGTCTCTGATTGCCCTATCATAGAAGTTTAGCAGTGCATTTTACTCGCCATTCCACGCGCTTTAAGATGCCGCCTAGCCCAGTACGCTATCTAAATTAGGAGCGACGTAAGTTGAACAAATGTGATAGAATTACGCTGAATTCTTATATTAACCGTAATATAAAATGATCTAATCGGGTCTCTGTTTGCCTTATCCTAGAAGTTTAGTATTGCATTTTATTCGCCATTTCATACGCTTTGAGATGCCGCTTTGCCCAATACGCTATCTGAAATAGGAGCGCCGTAAATTAAACAAATGTGATAGAATTTCACTGAATTCTTATATTAACCAAAATATGAAATGATCTAATCGGGTCTCTGATTGCCCTAGCATAGAAGTTTAATAGTGCATTTTACTCGCCATTCCGCGCGCTTTAAGATGCCGCATAGCCCAGTTCGCTATCTGAAATATGAGCGACGTACATTGAACAAATGTGATAGGATTTCGCTGAATCCTTATATTAACCAAAATATAAAATGATCTAATCGGGTCTCTGTTTGCCTTATCCTAGAAGTTTAATAGTGCATTTCACTCGTCATTTCATGCGCTTTGAGATGCCGCTAAGCACAATAAGCTATCTGGAATAGCAGCGACGTAAATTGAACAAATGTGATAGAATTACGCCGCATTCTTATATTCACCGTAACATAAAATGATCTATTCAGGTCTCTGTTTGCCTTATCCTAGAAGTTTAATAGTGCATTTTACTCGCCATTCCACGCGCTTTAAGATGCCGCCTAGCCCAGTACGCTACCTGAAATAGGAGCGACGTAAGTTGAACAAATGTGATAGAATTACGCTGAATTCTTATATTAACCGTAATATAAAATGATCTAATCGGGTCTCTGTTTGCCCTACCCTAGACGTTTAATAGTGCATTTTCCTCGCCATTTCATGCGCTTTGAGATGCCGCTTTGCCCAATACGCTATCTGAAATAGGAGCGCCGTAAATTAAACAAATGTGATAGAATTTCACTGAATTCTTATATTAACCAAAATATGAAATGATCTAATCGGGTCTCTGTTCGCCCTACCATAGAAGTCTAATAGTGCATTTCACTCGCCATTCCACGCGCTTTAAGATGCGGCCGAACCCAGTACGTTATCTGAAATAGGAGCGACGTAAATTGAACCAATGTGATAGAATTTTGCTGAAATCTTAAATTAACCATAATATAAAATGATCTACTCGGGTCTCTGCTTGCCCTACCCTAGAAGTTTAATAGTGCATTTCACTCGCCATTCCACGCGCTTTAAGATGCGGCCGAACCCAGTACGTTATCTGAAATATGAGCGACGTAAGTTGAACAAATGTGATAGAATTACGCTGCATTCTTATATTAACCGTAATATAAAATGATGTAATCGGGCCTCTGTTTGCCTTACCCTAGAAGTTTAATAGTGCATTATACTCGCCATTTCATGCGCTTCGAGATGCCGCTTAGCCCAATACGCTATCTGAAATAGGAGCGACATAAATTGAACAATTGTGATACAATTTCGCTGAATCCTTAAATTAACCATAATAACAAATGATCTAATCGGGTCTCTGTTTGCCCTACCCTAGAAGTTTAACAGTGCATTTTACTCGCCATTTCATGCGCTTTGAGATGCCGCATAGCCCAATACGCTATCTGAAATAGGAGCGACGTAAATTGAACAAATGTGATAGAATTTCTGTGAATTCTTATATTAACCTCAATGTAAAATGATCTAATCGGGTCTCTGTTCGCCCTACCATAGAAGTCATATAGTGCATTTCACTCGCCATTTCATGCGCTTTGAGATGCCGCTTAGACCAATACGCTATCTGAAATAGGAGCGACCTAAATTGAACGAATGTGATAGAATTTTGTTGAATTCTTAAATTAACCATAATATAAAATGATCTAATCGAATCTCTGCTTGCCCTACCCTAGAAGTTTAATAGTGCATTTTACTCGTCATTTCATGCGCTTTGAGATGCCGCTTTGCCCAATACGCTATCTGAAATAGGAGCGACGTAAATTGAACGAATGTGATAGAATTTCGCTCAATTCTTAAATTAACCATAATATAAAATGATCTAATCGGGTCTCTGTTTGCCGTACCCTAGAGCTTTAATAGTGCATTTTACTCGTCATTTCATGCGCTTTGAGATGCCGCTTAGCCTAATACGCTATCTGAAATAGGAGCGATATAAGTTGAACAAATGTGATAGAATTTCGCTGAACTCTTTTATTAACCATAATGTAAAATGATCTAATCGGATCTCTGTTCGCCCTAGCCTAGAACTTTAATAGTGCGTTTTATTCGCCATTTCATACACTTTGAGATGCCGCATAGCCCAATACGCTATCTGAAATAGGAGCGACGTAAATTGAACAAATGTGATAGAATTTTGCTGAATTCTTAAATTAACCATCATATAAAATGATCTAATCGGGAGTCTGTTTGCCCTACCCTAGAAGCTTAATATTGCATTTTACTCGCCAATTTCATGCGCTTTGAGCTGCCGCTTAGCCCAATACGCTATCTGAAATAGGAGCGACGTAAGTTGAAAAAATGTGATAGAGTTTCGCTGAATTCTTTTATGAACCATAATGTAAAATGATCTAATCGGGTCTCTGTTCTCCCTAGCCTAGAAGTTTAATAGTGCATTTTATTCTCCATTTCATGCGCTTTGAGATGCCGCTTAGCCCAATACGCTATCTGAAATAGGAGCGACGTAAATTGAACAAATGTGATAGAATTTCCCTGAAATCTTATATTAAACAAAATATAAAATGATCTAATCGGGTCTCTGATTGCCCCATCATAGAAGATTAGTAGTGCATTTTACTCGCCATACCACGCGCTTTAAGATGCCGCCTAGCCCAGTACGCTATCTGAAATATGAGCGACGTAAGTTGAACAAATGTGATAGAATTACGCTGCATTCTTACATTAACCGTAATATAAAATGATGTAATCGGGCCTCTGTTTGCCTTACCCTAGAAGTTTAATAGTGCATTATACTCGCCATTTCATGCGCTTCGAGATGCCGCTTCGCCCAATACGCTATCTGAAATAGGAGCGACATAAATTGAACAAATGTGATAGAATTTCGCTGCATTCTTAAATTAACCATAAGAACAAATGATCTAATCGGGTCTCTGTTTGCCCTACCCTAGAAGTTTAACAGTGCATTTTGCTCGCCATTTCATGCGCTTTGAGATGCCGCATAGCCCAATACGCTATCTGAAATAGGAGCGACGTAAATTGTACAAATGTGATAGAATTTCTGTGAATTCTTATATTAACCTCAATGTAAAATGATCTAATCGGGTCTCTGTTCGCCCTACCATAGAAGTCATATAGTGCATTTCACTCGCCATTTCATGCGCTTTGAGATGCCGCTTAGCCCAATACGCTCCCTGAAATAGGAGCAACCTAAATTGAACGAATGTGATAGAATTACGCTGCATTCTTATATTAACCGTAATATAAAATGATGTAATCGGGCCTCTGTTTGCCTTACCCTAGAAGTTTAATAGTGCATTATACTCGCCATTTCATGCGCTTCGAGATGCCGCTTAGCCCAATACGGTATCTGACATAGGAGCGACGTAAGTTGAACTAATGTGATAGAATTTCCCTGAATTCTTATATTAACCTTAATGTAAAATGATCTAGTCGGGTCTCTGTTCGCCCTACCATAGACGTCTAATAGTGCATTTCACTCGCCATTCCACGCGCTTTAAGATGCCGCCGAGCCCAGTACGGTATCTGAAATAGGAGCGACGTAAATTGAACAAATGTGATAGAATTTTGCTGAATTCTTAAATTAACCATAATATAAAATGATCTAATCGGGTCTCTGCTTGCCCTACCCTAGAAGTTTAACAGTGCATTTTACTCGCCATTTCATGCGCTTTGAGATGCCGCATAGCCCAATACGCTATCTGAAATAGGAGCGACGTAAATTGAACAAATGTTATAGAATTTCGCTGAATTCTTAAATTAACCATAATATAAAATGATCTAATCGGGTCTCTGTTCGCCCTACCATAGAAGTCTAATAGTGCATTTCACTCGCCATTCCACGCGCTTTAAGATGCGGCCGAACCCAGTACGTTATCTGAAATAGGAGCGACGTAAATTGAACCAATGTGATAGAATTTTGCTGAAATCTTAAATTAACCATAATATAAAATGATCTACTCGGGTCTCTGCTTGCCCTACCCTAGAAGTTTAATAGTGCATTTCACTCGCCATTCCACGCGCTTTAAGATGCGGCCGAACCCAGTACGTTATCTGAAATATGAGCGACGTAAGTTGAACAAATGTGATAGAATTACGCTGCATTCTTATATTAACCGTAATATAAAATGATGTAATCGGGCCTCTGTTTGCCTTACCCTAGAAGTTTAATAGTGCATTATACTCGCCATTTCATGCGCTTCGAGATGCCGCTTAGCCCAATACGCTATCTGAAATAGGAGCGACATAAATTGAACAATTGTGATACAATTTCGCTGAATCCTTAAATTAACCATAATAACAAATGATCTAATCGGGTCTCTGTTTGCCCTACCCTAGAAGTTTAACAGTGCATTTTACTCGCCATTTCATGCGCTTTGAGATGCCGCTTAGCCCAATACGCTATCTGAAATAGGAGCGACGTAAATTGAACAAATGTGATAGAATTTCTGTGAATTCTTATATTAACCTCAATGTAAAATGATCTAATCGGGTCTCTGTTCGCCCTACCATAGAAGTCATATAGTGCATTTCACTCGCCATTTCATGCGCTTTGAGATGCCGCTTAGACCAATACGCTATCTGAAATAGGAGCGACCTAAATTGAACGAATGTGATAGAATTTTGTTGAATTCTTAAATTAACCATAATATAAAATGATCTAATCGAATCTCTGCTTGCCCTACCCTAGAAGTTTAATAGTGCATTTTACTCGTCATTTCATGCGCTTTGAGATGCCGCTTTGCCCAATACGCTATCTGAAATAGGAGCGACGTAAATTGAACGAATGTGATAGAATTTCGCTCAATTCTTAAATTAACCATAATATAAAATGATCTAATCGGGTCTCTGTTTGCCGTACCCTAGAGCTTTAATAGTGCATTTTACTCGTCATTTCATGCGCTTTGAGATGCCGCTTAGCCTAATACGCTATCTGAAATAGGAGCGATATAAGTTGAACAAATGTGATAGAATTTCGCTGAACTCTTTTATTAACCATAATGTAAAATGATCTAATCGGATCTCTGTTCGCCCTAGCCTAGAACTTTAATAGTGCGTTTTATTCGCCATTTCATACACTTTGAGATGCCGCATAGCCCAATACGCTATCTGAAATAGGAGCGACGTAAATTGAACAAATGTGATAGAATTTTGCTGAATTCTTAAATTAACCATAATATAAAATGATCTAATCGGGAGTCTGTTTGCCCTACCCTAGAAGCTTAATATTGCATTTTACTCGCCAATTTCATGCGCTTTGAGCTGCCGCTTAGCCCAATACGCTATCTGAAATAGGAGCGACGTAAGTTGAAAAAATGTGATAGAGTTTCGCTGAATTCTTTTATGAACCATAATGTAAAATGATCTAATCGGGTCTCTGTTCTCCCTAGCCTAGAAGTTTAATAGTGCATTTTATTCTCCATTTCATGCGCTTTGAGATGCCGCTTAGCCCAATACGCTATCTGAAATAGGAGCGACGTAAATTGAACAAATGTGATAGAATTTCCCTGAAATCTTATATTAAACAAAATATAAAATGATCTAATCGGGTCTCTGATTGCCCCATCATAGAAGATTAGTAGTGCATTTTACTCGCCATACCACGCGCTTTAAGATGCCACCTAGCCCAGTACGCTATCTGAAATATGAGCGACGTAAGTTGAACAAATGTGATAGAATTACGCTGCATTCTTACATTAACCGTAATATAAAATGATGTAATCGGGCCTCTGTTTGCCTTACCCTAGAAGTTTAATAGTGCATTATACTCGCCATTTCATGCGCTTCGAGATGCCGCTTCGCCCAATACGCTATCTGAAATAGGAGCGACATAAATTGAACAAATGTGATAGAATTTCGCTGCATTCTTAAATTAACCATAAGAACAAATGATCTAATCGGGTCTCTGTTTGCCCTACCCTAGAAGTTTAACAGTGCATTTTGCTCGCCATTTCATGCGCTTTGAGATGCCGCATAGCCCAATACGCTATCTGAAATAGGAGCGACGTAAATTGTACAAATGTGATAGAATTTCTGTGAATTCTTATATTAACCTCAATGTAAAATGATCTAATCGGGTCTCTGTTCGCCCTACCATAGAAGTCATATAGTGCATTTCACTCGCCATTTCATGCGCTTTGAGATGCCGCTTAGCCCAATACGCTATCTGAAATAGGAGCAACCTAAATTGAACGAATGTGATAGAATTACGCTGCATTCTTATATTAACCGTAATATAAAATGATGTAATCGGGCCTCTGTTTGCCTTACCCTAGAAGTTTAATAGTGCATTATACTCGCCATTTCATGCGCTTCGAGATGCCGCTTAGCCCAATACGGTATCTGACATAGGAGCGACGTAAGTTGAACTAATGTGATAGAATTTCCCTGAATTCTTATATTAACCTTAATGTAAAATGATCTAGTCGGGTCTCTGTTCGCCCTACCATAGACGTCTAATAGTGCATTTCACTCGCCATTCCACGCGCTTTAAGATGCCGCCGAGCCCAGTACGGTATCTGAAATAGGAGCGACGTAAATTGAACAAATGTGATAGAATTTTGCTGAATTCTTAAATTAACCATAATATAAAATGATCTAATCGGGTCTCTGCTTGCCCTACCCTAGAAGTTTAACAGTGCATTTTACTCGCCATTTCATGCGCTTTGAGATGCCGCATAGCCCAATACGCTATCTGAAATAGGAGCGACGTAAATTGAACAAATGTTATAGAATTTCGCTGAATTCTTAAATTAACCATAATATAAAATGATCTAATCGGGTCTCTGTTCGCCCTACCATAGAAGTCTAATAGTGCATTTCACTCGCCATTCCACGCGCTTTAAGATGCGGCCGAACCCAGTACGTTATCTGAAATAGGAGCGACGTAAATTGAACAAATGTGATAGAATTTTGCTGAAATCTTAAATTAACCATAATATAAAATGATCTAATCGGGTCTCTGCTTGCCCTACCCTAGAAGTTTAATAGTGCATTTCACTCGCCATTCCACGCGCTTTAAGATGCGGCCGAACCCAGTACGTTATCTGAAATATGAGCGACGTAAGTTGAACAAATGTGATAGAATTACGCTGCATTCTTATATTAACCGTAATATAAAATGATGTAATCGGGCCTCTGTTTGCCTTACCCTAGAAGTTTAATAGTGCATTATACTCGCCATTTCATGCGCTTCGAGATGCCGCTTAGCCCAATACGCTATCTGAAATAGGAGCGACATAAATTGAACAATTGTGATACAATTTCGCTGAATCCTTAAATTAACCATAATAACAAATGATCTAATCGGGTCTCTGTTTGCCCTACCCTAGAAGTTTAACAGTGCATTTTACTCGCCATTTCATGCGCTTTGAGATGCCGCATAGCCCAATACGCTATCTGAAATAGGAGCGACGTAAATTGAACAAATGTGATAGAATTTCTGTGAATTCTTATATTAACCTCAATGTAAAATGATCTAATCGGGTCTCTGTTCGCCCTACCATAGAAGTCATATAGTGCATTTCACTCGCCATTTCATGCGCTTTGAGATGCCGCTTAGACCAATACGGTATCTGAAATAGGAGCGACCTAAATTGAACGAATGTGATAGAATTTTGTTGAATTCTTAAATTAACCATAATATAAAATGATCTAATCGAATCTCTGCTTGCCCTACCCTAGAAGTTTAATAGTGCATTTTACACGTCATTTCATGCGCTTTGAGATGCCGCTTTGCCCAATACGCTATCTGAAATAGGAGCGACGTAAATTGAACGAATGTGATAGAATTTCGCTCAATTCTTAAATTAACCATAATATAAAATGATCTAATCGGGTCTCTGTTTGCCGTACCCTAGAGCTTTAATAGTGCATTTTACTCGTCATTTCATGCGCTTTGAGATGCCGCTTAGCCTAATACGCTATCTGAAATAGGAGCGATATAAGTTGAACAAATGTGATAGAATTTCGCTGAACCCTTTTATTAACCATAACGTAAAATGATCTAATCGGATCTCTGTTCGCCCTAGCCTAGAACTTTAATAGTGCGTTTTATTCGCCATTTCATACACTTTGAGATGCCGCATAGCCCAATACGCTATCTGAAATAGGAGCGACGTAAATTGAACAAATGTGATAGAATTTTGCTGAATTCTTAAATTAACCATAATATAAAATGATCTAATCGGGTGTCTGTTTGCCCTACCCTAGAAGCTTAATATTGCATTTTACTCGCCATTTCATGCGCTTTGAGCTGCCGCTTAGCCCAATACGCTATCTGAAATAGGAGCGACGTAAGTTGAAAAAATGTGATAGAGTTTCGCTGAATTCTTTTATGAACCATAATGTAAAATGATCTAATCGGATCACTGTTCGCCCTAGCCTAGAACTTTAATAGTGCATTTTATTCGCCATTTCATACGCTTTGAGATGCCGCTTTGCCCAATACGGTATCTGAAATAGAAGCGGCGTAAATTGAACAAATGCGATAGAATTTCCCTGAAATCTTATATTAAACAAAATATAAAATGATCTAATCGGGTCTCTGGTTGCCCTATCATAGAAGTTTAGTAGTGCATTTTACTCGCCATTCCACGCGCTTTATGATGCCGCCTAGCCCAGTACGGTATCTGAAATAGGAGCTACGTAAGTTGAACAAATGTGATAGAATTACGCTGAATTCTTATATTAACCGTAATATAAAATGATGTAATCGGGTCTCTGTTTGCCCTACCCTAGAAGTTTAATGGTGCATTTTATTCTCCATTTCATGCGCTTTGAGATGCCGCTTAGCCCAATACGCTATCTGAAATAGGAGCGACGTAAATTGAACAAATGTGATAGAATTTCCCTGAAATCTTATATTAAACAAAATATAAAATGATCTAATCGGGTCTCTGATTGCCCTATCGTAGAAGATTAGTAGTGCATTTTACTCGCCATTCCACGCGCTTTAAGATGCCGCCTAGCCCAGTACGCTATCTGAAATATGAGCGACGTAAGTTGAACAAATGTGATAGAATTACGCTGCATTCTTACATTAACCGTAATATAAAATGATGTAATCGGGCCTCTGTTTGCCTTACCCTAGAAGTTTAATAGTGCATTATACTCGCCATTACATGCGCTTCGAGATGCCGCTTCGCCCAATACGCTATCTGAAATAGGAGCGACATAAATTGAACAAATGTGATAGAATTTCGCTGCATTCTTAAATTAACCATAAGAACAAATGATCTAATCGGGTCTCTGTTTGCGCTAAACTAGAAGTTTAACAGTGCATTTTACTCGCCATTTCATGCGCTTTGAGATGCCGCATAGCCCAATACGCTATCTGAAATAGGAGCGACGTAAATTGAACAAATGTGATAGAATTTTGCTGAATTCTTAAATTAACCATAATATAAAATGATCTAATCGGGTGTCTGTTTGCCCTACCCTAGAAGCTTAATATTGCATTTTACTCGCCATTTCATGCGCTTTGAGCTGCCGCATAGCCCAATACGCTATCTGAAATAGGAGCGACGTAAGTTGAAAAAATGTGATAGAGTTTCGCTGAATTCTTTTATGAACCATAATGTAAAATGATCTAATCGGGTCTCTGTTCTCCCTAGCCTAGAAGTTTAACAGTGCATTTTACTCGCCATTTCATGCGCTTTGAGATGCCGCATAGCCCAATACGCTATCTCAAATAGGAGCGACGTAAATTGAACAAATGTGATAGAATTTCGCTGAATCCTTATATTAACCAAAATATAAAATGATCTAATCGGGTCTCTTATTGCCCTATCATAGAAGTTTCATAGGGTATTTTACTCGCCATTCCACGCGCTTTAAGATGCCGCCTAGCCCAGTACGCTATCTGAAATAGGAACGACGTAAATTGAACAAGTGTGATAGAATTTCGTTGAATTCTTAAATTAACCATAATATAAAATGATCAAATCGGGTCTCTGTCTGCCATACCCTAGAAGTTTAATAGTGCATTTTATTCGCCATTTCATGCGCTTTGAGATGCCGCTTAGCCCAATACGCTATCTGAAATATCAGCGACGAAAATTGAACAAATGTGATAGAATTTCGCTGAATTCTTATATTAACCTTAATGTAAAATGATCTAACCGGGTCTCTGTTCGCCCTACCCTAGAAGTTTGATAGTGCATTTCTCTCGTCAGTTCATGCGCTTTAAGATGCCGCTTAGCACTGTAACCTATCTGAAATAGGAGCGATGTAAATTGATCAAATGTGATAGAATTTCCCTGAAGTCTTATATTAAACAAAATATAAAATGATCTAATCGGGTCTCTGATTGCCCTATCATAGAAGTTTAGTAGTGCATTTTACTCGCCATTCCACGCGCTTTAAGATGCCGCCTAGCCCAGTACGCTATCTAAAATAGGAGCGACGTAAGTTGAACAAATGTGATAGAATTACGCTTAATTCTTATATTAACCGTAATATAAAATGATCTAATCGGGTCTCTGTTTGCCTTATCCTAGAAGTTTAGTATTGCATTTTACTCGCCATTTCATGCGCTTTGAGATGCCGCTTATTCAAATACGCTATCTGAAATAGGAGCGACGTAAATTGAACAAATGTGATAGAATTTCGCTGAATTCTTAAATTAACCATAATATAAAATGATCTAATCGGGTCTCTGTTCGCCCTACCATAGAAGTCTAATAGTGCATTTTACTCGCCATTTCATGCTCTTTGAGATGCCGCCTAGCCCAGTACGCTATCTGAAATACGAGCGACGTAAGTTGAACAAATGTGATAGAATTTCGCTGAATTCTTTTATTAACCATAATGTGAAATGATCTGATCGGGTCTCTGTTCGCCCTAGCCTAGAAGTTTAATAGTGCATTTCACTCGCCATTCCATGTGCTTTCAGATGCCGCTTAGCCCAATACGCTATCTGAAATCGGAGCGACGTAAATTGAACAAATGTGATAGAATTTCGCTGAATTCTTATATTAACCAAAATATAAAATGATCTAATCGGGTCTCTGATTGCCCTATCATAGACGTTTAAGAGTGCATTTTACTCGCCATTCCACCCGCTTTGAGATGCCGCCTAGCCCAGTACGCTATCTGAAATAGGAGCGACGTAAGTTGAACAAATGTGATAGAATTTCCCTGAAATCTTATATTAAAGAAAATATAAAATGATCTAAACGGGACTCTGATTGCCCTATCATAGAAGTTTAGTAGTGCATTTTACTCGCCCGTCCACGCGCTTTAAGATACCGCCTAGCGCAGTACGCTATCTGAAATAGGAGCGACGTAAATTGAACAAATGTGATAGAATTTTGCTGAATTCTTAAATTAACCATAATATAAAATGATGTAATCGGGTCTCTGTTCGCCCTACCCAAGAGTTTAATAGTGCATTTCTCTCGTCATTTCATGCGCTTTGAGATGCCGCTTAGCCCAATACGCTATCTGAAATAGGAGCGACGTAAATTGAACAAATGTGATAAAATTTCGCTGAATTCTTATATTAACCAAAATATAAAATGATCTAATCGGGTCTCTGATTGCCCTATCATAGAAGATTCATAGTGCATTTCACTCGCCATTCCACGCGCTTTAAGATGCCGCCTAGCCCAGTATCCTATCTGAAATAGGAACGACGTAAATTGAACAAATGTGATAGAATTTTGCTGAATTCTTAAATTAACCATAATATAAAATGATCTAATCGGGTCTCTGATTGCCCTACCCTAGAAGTTTAATAGTGCATTTTACTCGTCATTTCATGCGCTTTGAGATGCCGCTTAGCCCAATAAGCTGTCTGAAATAGGAGCGACGTAAATTGAACAAATGTGATAGAAGTTCCCTGAATACTTATATTAACCTTAATGTAAAATGATCTAATCGGGTCTCTGTTCGCCCTGCCCTAGAAGTTTAATAGTGCATTTTACTCGCCATTTCATGCGCTTTGATATGCCGCTTAGCCCAATAAGCTATCTGAAATAGGAGCGACGTAAAATGAACAAATGTGATAGGATTTCGCTGAATTCTTAAATTAACCATAATATAAAAGGATCTAATCGGGTCTCTATGTGCCAACCCTAGAAGCTTAATAGTGCATTTTACTCGCCCTTTCGTGCGCTGTGAGATGCCGCTTAGCCCAATACGCTATCTGAAATAGGAGCGACGTAAATTGAACAAATGTGATTGAATTTCGCTGAATTCTTATATTAACCAAAATATAACATGATCTAATCGGGTCTCTGATTGCCTTATCATAGAAGTTTAATAGTGCATTTTACTGGACATTCCACGCGCTTTAAGTTGCCGCCTAGCCCAGTACGCTATCTGAAATAAGAGCTACGTAAGTTGAACAAATGTCACAGAATTACGCTGAATTCTTATGTTAACCGTAATATAAAATGATCTAATCGGGTCTCTGTTTGCCTTATCCTAGAAGTTTAATAGTGCATTTTACTCGCCATTTCATGCGCTTTGGGATGCCGCTGAGCCCAATACGCTATCTGAAATAGGAGCGACGTAAATTAAACAAATGTGATAGAACTTCGCTGAATTCTTGTATTAACCATAATATAAAATGATCTAATCGGGTCTCTGATTGCCCTACCCTAGAAGCTTAATAGTGCATTTTACTCACCATTCCACGCGCTTTATGTTGCCACCTAGCCCAGTACGCTATCTGAAATAGGAGCTACGTAAGTTGAACAAATGTCACAGAATTACGCTGAATTCTTATATTAACCAAAATATAAAATGATCTAATCGGGTCTCTGATTGCCCTATCATAGAAGTTTAACAGTGCATTTTACTCGCCATTCCACGCGCTTTAAGTTGCCGTCTAACCCAGCACGCTATCTGAAATAGGAGCTACGTAAGTTGAACAAATGTCACAGAATTACGCTGCATTCTTATATTAACCGTAATATAAAATGATCTAATCGGGTCTCTGTTTGCCTTATCCTAGAAGTTTCATAGTGCATTTTATGAGCCATTTCTTGCGCTTTGAGATGCAGCTTAGCCCAATACGCTGTCTGAAATAGGAGCGACGTAAATTGAACAAATGTGATAGAATTTCGCTGAATTCTTATTTTAACCTTAATGTAAAATGATCTAATCGGGTCTTTGTTCGCCCTACCCTAGAAGTTTAACAGTGCATTTCACTCGTCTCTCATGCGCTCTGAGTTGCCGCTTAGCCCAATAAGCTATCTGAAATAGGAGCGACGTAAGTTGAACAAATGTGATAGAATTTCCCTGAAATCTTATATTAAAGAAAATATAAAATGATCTAAACGGGACTCTGATTGCCCTATCATAGAAGTTTAGTAGTGCATTTACTCGCCCGTCCACGCGCTTTAAGATACCGCGTAGCTCAGCACGCTATCTGAAATAGGAGCGACGTAAATTGAACAAATGTGATAGAATTTTGCTGAATTCTTAAATTAACCATAATATAAAATGATGTAATCGGGTCTCTGTTCGCCCTACCCAAGAAGTTTAATAGTGCATTTCTCTCGTCATTTCATGCGCTTTGAGATGCCGCTTAGCCCAATACGCTATCTGAAATAGGAGCGACGTAAATTGAACAAATGTGATAGAATTTCGCTGAATTCTTATATTAACCGTAATATAAAATGATCTAATCGGGTCTCTGTTTGCCTTACCCTAGAAGTTTAATAGTGCATTTTACTCGCCATTTCATGCGCTTTGAGATGCCGCTTAGCCCAATACGCTATCTGAAATAGGAGCGACGTAAAATGAACAAATGTGTTAGGATTTCGCTGAATTCTTAAATTAACCATAATATAAAATGATCTAATCGGGTCTCTATGTGCCCAACCCTAGAAGCTTAATAGTGCATTTTACTCGCCCTTTCGTGCGCTGTGAGATGCCGCTTAGCCCAATACGCTATCTGAAATAGGAGCGACGTAAATTGAACAAATGTGATAGAATTCGCTGGATTCTTATATTAACCAAAATATAAAATGATCTAATCGGGTCTCTGATTGCCCTATCATAGAAGTTTAATAGTGCATTTTACTGGACATTCCCCGCGCTTTAAGTTGCCGCCTAGCCCAGTACGCTATCTGAAATAGGAGCTACGTAAGTTGAACAAATGTCACAGAATTACGCTGAATTCTTATGTTAACCGTAATATAAAATGATCTAATCGGGTCTCTGTTTGCCTTACCCTAGAAGTTTAATAGTGCATTTTACTCGCCATTTCATGCGCTTTGAGATGCCGCTTAGCCCAATATGCTATCTGATATAGGAGCGACGTAAATTGAACAAATGTGATAGAATTACGCTGAATTCTTATATTAACCAAAATATAAAATGATCTAATCGGGTCTCTGATTGCCCTATCATAGAAGATTAATACTGCATTTCACTCGCCATTCCACGCGCTTTAAGATGCCGCCTAGCCCAGTATGCTATCTGAA
>CAKAJE020001030.1:0-30721 GCA_916610135.2 Macropis europaea | reverse complement strand
TTTAATATAAGATTTCAGGGTAATTCTATCACATTTGTTCAATTTACGTCGCTCCTATTACAGATAGCGTATTGGGCTAAGCGGCATCTCAAGGCGCATGAAATGGCGAATAAAATGCGCTATTAAACTTCTAGGCTAGGGCGAACAGAGCCCCCGATTAGATCATTTTACATTATGGTTCTTAAAAGAATTCAGCGAAATTCTATCACATTTGTTCAACGTACGTCGCTCCTATTTCAGATAGCGTATTGGGCTAAGCGGCATCTCAAAGCGCATGAAATGGCGAGTAAAATGCAATACTAAACTTCTAGGGATAAGGCAAACAGAGACCCGATTAGATCATTTTATATTTTGGTTAATATAAGAATTCAGCGAAATTCTATCACATTTGTTCAACTTACGTCGCTCCTATTTCAGATAGCGTATTGGGATAAGCGGCATCTCAAAGCGCATGAAATGGGGAGTAAAATGCACAATTAAACTATTAGGGTAGGGCAAACAGAGACCCGATTAGATCATTTTTTATTGTGGTTAATTTAAGCATTCAGCAAAAATTCTATCACATTTGTTCAATTTACGTCGCTCCTATTTCAGATAGCGTAGTGGGCTAAGCGGCATCTCAAAGCGCATGAAATGGCGAGTAAAATGCACTATCAAACTTCTAGGATAAGGCAAACAGAGACCCGATTAGATCATTTTATATTACGGTTAATATAAGAATTCAGCGTAATTCTATCACATTTGTTCAACTTACGTCGCTCCTATTTCAGGTAGCGTACTGGGCTAGGCGGCATCTTAAAGGCGCGTGAAATGGCGAGTAAAATGCACTATTAAACTTCTAGGATAAGGCAAACAGAGACCCGATTAGATCATTTTATATTACGGTTAATATAAGAATTCGGCGTAATTCTATCACATTTGTTCAATTTACGTCGCTGCTATTCCAAATAGCTTATTGTGCTTAGCGGCATCTCAAAGCGCATGAAATGACGAGTGAAATGCACTATTAAACTTCTAGGATAAGGCAAACAGAGACCCGATTAGATCATTTTATATTTTGGTTAATATAAGAATTCAGCGAAATTCTATCACATTTGTTCAATTTACGTCGCTCCTATTTCAGATAGCTTATTGGGCAAAGCGGCATCTCAAAGCGCAAGAAATGGCGAGTAAAATGCACTATTAAACTTCTAGGGTAGGGCAAACAGAGACTCGATTAGATCATTTTATGTTATGGTTAATTTAAGAATTGAGCGAAATTCTATCACATTTGTTCAACTTACGTCGCTCCTAATTTAGATAGCGTACTGGGCTAGGCGGCATCTTAAAGCGCGTGGAATGGCGAGTAAAATGCACTGCTAGACTTCTATGATAGGGCAATCAGAGACCCGATTAGATCATTTTATATTTTGTTTAATATAAGATTTCAGGGAAATTCAATCACATTTGTTCAATTTAGGTCGCTCCTATTTCAGATACCGTACTGGGCTAGGCGGCATCTTAAAGCGCGTGGAATGCCGAGCAAAATCCACTATTAAACTTCTAGGCTAGGGCGAACAGAGAACCAGATTAGATCATTTTACATTCTGGTTAATAAAATAATTCAGCGAAATTCTATCACCTTTGTTCAACTTTCGTCGCTCCTATTTCAGATAGCGTATTGGGCTAAGCGGCATGTCAAAGCGCATGAAATGGCGAGTAAAATGCACTATTAAACTTCTAGGGTAGGGCAAACAGAGACCCGATTAGATCATTTTATATTATGGTTAATTTAAGATTCAGCAAAATTCTATCACATTTGTTCAATGTACGTCGCTCCTATTTCGGATAGCGTACTGGGCTAGGCGGCACCCTAAAGCGCGTGGAGTGGCGAGTAAAATGCACTATTAATCTTCTATGATAGGGCAATCGGAGACCCGATTAGATCATTTTATATTTTGGTTAATATAAGAATTCATCGAAATTCTATCACATTTGTTCAATTTACGTCGCTCATATTTCAGATAGCGTATTGGGCTAAGCGGCATCTCAAAGCGCATGAAATGGCGAGCAAAATGCACTATTAAACTTCTAGGGTAGGGCAATCAGTGACCCGATTAGATCATTTTATATTATAGTTAATTTAAGAATTCAGCGAAATTCTATCACATTTGTTCAATTTACGTCGCTCCTATTTCGGATAGCGTATTGGGCTATGCGGTATCTCAAAGCGCATGAAATGGCGAGTAAAATTCAATACTAAACTTCTAGGATAAGGCAAACAGAGACCCGGTTAGATCATTTTATATTACGGTTAATATAAGAATTCAGCGTAATTCTATCACATTTGTTCAATTTACGTCGCTCCTATTTCAGATAGCGTATTGGGCTAAGCGGCATCTCAAGGCGCATGAAATGGCGAATAAAATGCGCTATTAAACTTCTAGGCTGGGGCGAACAGAGACCCGATTAGATCATTTTACATTATGGTTCTTAAAAGAATTCAGCGAAATTCTATCACATTTGTTCAACGTACGTCGCTCCTATTTCAGATAGCGTATTGGGATAAGCGGCATCGAAAAGCGCATGAAATGGCGAGTAAAATGCACAATTAAACTACTAGGGTAGGGCAAACAGAGACCCGATTACATCATTTTATATGTGGTTAATTTAAGAATTCAGCAAAATTCTATCACATTTGTTCAACTTACGTCGCTCCTATTTCAGGTAGCGCACTGGGCTAGGCGGCATCTTAAAGCGCGTGGAATGGCGAGTAAAATGCACTATTAAACTTCTAGGATAAGGCAAAGAGAGACCCGATTAGATCATTTTATATTACGGTTAATATAAGAATTCGGCGTAATTCTATCACATTTGTTCAATTTACGTCGCTGCTATTCCAGATAGCTTATTGTGCTTAGCGGCATCTCAAAGCGCATGAAATGACGAGTGAAATGCACTATTAAACTTCTAGGGTAGGGCAAACAGTGACGCGATTAGATCATTTTATATTTTGGTTAATATAAGAATTCAGCGAAATTCTATCACATTTGTTCAATTTACGTCGCTCATATTTCAGATAGCGAACTGGGCTATGCGTCATCTTAAAGCGCGCGGAATGGCGAGTAAAATGCACTATTAAACTTCTAGGATAAGGCAAACAGAGACCCGATTAGATCATTTTATATTACGGTTAATATAAGAATTCGGCGTAATTCTATCACATTTGTTCAATTTACGTCGCTGCTATTCCAAATAGCTTATTGTGCTTAGCGGCATCTCAAAGCGCATGAAATGACGAGTGAAATGCACTATTAAACTTCTAGGATAAGGCAAACAGAGACCCGATTAGATCATTTTATATTTTGGTTAATATAAGAATTCAGCGAAATTCTATCACATTTGTTCAATTTACGTCGCTCCTATTTCAGATAGCTTATTGGGCAAAGCGGCATCTCAAAGCGCAAGAAATGGCGAGTAAAATGCACTATTAAACTTCTAGGGTAGGGCAAACAGAGACTCGATTAGATCATTTTATGTTATGGTTAATTTAAGAATTGAGCGAAAATTCTATCACATTTGTTCAACTTACGTCGCTCCTAATTTAGATAGCGTACTGGGCTAGGCGGCATCTTAAAGCGCGTGGAATGGCGAGTAAAATGCACTGCTAGACTTCTATGATAGGGCAATCAGAGACCCGATTAGATCATTTTATATTTTGTTTAATATAAGATTTCAGGGAAATTCAATCACATTTGTTCAATTTAGGTCGCTCCTATTTCAGATACCGTACTGGGCTAGGCGGCATCTTAAAGCGCGTGGAATGCCGAGCAAAATCCACTATTAAACTTCTAGGCTAGGGCGAACAGAGACCAGATTAGATCATTTTACATTCTGGTTAATAAAATAATTCAGCGAAATTCTATCACCTTTGTTCAACTTTCGTCGCTCCTATTTCAGATAGCGTATTGGGCTAAGCGGCATGTCAAAGCGCATGAAATGGCGAGTAAAATGCAGTATTAAACTTCTAGGGTAGGGCAAACAGAGACCCGATTAGATCATTTTATATTATGGTTAATTTAAGAATTCAGCAAAATTCTATCACATTTGTTCAATGTACGTCGCTCCTATTTCGGATAGCGTACTGGGCTAGGCGGCACCCTAAAGCGCGTGGAGTGGCGAGTAAAATGCACTATTAATCTTCTATGATAGGGCAATCGGAGACCCGATTAGATCATTTTATATTTTGGTTAATATAAGAATTCATCGAAATTCTATCACATTTGTTCAATTTACGTCGCTCATATTTCAGATAGCGTATTGGGCTAAGCGGCATCTCAAAGCGCATGAAATGGCGAGCAAAATGCACTATTAAACTTCTAGGGTAGGGCAATCAGTGACCCGATTAGATCATTTTATATTATAGTTAATTTAAGAATTCAGCGAAATTCTATCACATTTGTTCAATTTACGTCGCTCCTATTTCGGATAGCGTATTGGGCTATGCGGTATCTCAAAGCGCATGAAATGGCGAGTAAAATTCAATACTAAACTTCTAGGATAAGGCAAACAGAGACCCGGTTAGATCATTTTATATTACGGTTAATATAAGAATTCAGCGTAATTCTATCACATTTGTTCAATTTACGTCGCTCCTATTTCAGATAGCGTATTGGGCTAAGCGGCATCTCAAGGCGCATGAAATGGCGAATAAAATGCGCTATTAAACTTCTAGGCTGGGGCGAACAGAGACCCGATTAGATCATTTTACATTATGGTTCTTAAAAGAATTCAGCGAAATTCTATCACATTTGTTCAACGTACGTCGCTCCTATTTCAGATAGGCGTATTGGGATAAGCGGCATCGAAAAGCGCATGAAATGGCGAGTAAAATGCACAATTAAACTACTAGGGTAGGGCAAACAGAGACCCGATTACATCATTTTATATTGTGGTTAATTTAAGAATTCAGCAAAATTCTATCACATTTGTTCAACTTACGTCGCTCCTATTTCAGGTAGCGCACTGGGCTAGGCGGCATCTTAAAGCGCGTGGAATGGCGAGTAAAATGCACTATTAAACTTCTAGGATAAGGCAAAGAGAGACCCGATTAGATCATTTTATATTACGGTTAATATAAGAATTCGGCGTAATTCTATCACATTTGTTCAATTTACGTCGCTGCTATTCCAGATAGCTTATTGTGCTTAGCGGCATCTCAAAGCGCATGAAATGACGAGTGAAATGCACTATTAAACTTCTAGGATAAGGCAAACAGAGACCCGATTAGATCATTTTATATTTTGGTTAATATAAAGAATTCAGCGAAATTCTATCACATTTGTTCAATTTACGTCGCTCATATTTCAGATAGCGAACTGGGCTATGCGGCATCTTAAAGCGCGCGGAATGGCGAGTAAAATGCACTATCAAACTTCTAGGATAAGGCAAACAGAGACCCGATTAGATCATTTTATATTACGGTTAATATAAGAATTCGGCGTAATTCTATCACATTTGTTCAAGTTACGTCGCTGCTATTCCAAATAGCTTATTGTGCTTAGTGGCATCTCAAAGCGCATGAAATGACGAGTGAAATGCACTATTAAACTTCTAGGATAAGGCAAACAGAGACCCGATTAGATCATTTTATATTTTGGTTAATATAAGAATTCAGCGAAATTCTATCACATTTGTTCAATTTACGTCGCTCCTATTTCAGATAGCTTATTGGGCAAAGCGGCATCTCAAAGCGCAAGAAATGGCGAGTAAAATGCACTATTAAACTTCTAGGGTAGGGCAAACAGAGACCCGATTAGATCATTTTATGTTATGGTTAATTTAAGAATTGAGCGAAATTCTATCACATTTGTTCAACTTACGTCGCTCCTAATTTAGATAGCGTACTGGGCTAGGCGGCATCTTAAAGCGCGTGGAATGGCGAGTAAAATGCACTGCTAGACTTCTATGATAGGGCAATCAGAGACCCGATTAGATCATTTTATATTTTGTTTAATATAAGATTTCAGGGAAATTCAATCACATTTGTTCAATTTAGGTCGCTCCTATTTCAGATACCGTACTGGGCTAGGCGGCATCTTAAAGCGCGTGGAATGCCGAGCAAAATCCACTATTAAACTTCTAGGCTAGGGCGAACAGAGACCAGATTAGATCATTTTACATTCTGGTTAATAAAATAATTCAGCGAAATTCTATCACCTTTGTTCAACTTTCGTCGCTCCTATTTCAGATAGCGTATTGGGCTAAGCGGCATGTCAAAGCGCATGAAATGGCGAGTACAATGCACTATTAAACTTCTAGGGTAGGGCAAACAGAGACCCGATTAGATCATTTTATATTATGGTTAATTTAAGAATTCAGCAAAATTCTATCACATTTGTTCAATGTACGTCGCTCCTATTTCGGATAGCGTACTGGGCTAGGCGGCACCCTAAAGCGCGTGGAGTGGCGAGTAAAATGCACTATTAATCTTCTATGATAGGGCAATCGGAGACCCGATTAGATCATTTTATATTTTGGTTAATATAAGAATTCATCGAAATTCTATCACATTTGTTCAATTTACGTCGCTCATATTTCAGATAGCGTATTGGGCTAAGCGGCATCTCAAAGCGCATGAAATGGCGAGCAAAATGCACTATTAAACTTCTAGGGTAGGGCAATCAGTGACACGATTAGATCATTTTATATTTTAGTTAATTTAAGAATTCAGCGAAATTCTATCACATTTGTTCAATTTACGTCGCTCCTATTTCGGATAGCGTATTGGGCTATGCGGTATCTCAAAGCGCATGAAATGGCGAGTAAAATTCAATACTAAACTTCTAGGATAAGGCAAACAGAGACCCGGTTAGATCATTTTATATTACGGTTAATATAAGAATTCAGCGTAATTCTATCACATTTGTTCAATTTACGTCGCTCCTATTTCAGATAGCGTATTGGGCTAAGCGGCATCTCAAGGCGCATGAAATGGCGAATAAAATGCGCTATTAAACTTCTAGGCTGGGGCGAACAGAGACCCGATTAGATCATTTTACATTATGGTTCTTAAAAGAATTCAGCGAAATTCTATCACATTTGTTCAACGTACGTCGCTCCTATTTCAGATAGCGTATTGGGATAAGCGGCATCGAAAAGCGCATGAAATGGCGAGTAAAATGCACAATTAAACTACTAGGGTAGGGCAAACAGAGACCCGATTAGATCATTTTATATTGTGGTTAATTTAAGAATTCAGCAAAATTCTATCACATTTGTTCAACTTACGTCGCTCCTATTTCAGGTAGCGCACTGGGCTAGGCGGCATCTTAAAGCGCGTGGAATGGCGAGTAAAATGCACTATTAAACTTCTAGGATAAGGCAAAGAGAGACCCGATTAGATCATTTTATATTACGGTTAATATAAGAATTCGGCGTAATTCTATCACATTTGTTCAATTTACGTCGCTGCTATTCCAGATAGCTTATTGTGCTTAGCGGCATCTCAAAGCGCATGAGATGACGAGTGAAATGCACTATTAAACTTCTAGGGTAGGGCAAACAGTGACGCGATTAGATCATTTTATATTTTGGTTAATATAAGAATTCAGCGAAATTCTATCACATTTGTTCAATTTACGTCGCTCATATTGCAGATAGCGAACTGGGCTATGCGGCATCTTAAAGCGCGCGGAATGGCGAGTAAAATGCACTATTAAACTTCTATGCTAGGGCAATCAGCGACCCGATTAGAGCATTTCATATTTTGGTTAATATAACAATTCAGAGAAATTCTATCACATTTGTTTAATTTACGTCGCTCCTATTTCAGATAGCGTATTGGGCGAAGCGGCATCTCAAAGCGCATGAAATGGCGACTAAAATGCACTATTAAACTTCTAGGGTAGGGCAAGCAGAGACCCGATTAGATCATTTTATATTATGGTTAATTTAAGAATTCGGCGAAATTCTATCACATTTGTTCAATTTACGTCGCTCCTATTTCAGATAGCGTATTGAGCTAAGCGGCATCTCAAAGCGCATGAAATGGCGAGTAAAATGCACTGCTAAACTTCTATGATAGGGCAATCAGAGACCCGATTAGATCATTTTATATTTTGTTTAATATAAGATTTCAGGGAAATTCTATCACATTTGTTCAATTTACGTCGCTCCTATTTCAGATAGCGTATTGGGCTAAGCGGCATCTCAAAGCGCATGAAATGGCGAGTAAAATGCACTATCTAAATTCTAGGATAAGGCAAACAGAGACCCGATTAGATCATTTTATATTACGGTTAATATAAGAATTCGGCGTAATTCTATCACATTTGTTCAATTTACGTCGCTGCTATTCCAGATAGCTTATTGTGCTTAGCGGCATCACAAAGCGCATGAAATGACGAGTGAAATGCACTATTAAACTTCTAGGATAAGGCAAACAGAGACCCGATTAGATCATTTTATATTTTGGTTAATATAAGAATTCAGCGAAATTCTATCACATTTGTTCAATTTACGTCGCTCATATTTCAGATAGCGAACTGGGCTATGCGGCATCTTAAAGCGCGCGGAATGGCGAGTAAAATGCACTATTAAACTTCTATGCTAGGGCAATCAGAGACCCGATTAGATCATTTCATATTTTGGTTAATATAACAATTCAGAGAAATTCTATCACATTTGTTTAATTTACGTCGCTCCTATTTCAGATAGCGTATTGGGCGAAGCGGCATCTCAAAGCGCATGAAATGGCGACTAAAATGCACTATTAAACTTCTAGGGTAGGGCAAGCAGAGACCCGATTAGATCATTTTATATTATGGTTAATTTAAGAATTCGGCGAAATTCTATCACATTTGTTCAATTTACGTCGCTCCTATTTCAGATAGCGTATTGGGCTAAGCGGCATCTCAAAGCGCATGAAATGGCGAGTAAAATGCACTATTAGATTTCTATGGTAGGGCGTACAGAGACCCGATTAGATCATTTTATATTATGGTTAATTTAAGAATTCAGCAAAATTCTATCACATTTGTTCAATTTACGTCGCTCCTATTTCAGATAGCGTATTGGGCTAAGCGGCATCTCAAAGCGCATGAAATGGCGAGTAAAATGTACTGTCAAACTTCTAGGATAAGGCAAACAGAGACCCGATTAGATCATTTTATATTATGGTTAATTTAAGAATTCAGCAAAATTCTATCACATTTGTTCAATGTACGTCGCTCCTATTTCGGATAGCGTACTGGGCTAGGCGGCACCCTAAAGCGCGTGGAGTGGCGAGTAAAATGCACTATTAATCTTCTATGATAGGGCAATCAGAGACCCGATTAGATCATTTTATATTTTGTTTAATATAAGATTTCAGGGTAATTCTATCACATTTGTTCAATTTACGTCGCTCCTATTACAGATAGCGTATTGGGCTAAGCGGCATCTCAAGGCGCATGAAATGGCGAATAAAATGCGCTATTAAACTTCTAGGCTAGGGCGAACAGAGACCCGATTAGATCATTTTACATTATGGTTCTTAAATGAATTCAGCGTAATTCTATCACATTTGTTCAATTTACGTCGCTCCTATTTCAGATAGCGTATTGGGCTAAGCGGCATCTCAAAGCGCATGAAATGGCGAGTAAAATGGACTATTAAACTTCTAGGATAAGGCAAACAGAGACCCGATTAGATTATTTTATATTACGGTTAATATAAGAATTCAGCGAAATTCTATCACATTTGTTCAATTTACGTCGCTCCTATTTCAGATAGCTTATTGGGCTAAGCGGCATCTGAAGGCGCATGAAATGGCGAGTAAAATGCACTATTAAACTTCAATGATAGGGCAATCAGAGACCCGATTAGATCATTTTATATTTTGGTTAATATAAGAATTCAGCAAAATTCTATCACATTTGTTCAATTTACGTCGCTCCTATTTCAGATAGCGTATTTGGCTAAGCGGCATCGAAAAGCGCATGAAATGGCGAGTAAAATGCACAATTAAACTACTAGGGTAGGGCAAACAGAAACCCGATTAGATCATTTTATATTGTGGTTAATTTAAGAATTCAGGAAAATTCTATCACATTTGTTCAATTTACGTCGCTCCTATTTCAGATAGCGTATTGGGCTAAGCGGCATCTCAAAGCGCATGAAATGGCCAGTAAAATGCACTATCAAACTTCTAGGATAAGGCAAACAGAGACCCGATTAGATCATTTTATATTACGGATAATGTAAGAATTCAGCGTAATTCTATCACATTTGTTCAACTTACGTCGCTCCTATTTCAGGTAGCGCACTGCGCTAGGCGGCATCTTAAAGCGCGTGGAATGGCGAGTAAAATGCACTATTAAACTTCTAGGATAAGGCAAACAGAGACCCGATTAGATTATTTTATATTACGGTTAATATAAGAATTCAGCGAAATTCTATCACATTTGTTCAATTTACGTCGCTCCTATTTCAGATAGCTTATTGGGCTAAGCGGCATCTGAAGGCGCATGAAATGGCGAGTAAAATGCACTATTAAACTTCAATGATAGGGCAATCAGAGACCCGATTAGGTCATTTTATATTTTGGTTAATATAAGAATTCAACGAAATTCTATCACATTTGTTCAATTTACGTCGCTTCTATTACAGATAGCTTATTGGGCTTAGCGGCATCTCAAAGCGCATGAAATGACGAGTGAAATGCACTATTAAACTTCTAGGGTAGGGCAAACAGAGACCCGATTAGGTTATTTTATATTATGGTTAATTTAAGAATTCAGCGAAATTCTATCACATTTGTTCAATTTACGTCGCTCCTATTACAGGTAGCTTATTGGGCTCAGCGGCATCTCAAAGCGCATGAAATGACGAGTGAAATGCACTATTAAACTTCTAGGCTAGGGCGAACAGCGACCCGAGCAGATCATTTTACATTATGGTTAATTTAAGAATTCAGCAAAATTCTATCACATTCGTTCAATTTAGGTCGGTCCTATTTCAGATAGCGTATTGGGCTAAGCGGCATCTCAAAGCGCATGAAATGGCCAGTAAAATGCACTATCATACTTCTAGGATAAGGCAAACAGAGACCCGATTAGATCATTTTATATTACGGATAATGTAAGAATTCAGCGTAATTCTATCACATTTGTTCAACTTACGTCGCTCCTATTTCAGGTAGCGCACTGGGCTAGGCGGCATCTTAAAGCGCGTGGAATGGCGAGTAAAATGCACTATTAAACTTCTAGGATAAGGCAAACAGAGACCCGATTAGATCATTTTATATATTGGTTAATATAAGAATTCAACCAAATTCTATCACATTTGTAAAATTTACGTCGCTCCTATTACAGATAGCTTATTGGGCTTAGCGGCATCTCAAAGCGCATGAAATGACGAGTGAAATGCACTATTAAACTTCTAGGGTAGGGCAAACAGCCACGCGATTAGATCATTTTATATTATGGTTAATTTAAGAATTCAGCAAAATTCTATCACATTTGCTCAATTTACGTCGCTCCTATTTCAGATAGCGTATTGGGCTAAGCGGTATCTCAAAGCGCATGAAATGGCGAGTAAAATGCAATACTAAACTTCTAGGATAAGGCAAACAGAGACCCGATTAGATCATTTTATATTTTTGTTAATATAAGAATTCAGCGAAATTCTTTCACATTTGTTCAATTTACGTGGCTCATATTTCCGATAGCGTATTGTGCTAAGCGGCATCTCAAAGCGCATGAAATGACGAGTAAAATGCACTATTAAACTTCTAGGGTAGGGCAAACAGAGACCCGATTAGATCATTTTATATTTTGGTTAATATAAGAATTCAGCGAAATTCTATCACATTTGTTCAACTTACGTCGCTCCTATTTCAGATAGCGTATTGGGCTAAGCGGCATCTCAAAGCGCATGAAATGGCGAGTAAAATGCACTATTAAACTTCTAGGGTAGGGCAAACAGCCACGCGATTAGATCATTTTATATTATGGTTAATTTAAGAATTCAGCCAAATTCTAACACATTTGTTCAATTTACGTCGCTCCTATTGCAGATATAGTATTGGGCTAAGCGGCATCTCAAAGCGCATGAAATGGCGAGTAAAATGCACTGCTAAACTTCTAGGGAAGGGCGAACAAAGGCCGGATTAGATCATTTTACATTAAGGTTAATATAAGAATTCAGGGAAATTCTATCACATTTGTTCAATTTACGTCGCTCCTATTTCAGATAGCGTATTGGGCTAAGCGCCATCTCAAAGCGCATGAAATTGCGAGTGAAATGCACTGTTAAACTTCTAGGGTAGGGCGAACATAGACCCGATTAGATCATTTTACATTAAGGTTAACATAAGTATTCAGGGAAATTCTATCACATTTGTTCAATTTACGTCGCTCCTATTTCAGATAGCGTATTGGGCTAAGCAGCATCTCAAAGCCCATGAAATGGCGAGTAAAATGCACTGTTAAACTTCTAGGGTAGGGCAAACAGAGACCCGATTAGATCATTTTATATCATATACGGTTAATATAAGAATTCAGCGTAAGTCTATCACATTTGTTCAATTTACGTCGCTCCTATTTCAGATAGCTTATTGGGCTAAGCGGCATCTCAAAGCGCATGAAATGACGCGTGAAATGCACTATTTAACTTCTAGTGTAGGGCAAACAGAGAACCGATTAGATCATTTTATATTATGGTTAATTTAAGAATTCAGCCAAATTCTATCACATTTGTTCAATTTACGTCGCTCCTATTTCAGATAGCGTCCTGGGCTAGGCGATATCTTAAAGCGCGTGGACTGGCGAGTAAAATGCACTATTAAACTTCTATGATAGGGCAATCAGAGACTCGACTAGATCATTTTATATTTTGGTTAATATAAGAATTCAGCGAAATTCTATCACAATTGTTCTATTTACGTCGCTCCTATTTCAGATAGCATATTGGGCTAAGCGGCATCTCAATGCGCATGAAATGGCGAGTAAAATGCACTATTAAACTTCTAGGATAAGGCAAACAGAGACCCGATTCGTTCATTTTATATTACGGTTAATATAAGAATTCAGCGTAATTCTATCACATTTGTTCAACGTACGTCGCTCCTATTTCAGATAGCGTACTGGGCTAGGCGGCATCTTAAAGCGCGTGGAAGGGCGAGTAAAATGCACTTCTAAACTTCTATGATAGGGCAATCAGAGACCCGATTAGGTCATTTAATATTATGGTTAATTCAAAATGTCAGCAAAATTCTATCACATTTGTTCAATTTACGTCGCTCCTATTTCAGATATCGTATTGGGCTAAGCGGCATCTCAGAGCGCATGAAATGGCGAGTAAAATGCACTGCTAAACTTGTAGGGAGGGCAAACAAGGACCCGATTAGATCATTTTATATTATCGTTAATTCAAGATGTCAGCAAAATTCTATCACATTTGTTCAATTTACGTCGCTCCAATTTCAGATAGCTTATTGGGCTAAGCGGCATCTCAAAGCGCATGAAATGACGAGTGAAGTGCACTATTAAACTTCTAGGGTAGGGCGAACAGAGACCCGATTAGATCATTTTACATTAAGGTTAATATAAGTATTCAGGGAAATTCTATCACATTTGTTCAATTTACGTCGCTCCTATTTCAGATAGCGTATTGGGCTAAGCGGCATCTCAAAGAGCATGAAATGGCGAGTAAAATGCACTGATAAACTTCTAGGGTAGGGCGAAGAGAGACCCGATTAGATCATTTCATATTATGGTTTATTTAAGACTTCAGGAAAATTCTATCACATTAGTTCAATTTACGTCGCTGATATTTCAGATAGCGTATTGGGCTAAGCGGCATCTCAAAGCGCATGAAATGGCGAGTAAAATGCACTGCTAAACTTCTAGGGTAGGGCGAACAAAGGCCCGATTAGATCATTTTACATTAAGGTTAGTATAAGAATTCAGCGTAATTCTATCACAATTGTTCAACTTACGTCGCTCCTATTTCAGATAGCGTACTGGGCTAGGCGGCATCTTAAAGCGCGTGGAATGGCGAGTAAAATGCACTATTAAACTTCTATGATAGGGCTATCAGAGACCCGATTAGATCATTTTATATTTTGGTTAATTTAAGAATTCAACGAAATTCTATCACATTTGTTCAATTTACGTCGCTCCTATTCCAGATAGCGTATTGGGCGAAGCGGCATCTCAAAGCGCATGAAATTACGAGTGAAATGCACTATTAAACTTCTAGGGTAAGGCAAACAGGGAACCGATTAGATCATTTTATATTACGGTTAATATAAGAATTCAGCGTAATTCTATCACATTTGTTAAACTTACGTCCCTCCTATTTCAGATAGCGTACTGGGCTAAGCGGCATCTTAAAGCGCATGAAATGCCGAGTAAAACGCACTATTAAACATCTAGGGTAGGGCAAACAGACACCCCATTAGATCATTTTACATTATGGTTAATAAAAGAATTCTGCGAAATTCTATCACATTTGTTCAATTTACGTCGCTCCTATTCCAGATAGCGTATTGGGCGAAGCGGCATCTCAAAGCGCATGAAATTACGAGTGAAATGCACTATTAAACTTCTAGGGTAAGGCAAACAGGGAACCGATTAGATCATTTTATATTACGGTTAATATAAGGATTCAGCGTAATTCTATCACATTTGTTAAACTTACGTCGCTCCTATTTCTGATAGCGTACTGGGCTAAGCGGCATCTTAAAGCGCATGAAATGATGAGTGAAATGCACTATTAAACTTCTATGATAGGGCAATCAGAGACCCGATTAGATCATTTTATATTTTGGTTAATTTAAGAATTCAACGAAATTCTACCACATTCGTCCAATTTACGTCGCTCCTATTACAGATAGCGTATTGGGCTATGCGGCATCTCAAAGCGCATGAAATGCCGAGTAAAATGCACTATCAAACTTCTATGATAGGGCAAACAGAGGCCCGATTACATCATTTTATATGACGGTTAATATAAGAATTCAGCGTAATTCTATCACATTTGTTCAACTTACGTAGCTGCTATTTCAGATACCATACTGGGCTAGGCGGCATCATAAAGCGCGTGGAATGGCGAGTACAATGCACTACTAAACTTCTATGATAGGGAAATCAGAGACCCGATTAGATCATTTTATATTTTGTTTAATATAAGATTTCAGGGAAATTCTATCGCATTTGTTCAATTTACGTCGCTCCTATTTCAGATAGCGTATTCGGCTATGCGGCATCTCAAAGCGCATGAAATGGCGAATAAAATGCACTCTTAAACTTCTAGGCTAGGGCGAACAGAGACCCGATCAGATCATTTTACGGTATGGTTAATAAAAGAATTCAGCGAAATTCTATCACATTTGTTCAACTTACGTCGCTCCTATTTCAGATAGCGTATTGGGCTAAGCGGCATCTCAAAGCGCATGAAATGGCGAGTAAAATGCACTATTAGATTTCTATGGTAGGGCGTACAGAGACCCGATTAGATCATTTTATATTATGGTTAATTTAAGAATTCAGCAAAATTCTATCACATTTGTTCAATTTACGTCGCTCCTATTTCAGATGCCGTACTGGGCTCGACGGCATCTTAAAGCGCGTGGAATGGCGAGTGAAATGCACTATTAGACTTCTATGGTAGGGCAAACAGAGACCCGATTATATCATTTTATATTACGGTTAATATAAGAATTCAGCGTAATTCTATCACATTTGTTCAACTTACGTCGCTCCTATTTCAGATAGCGTATTGGGCTAAGCGGCATCTCAAAGCGCATGAAATGGAGAATAAAATGCACTATTAAACTTCTAGGCTAGGGAGAACAGAGACCCGATTAGATCATTTTACATTATGGTTCATAAAAGAATTCAGCGCAATTCTATCACATTTTTTCAACTTACGTCGCTCCTGTTTCAGATAGCGTATTGGGCTAAGCGGCATCTCTAAGCGCATGAAATGGCGAGTAAAATGCAATACTAAACTTCTAGGATAAGGCAAACAGAGACCCGATTAGATCATTTTATATTACGGTTAATATAAGAATTCAGCGTAATTCTATCACATTTGTTCAACTTACGTCGCTCCTAATTTAGATAGCGTACTGGGCTAGGCGGCATCTTAAAGCGCGTGGAATGGCGAGTAAAATGCACTGCTAAACTTCTATGATAGGGCAATCAGAGACCCGATTAGATCATTTCATATTTTGTTTAATATAAGATTTCAGGGAAATTCTATCACATTTGTTCAATTTACGTAGCTCCTATTTCAGATAGCGTATTGGGCTAAGCGGCATCTCAAAGCGCATGAAATGGCGAGTAAAATGCACTATTAGATTTCTATGGTAGGGCGTACAGAGACCCGATTAGATCATTTTATATTTTGGTTAATATAAGAATTCAGCGAAATTCTATCACATTTGTTCAATTTACGTCGCTCATATTTCAGATAGCAAACTGGGCTATGCGGCATCTTAAAGCGCGCGGAATGGCGAGTAAAATGCACTATTAAACTTCTATGCTAGGGCAATCAGAGAGCCGATTAGATCATTTCATATTTTGGTTAATATAAGAATTCAGTGAAATTCTATCACATTTGTTTAATTTACGTCGCTCCTATTTCAGATAGCGTATTGGGCAAAGCGGCATCTCAAAGCGTATGAAATGGCGAATAAAATGAACTATTAAAGTTCTAGGGTAGGGCAAACAGAGACCCGATTAGATCATTTTATATTATGGTTAATTTAAGAATTGAGCGAAATTCTATCACATTTGTTCAACTTACGTCGCTCCTAATTTAGATAGCGTACTGGGCTAGGCGGCATCTTAAAGCGCGTGGAATGGCGAGTAAAATGCACTGCTAAACTTCTATGATAGGGCAATCAGAGACCCGATTAGATTATTTTATATTTTGTTTAATATAAGATTTCAGGGAAATTCTATCACATTTGTTTAATTTACGTCGCTCCTATTTCAGATAGCGTATTGGGCGAAGCGGCATCTCAAAGCGCATGAAATGGCGACTAAAATGCACTATTAAACTTCTAGGGTAGGGCAAGCAGAGACCCGATTAGATCATTTTATATTATGGTTAATTTAAGAATTCAGCAAAATTCTATCACATTCGTTCAATTTAGGTCGCTCCTATTTCAGAAAGCGTACTGGGAGAGGCGGCATCTTAAAGCGCGTGGAATGCCGAGTAAAATCAACTATTAAACTTCAAGGCTAGGGCGAACAGAGACCAGATTAGATCATTTTACATTCTGGTTAATAAAATAATTCAGCGAAATTCTATCACATTTGTTCAACTTTCGTAGCTCATATTTCAGATAGCGTATTGGGCTAAGCGGCATCTCAAAGCGCATGAAATGGCGAGTAAAATGCACTATTAAACTTCTAGGGTAGGGCAATCAGTGACCCGATTAGATCATTTTATATTATAGTTAATTTAAGAATTCGGCGAAATTCTATCACATTTGTTCAATTTACGTCGCTCCTATTTCAGATAGCGCATTGGGCTAAGCGGCATCTCAAAGCGCATGAAATGGCGAGTAAAATGCACTATTAAACTTCTAGGGTAGGGCAAACAGAGACCCGATTAGATCATTTTATATTATGGTTAATTTAAGAATTCAGCAAAATTCTATCACATTTGTTCAATTTACGTCGCTCCTATTTCAGATAGCGTATTGGGCTAAGCGGCATCTCAAAGCGCATGAAATGGCGAGTAAAGTGCAATACTAAACTTCTAGGATACGGCAAACAGAGACCCGATTAGATCATTTTATATTTTGGTTAATATAAGAATTCAGCGAAATTCTATCACATTTGTTCAATTTACGTCGCTCCTATTTCAGATAGCGCATTGGGCTAAGCGGCATCTCAAAGCGCATGAAATGGCGAGTAAAATGCACTATTAAACTTCTAGGGTAGGGCAAACAGAGACCCGATTAGATCATTTTATATTATGGTTAATTTAAGAATTCAGCAAAATTCTATCACATTTGTTCAATTTACGTCGCTCCTATTTCAGATAGCGTATTGGGCTAAGCGGCATCTCAAAGCGCATGAAATGGCGAGTAAAATGCACTATTTAACTTCTAGGGTAGGGCAATCAGTGACCCGATTAGATCATTTTATATTATAGTTAATTTAAGAATTCAGCGAAATTCTATCACATTTGATCAATTTACGTCGCTCCTATTTCAGATAGCGTATTCGGATAAGCGGCATCTCAAAGCGCATGAAATGGCGAGTAAAATGCACAATTAAACTACTAGGGTAGGGCAAACAGAGACCCGATTAGATCATTTTATATTGTGGTTAATTTAAGCATTCAGCAAAATTCTATCACATTTGTTCAATTTACGTCGCTCCTGTTTCAGATAGCGTATTGGGCTAAGCGGCATCTCAAAGCGCATGAAATGGCGAGTAAAATGCACTATCAAACTTCTAGGATAAGGCAAACAGAGACCCGATTAGATCATTTTATATTACGGTTAATATAAGATTTCAGCGTAATTCTACCACATTTGTTCAACTTACGTCGCTCCTATTTCAGGTAGCGTACTGGGCCTGGCGGCATCTTAAAGGGCGCGGAATGGCGAGTAAAATGCACTATTAAACTTCTATGCTAGGGCAATCAGAGACCCGATTAGATCTTTTTATATTTTGGTTAATATAAGAATTCAGTGAAATTCTATCACATTTGTTCAATTTACGTCGCTCCAATTTCAGATAGCGTATTGGGCAAAGCGGCATCTCAAAGCGTATGAAATGGCGAATAAAATGCACTATTAAAGTTCTAGGCTAGGGCGAACAGAGATCCGATTAGATCATTTTACATTATGGTTAATAAAAGAATTCAGCGAAATTCTATCACATTTGTTCAACTTATATCGCTCCTATTTCAGATAGCGTATTAGGCTAAGCGGCATCTCAAAGCGCATGATATGACGAGTAAAATGCACTATTAAAGTTCTAGGGTTGGGCGAACAAAGACCCGATTAGATCATTTTACAAAAAGATTATTATAAATATTCAGCGAAATTCTATCACATTTGTTCAATTTACGTCGCTCCTATTTCAGATAGCGTATTGGGCTAAGCGACATCTCAAAGCGCATGAAATGACGAGTGAAAGGCACTATTAAACTTCTAGGGTAGGGCGAACAGAGAACCGATTAGATCATTTTACATTAAGGTTAATATAAGAATTCAGGGTAATTCTATCACGTTTGTTCAATGTATGTCGCTCCTATTTCAGATAGTGTACTGGGCTAGGCGGCATCTTAAAGTACGTGGAAGGGCGAGTAAAATGCATTACCAAACTTCTAGGGTAGGGCAAACAGAGACCCGATTAGATCATTTCATATTATGGTTTATTTAAGAATGCAACGAAACTCTATCATATTTGTTCAATTTACGTCGCTCCTATTTCAGATAGCGTATTGGGCTAAGCGGCATCTCAAATCGCATGAAATGGCGAGTAAAATGCACTATTAAACTTCTAGGGTAAGGCAAACAGAGACCCGATTAGATCATTTTATATTATGGTTAATTTAAGAATTCAGCCAAATTCTATCACATTTGTTCAATTTACGTCGCTCCTATTTCAGATAGCGTATTGGACTAAGCGCCATCTCAAAGCGCATGAAATGGCGAGTAAAATGCACTATTAAACTTCTAGGGTAGGGCAAACAGAGACGCGATTAGATCATTTTATATTATGGTTAATTTAAGAATTCAGCAAAATTCTATCACATTTATTCAATTTACGTCGCTCCTATTTCAGATAGCGTACTGGGCTAGGCGGAATCTTAAAGCACGTGGATTGGCGAGTAAAATGCACTATTAAACTTCTATGATAGGGCAATCAGAGACCCGATTAGATCATTTTATATTTTGGTTAATATAAGAATTCAGCGAAATTCTATCACAATTGTTCTATTTACGTCGCTCCTATTTCAGATAGCGTATTGGGCTCAGCGGCATCTCAAAGCATATGAAATGGCGAGTGAAATGCACTATTACACTTCTAGGGTAGGGCGAACAGAGACACGATTAGATCATTTTACATTAAGGTTAATATAAGTATTCAGGGAAATTCTATCACATTTGTTCAATTTACGTCGCTCCTATTTCAGATAGCGTATTGGGCTAAGCGCCATCTCAAAGCGCATGAAATGGCGAGTAAAATGCACTATTAAACTTCTAGGGTAGGGCAAACAGAGACCCGATTAGATCATTTTATGTTATGGTTAATTTAAGAATTCAGCCAAATTCTATCACATTTGTTCAATTTACGTCGCTCCTATTTCAGATAGCGTACTGGGCTAGGCGGAATCTTAAAGCGCGTGGATTGGCGAGTAAAATGCACTATTAAACTTCTATGATAGGGCAATCAGAGACCCGATTAGATCATTTTATATTTTGTTTAATTTAAGAATTCAACGATATTCTATCACATTTGTTCAATTTACGGCGCTCCTATTACAGATAGCGTGTTGGGCTAAGCGGCATCTCAAAGCGCATGAAATGCCGAGTAAAACGCACTATTAAACATCTAGGGTAGGGCAAACAGAGACCCCATTAGATCATTTTACATTATGGTTAATAAAAGAATTCTGCGAAATTCTATCACATTTGTTCAATTTACGTCGCTCCTATTCCAGATAGCGTATTGGGCGAAGCGGCATCTCAAAGCGCATGAAATTACGAGTGAAATGCACTATTAAACTTCTAGGGTAAGGCAAACAGGGAACCGATTAGATCATTTTATATTACGGTTAATATAAGAATTCAGCGTAATTCTATCACATTTGTTAAACTTACGTCCCTCCTATTTCAGATAGCGTACTGGGCTAAGCGGCATCTTAAAGCGCATGAAATGCCGAGTAAAACGCACTATTAAACATCTAGGGTAGGGCAAACAGACACCCCATTAGATCATTTTACATTATGGTTAATAAAAGAATTCTGCGAAATTCTATCACATTTGTTCAATTTACGTCGCTCCTATTCCAGATAGCGTATTGGGCGAAGCGGCATCTCAAAGCGCATGAAATTACGAGTGAAATGCACTATTAAACTTCTAGGGTAAGGCAAACAGGGAACCGATTAGATCATTTTATATTACGGTTAATATAAGGATTCAGCGTAATTCTATCACATTTGTTAAACTTACGTCGCTCCTATCTCTGATAGCGTACTGGGCTAAGCGGCATCTTAAAGCGCATGAAATGATGAGTGAAATGCACTATTAAACTTCTATGATAGGGCAATCAGAGACCCGATTAGATCATTTTATATTTTGGTTAATTTAAGAATTCAACGAAATTCTACCACATTCGTCCAATTTACGTCGCTCCTATTACAGATAGCGTATTGGGCTATGCGGCATCTCAAAGCGCATGAAATGCCGAGTAAAACGCACTATTAAACATCTAGGGTAGGGCAAACAGAGACCCGATTAGATCATTTTACATTATGGTTAATAAAAGAATTCAGCGAAATTCTATCACATTTGTTCAATTTACGTCGCTCCTATTCCAGATAGCGTATTGGGCTAAGCGGCATCTCAAAGCGCATTAAATTACGAGTGCAATGCACTATTAAACTTCTAGGGTAGGACAAACAGAGACCCGATTAGATCATTTTACATTATGGTTAATAAAAGAATTCAGCGAAATTCTATCACATTTGTTCAATTTACGTCGCTCCTATTCCAGATAGCGTATTGGGCTAAGCGGCATCTCAAAGCGCATGAAATGGCGAGTGAAATGCACTATTAGACTTCTATGGTAGGGCGAACAGAGACACGATTAGATCATTTTACATTAAGGTTAATATAAGAATTCAGGGAAATTCTATCACATTTGTTCAATTTACGTCGCTCCTATTCCAGATAGCGTATTGGGCTATGCGGCAGCTTAAAGCACATGAAATGGCGAGTAAAATGCACTATCAAACTTCTATGATAGGGCAAACAGAGGCCCGATTACATCATTTTATATGACGGTTAATATAAGAATTCAGCGTAATTCTATCACATTTGTTCAACTTACGTAGCTGCTATTTCAGATACCATACTGGGCTAGGCGGCATCATAAAGCGCGTGGAATGGCGAGTACAATGCACTACTAAACTTCTATGATAGGGAAATCAGAGACCCGATTAGATCATTTTATATTTTGTTTAATATAAGATTTCAGGGAAATTCTATCGCATTTGTTCAATTTACGTCGCTCCTATTTCAGATAGCGTATTCGGCTATGCGGCATCTCAAAGCGCATGAAATGGCGAATAAAATGCACTCTTAAACTTCTAGGCTAGGGCGAACAGAGACCCGATCAGATCATTTTACGTTATGGTTAATAAAAGAATTCAGCGAAATTCTATCACATTTGTTCAACTTACGTCGCTCCTATTTCAGATAGCGTATTGGGCTAAGCGGCATCTCAAAGCGCATGAAATGGCGAGTAAAATGCACTATTAGATTTCTATGGTAGGGCGTACAGAGACCCGATTAGATCATTTTATATTATGGTTAATTTAAGAATTCAGCAAAATTCTATCACATTTGTTCAATTTACGTCGCTCCTATTTCAGATACCGTACTGGGCTCGACGGCATCTTAAAGCGCGTGGAATGGCGAGTGAAATGCACTATTAGACTTCTATGGTAGGGCGAACAGAGACCCGACTAGATCATTTTACATTAAGGTTAATATAAGAATTCAGGGAAATTCTATCACATTTGTTCAATTTACGTCGCTCCCATTCCAGATAGCGTATTGGGCTATGCGGCACCTTAAAGCACATGAAATGGCGAGTAAAATGCACTATTAAACTTCTATGATAGGGCAAACAGAGACCCGATTATATCATTTTATATTACGGTTAATATAAGAATTCAGCGTAATTCTATCACATTTGTTCAACTTACGTCGCTCCTATTTCAGATAGCGTATTGGGCTAAGCGGCATCTCAAAGCGCATGAAATGGAGAATAAAATGCACTATTAAACTTCTAGGCTAGGGAGAACAGAGACCCGATTAGATCATTTTACATTATGGTTCATAAAAGAATTCAGCGCAATTCTATCACATTTTTTCAACTTACGTCGCTCCTGTTTCAGATAGCGTATTGGGCTAAGCGGCATCTCTAAGCGCATGAAATGGCGAGTAAAATGCAATACTAAACTTCTAGGATAAGGCAAACAGAGACCCGATTAGATCATTTTATATTACGGTTAATATAAGAATTCAGCGTAATTCTATCACATTTGTTCAACTTACGTCGCTCCTAATTTAGATAGCGTACTGGGCTAGGCGGCATCTTAAAGCGCGTGGAATGGCGAGTAAAATGCACTGCTAAACTTCTATGATAGGGCAATCAGAGACCCGATTAGATCATTTTATATTTTGTTTAATATAAGATTTCAGGGAAATTCTATCACATTTGTTTAATTTACGTCGCTCCTATTTCAGATAGCGTATTGGGCAAAGCGGCATCTCAAAGCGTATGAAATGGCGAATAAAATGAACTATTAAAGTTCTAGGGTAGGGCAAACAGAGACCCGATTAGATCATTTTATATTATGGTTAATTTAAGAATTGAGCGAAATTCTATCACATTTGTTCAACTTACGTCGCTCCTAATTTAGATAGCGTACTGGGCTAGGCGGCATCTTAAAGCGCGTGGAATGGCGAGTAAAATGCACTGCTAAACTTCTATGATAGGGCAATCAGAGACCCGATTAGATTATTTTATATTTTGTTTAATATAAGATTTCAGGGAAATTCTATCACATTTGTTTAATTTACGTCGCTCCTATTTCAGATAGCGTATTGGGCGAAGCGGCATCTCAAAGCGCATGAAATGGCGACTAAAATGCACTATTAAACTTCTAGGGTAGGGCAAGCAGAGACCCGATTAGATCATTTTATATTATGGTTAATTTAAGAATTCAGCAAAATTCTATCACATTCGTTCAATTTAGGTCGCTCCTATTTCAGAAAGCGTACTGGGAGAGGCGGCATCTTAAAGCGCGTGGAATGCCGAGTAAAATCAACTATTAAACTTCAAGGCTAGGGCGAACAGAGACCAGATTAGATCATTTTACATTCTGGTTAATAAAATAATTCAGCGAAATTCTATCACATTTGTTCAACTTTCGTAGCTCATATTTCAGATAGCGTATTGGGCTAAGCGGCATCTCAAAGCGCATGAAATGGCGAGTAAAATGCACTATTAAACTTCTAGGGTAGGGCAATCAGTGACCCGATTAGATCATTTTATATTATAGTTAATTTAAGAATTCGGCGAAATTCTATCACATTTGTTCAATTTACGTCGCTCCTATTTCAGATAGCGCATTGGGCTAAGCGGCATCTCAAAGCGCATGAAATGGCGAGTAAAATGCACTATTAAACTTCTAGGGTAGGGCAAACAGAGACCCGATTAGATCATTTTATATTATGGTTAATATAAGAATTCAGCAAAATTCTATCACATTTGTTCAATTTACGTCGCTCCTGTTTCAGATAGCGTATTGGGCTAAGCGGCATCTCAAAGCGCATGAAATGGCGAGTAAAGTGCAATACTAAACTTCTAGGATACGGCAAACAGAGACCCGATTAGATCATTTTATATTTTGGTTAATATAAGAATTCAGCGAAATTCTATCACATTTGTTCAATTTACGTCGCTCCTATTTCAGATAGCGCATTGGGCTAAGCGGCATCTCAAAGCGCATGAAATGGCGAGTAAAATGCACTATTAAACTTCTAGGGTAGGGCAAACAGAGACCCGATTAGATCATTTTATATTATGGTTAATTTAAGAATTCAGCAAAATTCTATCACATTTGTTCAATTTACGTCGCTCCTATTTCAGATAGCGTATTGGGCTAAGCGGCATCTCAAAGCGCATGAAATGGCGAGTAAAATGCACTATTAAACTTCTAGGGTAGGGCAATCAGTGACCCGATTAGATCATTTTATATTATAGTTAATTTAAGAATTCAGCGAAATTCTATCACATTTGATCAATTTACGTCGCTCCTATTTCAGATAGCGTATTCGGATAAGCGGCATCTCAAAGCGCATGAAATGGCGAGTAAAATGCACAATTAAACTACTAGGGTAGGGCAAACAGAGACCCGATTAGATCATTTTATATTGTGGTTAATTTAAGCATTCAGCAAAATTCTATCACATTTGTTCAATTTACGTCGCTCCTGTTTCAGATAGCGTATTGGGCTAAGCGGCATCTCAAAGCGCATGAAATGGCGAGTAAAATGCACTATCAAACTTCTAGGATAAGGCAAACAGAGACCCGATTAGATCATTTTATATTACGGTTAATATAAGATTTCAGCGTAATTCTACCACATTTGTTCAACTTACGTCGCTCCTATTTCAGGTAGCGTACTGGGCCTGGCGGCATCTTAAAGGGCGCGGAATGGCGAGTAAAATGCACTATTAAACTTCTATGCTAGGGCAATCAGAGACCCGATTAGATCATTTTATATTTTGGTTAATATAAGAATTCAGTGAAATTCTATCACATTTGTTCAATTTACGTCGCTCCAATTTCAGATAGCGTATTGGGCAAAGCGGCATCTCAAAGCGTATGAAATGGCGAATAAAATGCACTATTAAAGTTCTAGGCTAGGGCGAACAGAGATCCGATTAGATCATTTTACATTATGGTTAATAAAAGAATTCAGCGAAATTCTATCACATTTGTTCAACTTATATCGCTCCTATTTCAGATAGCGTATTAGGCTAAGCGGCATCTCAAAGCGCATGATATGACGAGTAAAATGCACTATTAAAGTTCTAGGGTTGGGCGAACAAAGACCCGATTAGATCATTTTACAAAAAGATTATTATAAATATTCAGCGAAATTCTATCACATTTGTTCAATTTACGTCGCTCCTATTTCAGATAGCGTATTGGGCTAAGCGACATCTCAAAGCGCATGAAATGACGAGTGAAAGGCACTATTAAACTTCTAGGGTAGGGCGAACAGAGAACCGATTAGATCATTTTACATTAAGGTTAATATAAGAATTCAGGGTAATTCTATCACGTTTGTTCAATGTACGTCGCTCCTATTTCAGATAGTGTACTGGGCTAGGCGGAATCTTAAAGTACGTGGAAGGGCGAGTAAAATGCATTACCAAACTTCTAGGGTAGGGCAAACAGAGACCCGATTAGATCATTTCATATTATGGTTTATTTAAGAATGCAACGAAACTCTATCACATTTGTTCAATTTACGTCGCTCCTATTTCAGATAGCGTATTGGGCTAAGCGGCATCTCAAATCGCATGAAATGGCGAGTAAAATGCACTATTAAACTTCTAGGGTAAGGCAAACAGAGACCCGATTAGATCATTTTATATTATGGTTAATTTAAGAATTCAGCCAAATTCTATCACATTTGTTCAATTTACGTCGCTCCTATTTCAGATAGCGTATTGGACTAAGCGCCATCTCAAAGCGCATGAAATGGCGAGTAAAATGCACTATTAAACTTCTAGGGTAGGGCAAACAGAGACGCGATTAGATCATTTTATATTATGGTTAATTTAAGAATTCAGCAAAATTCTATCACATTTATTCAATTTACGTCGCTCCTATTTCAGATAGCGTACTGGGCTAGGCGCAATCTTAAAGCACGTGGATTGGCGAGTAAAATGCACTATTAAACTTCTATGATAGGGCAATCAGAGACCCGATTAGATCATTTTATATTTTGGTTAATATAAGAATTCAGCGAAATTCTATCACAATTGTTCTATTTACGTCGCTCCTATTTCAGATAGCGTATTGGGCTCAGCGGCATCTCAAAGCATATGAAATGGCGAGTGAAATGCACTATTACACTTCTAGGGTAGGGCGAACAGAGACACGATTAGATCATTTTACATTAAGGTTAATATAAGTATTCAGGGAAATTCTATCACATTTGTTCAATTTACGTCGCTCCTATTTCAGATAGCGTATTGGGCTAAGCGCCATCTCAAAGCGCATGAAATGGCGAGTAAAATGCACTATTAAACTTCTAGGGTAGGGCAAACAGAGACCCGATTAGATCATTTTATGTTATGGTTAATTTAAGAATTCAGCCAAATTCTATCACATTTGTTCAATTTACGTCGCTCCTATTTCAGATAGCGTACTGGGCTAGGCGGAATCTTAAAGCGCGTGGATTGGCGAGTAAAATGCACTATTAAACTTCTATGATAGGGCAATCAGAGACCCGATTAGATCATTTTATATTTTGTTTAATTTAAGAATTCAACGAAATTCTATCACATTTGTTCAATTTACGGCGCTCCTATTACAGATAGCGTGTTGGGCTAAGCGGCATCTCAAAGCGCATGAAATGCCGAGTAAAACGCACTATTAAACATCTAGGGTAGGGCAAACAGAGACCCCATTAGATCATTTTACATTATGGTTAATAAAAGAATTCTGCGAAATTCTATCACATTTGTTCAATTTACGTCGCTCCTATTCCAGATAGCGTATTGGGCGAAGCGGCATCTCAAAGCGCATGAAATTACGAGTGAAATGCACTATTAAACTTCTAGGGTAAGGCAAACAGGGAACCGATTAGATCATTTTATATTACGGTTAATATAAGAATTCAGCGTAATTCTATCACATTTGTTAAACTTACGTCCCTCCTATTTCAGATAGCGTACTGGGCTAAGCGGCATCTTAAAGCGCATGAAATGCCGAGTAAAACGCACTATTAAACATCTAGGGTAGGGCAAACAGACACCCCATTAGATCATTTTACATTATGGTTAATAAAAGAATTCTGCGAAATTCTATCACATTTGTTCAATTTACGTCGCTCCTATTCCAGATAGCGTATTGGGCGAAGCGGCATCTCAAAGCGCATGAAATTACGAGTGAAATGCACTATTAAACTTCTAGGGTAAGGCAAACAGGGAACCGATTAGATCATTTTATATTACGGTTAATATAAGGATTCAGCGTAATTCTATCACATTTGTTAAACTTACGTCGCTCCTATCTCTGATAGCGTACTGGGCTAAGCGGCATCTTAAAGCGCATGAAATGATGAGTGAAATGCACTATTAAACTTCTATGATAGGGCAATCAGAGACCCGATTAGATCATTTTATATTTTGGTTAATTTAAGAATTCAACGAAATTCTACCACATTCGTCCAATTTACGTCGCTCCTATTACAGATAGCGTATTGGGCTATGCGGCATCTCAAAGCGCATGAAATGCCGAGTAAAACGCACTATTAAACATCTAGGGTAGGGCAAACAGAGACCCGATTAGATCATTTTACATTATGGTTAATAAAAGAATTCAGCGAAATTCTATCACATTTGTTCAATTTACGTCGCTCCTATTCCAGATAGCGTATTGGGCTAAGCGGCATCTCAAAGCGCATGAAATTACGAGTGCAATGCACTATTAAACTTCTAGGGTAGGACAAACAGAGACCCGATTAGATCATTTTACATTATGGTTAATAAAAGAATTCAGCGAAATTCTATCACATTTGTTCAATTTACGTCGCTCCTATTCCAGATAGCGTATTGGGCTAAGCGGCATCTCAAAGCGCATGAAATGGCGAGTGAAATGCACTATTAGACTTCTATGGTAGGGCGAACAGAGACACGATTAGATCATTTTACATTAAGGTTAATATAAGAATTCAGGGAAATTCTATCACATTTGTTCAATTTACGTCGCTCCTATTCCAGATAGCGTATTGGGCTATGGGGCAGCTTAAAGCACATGAAATGGCGAGTAAAATGCACTATCAAACTTCTATGATAGGGCAAACAGAGGCCCGATTACATCATTTTATATGACGGTTAATATAAGAATTCAGCGTAATTCTATCACATTTGTTCAACTTACGTAGCGGCTATTTCAGATACCATACTGGGCTAGGCGGCATCATAAAGCGCGTGGAATGGCGAGTACAATGCACTACTAAACTTCTATGATAGGGAAATCAGAGACCCGATTAGATCATTTTATATTTTGTTTAATATAAGATTTCAGGGAAATTCTATCGCATTTGTTCAATTTACGTCGCTCCTATTTCAGATAGCGTATTCGGCTATGCGGCATCTCAAAGCGCATGAAATGGCGAATAAAATGCACTCTTAAACTTCTAGGCTAGGGCGAACAGAGACCCGATCAGATCATTTTACGTTATGGTTAATAAAAGAATTCAGCGAAATTCTATCACATTTGTTCAACTTACGTCGCTCCTATTTCAGATAGCGTATTGGGCTAAGCGGCATCTCAAAGCGCATGAAATGGCGAGTAAAATGCACTATTAGATTTCTATGGTAGGGCGTACAGAGACCCGATTAGATCATTTTATATTATGGTTAATTTAAGAATTCAGCAAAATTCTATCACATTTGTTCAATTTACGTCGCTCCTATTTCAGATACCGTACTGGGCTCGACGGCATCTTAAAGCGCGTGGAATGGCGAGTGAAATGCACTATTAGACTTCTATGGTAGGGCGAACAGAGACCCGACTAGATCATTTTACATTAAGGTTAATATAAGAATTCAGGGAAATTCTATCACATTTGTTCAATTTACGTCGCTCCCATTCCAGATAGCGTATTGGGCTATGCGGCACCTTAAAGCACATGAAATGGCGAGTAAAATGCACTATTAAACTTCTATGATAGGGCAAACAGAGACCCGATTATATCATTTTATATTACGGTTAATATAAGAATTCAGCGTAATTCTATCACATTTGTTCAACTTACGTCGCTCCTATTTCAGATAGCGTATTGGGCTAAGCGGCATCTCAAAGCGCATGAAATGGAGAATAAAATGCACTATTAAACTTCTAGGCTAGGGAGAACAGAGACCCGATTAGATCATTTTACATTATGGTTCATAAAAGAATTCAGCGCAATTCTATCACATTTTTTCAACTTACGTCGCTCCTGTTTCAGATAGCGTATTGGGCTAAGCGGCATCTCTAAGCGCATGAAATGGCGAGTAAAATGCAATACTAAACTTCTAGGATAAGGCAAACAGAGACCCGATTAGATCATTTTATATTACGGTTAATATAAGAATTCAGCGTAATTCTATCACATTTGTTCAACTTACGTCGCTCCTAATTTAGATAGCGTACTGGGCTAGGCGGCATCTTAAAGCGCGTGGAATGGCGAGTAAAATGCACTGCTAAACTTCTATGATAGGGCAATCAGAGACCCGATTAGATCATTTTATATTTTGTTTAATATAAGATTTCAGGGAAATTCTATCACATTTGTTCAATTTACGTAGCTCCTATTTCAGATAGCGTATAGGGCTAAGCGGCATCTCAAAGCGCATGAAATGGCGAGTAAAATGCACTATTAGATTTCTATGGTAGGGCGTACAGAGACCCGATTAGATCATTTTATATTTTGGTTAATATAAGAATTCAGCGAAATTCTATCACATTTGTTCAATTTACGTCGCTCATATTTCAGATAGCGAACTGGGCTATGCGGCATCTTAAAGCGCGCGGAATGGCGAGTAAAATGCACTATTAAACTTCTATGCTAGGGCAATCAGAGAGCCGATTAGATCATTTCATATTTTGGTTAATATAAGAATTCAGTGAAATTCTATCACATTTGTTTAATTTACGTCGCTCCTATTTCAGATAGCGTATTGGGCAAAGCGGCATC
>CAKAJE020001029.1:0-33962 GCA_916610135.2 Macropis europaea | reverse complement strand
CCTCTTCAGATAGCGTATTGGGCTAGACAGCACCTTAAAGCGCATGAAATACGCGAGTAAATGCACTATTAACCTTCTATGATAGGGCAATCAGAGACCCGATTAGATCATTTCAAATTATGGTTAAGTTAAGAATTCTGTGTAATTCTATCACATTGGTTCATTTACGATGCTCCTATTTCAGATAGCCTATTGGGCGAGGCGGCATCTTAAAGCGCATGAAATTCGAGTAAAATGCTCTACTAGACTTCTCAGATAGGGCAATCAGAGACCCGATTAGATCGTTTTATATTAATGTTAATATAAGAATTCAACGTAATTTTATCACATTCGTTCAATTTACGTCGCCCCTATTTCAGATACCGTATTGGGCTAGGTTGCACCTTAAAGCGCATGACATGTGGAGTAAAATGCACTATTAAACTTCTAGGGTAGGGCAATCAGAGACCCGATTAGATCATTTTATATAATGGTTAATTTAAGAATTCAGCGAAACTCTATCCACTTGTTCAATTTACGTAGCTCCGATTTCAGATAGCGTATTGGAATAGATGGCACCTTAAAGCGCATGAAATGACGAGTAAGATTCACTACTAAAGTTATATGGTAGGACAATCAGAGACCCGATTGGATCATTTCATATTATTGTTAATATAATAATTCAGCGTAATTTGAACACATTTGTTGAACTCCCGTCGCCCCTATTCAGATAGCGTATTGGGCTAAGCGGCATCTTCAGCGCATGAAATGTCGAGTAAAATTCACTACTAAACTTCTATGATAGGGCAATCAGAGACCCGATTAGATCATTTTATATTATGGTTAATATAAGAATACAGCGAAATTCTATCACATTTGTTCAATTTACGTCGCTCCAACTTCAGATAGCGTATCGGGATAAGCGGTACCTTAAAGCGCATGAAATGCCGAGCAAAATGCACTATTAACCTTCTATGATAGAGCAACCAGAGACCCGATTAGATCATTTTATATTATGGCTAATATAAGAATTCAGCGTTATTCTATCACATTTGTTCAATTTACGTCGCTCCTATTTCAGATAGCATATTGGGCTAGGCGGCATCGTAAAGCGCATGGAGTGTCGAGTAAAATGCACTGTTAAACATCTCGGATAGGGCAAACAGAGACCCGATTAGCTCATTTTATATTATGGTTAATATAAGAATTCTGCGTAATTCTATCACACCTGTTCAATTTACGACGCTCCTGCTTCAGACAGCGTATTGGGCTAAGCGGCATCTTAAAGCGCGTGGAATGACGAGTAAAATGCACTACTAACCTTCTATGATAGGGCAATCAGAGACCCGATCAGATCATTTCATATTACTGTTAATATAAGAATTCAGCGTGCTTTTATCACATTTGTTCAATTTACGTCCCCCCTGTTTCAGATTGCGTATTGGGCTAGGTGGCATCTTAAGGCGCTTGGAATGACGAGTAAAATGCACTACTAACCTTCTATGATAGGGCAATCAGAGCCCCGTTTAGATCATTTTATATTATTGTTAATATTAGAATACAGCGTAATTTGATCACATTGTTGAATTTACGTCGCCCCTATTTCAGATAGCGTATTGGGCTAGGTGGCATCTTAAGCGCATGAAATGTCGTGTTAAATGCACTATTAACTCTAGGAAACGGCAAACAGAGGCCAGATTAGATCGTTTTATATTATTGTTAATATAAGAATTCTGCGTAATTCTATCACATTTGTTCAATTTACGTCGCTCCTATTTCAGATAGCGTATCGGGCGAGTCGGCATCTTAAAGCGCATGAAATGTCGAGTAGAATGCACCACTAAACTTCTCGGATAGGGCAATCAGAGACCCGATTAGGTCATCTTATATTCTGATTAATATAAGAATTCAGCGTACTTCTATCACATTTCTTCAAATTACGTCGCTCCTATTTCAGATAGTATATTGGGCTTGGCGGCATCTTAAGCGCGTGGAATGACGAGTAGAATGCACTCCTATCCTTCTATGAAGGGGCAATCAGAGACCCGAATAGATCATATTATATTATGGTTAATATAAGAATTCTGCGTAATTCTATTACATTTGTTGAATTTACGTCGCTCCTATTTCAGATGGCGTATTGGTCTAAGCGGCATCTTAAAGCGCATGAAATGTCGAGTAAAATGCACTACCAAACTGCTAGGATAGGGCAATCAGAGACCCGATTAAATCATCTTATATTCTGGTTATATAAGAATTCAGTGTAATTCTATCACATTTGTTCAATTTACGCAGCCCAAATTTCAGATAGCGTGTTGGTCCAAGCGGGATCTTAAAGCGCATGAAATGGCGTGTAAAATGAACTATTAAACTTCTATGATAGGGCAATCAGAGACCCGATTAGATCATTTTATACTATTGTTATTATAAAAATGCAGCGTAATTTTATCACATTTGTTGAACTCTCGTCGCCCCTATTTCAGATAGCGTATTGGGCTAGGTAGCATATTAAAGCGCATCATATGTCGAGTAAAATGTACCATTAACCTTCTATGATAGGGCAATCAGAGACCCGAATAGATCATATTATATTAATGTTAATATAAGGATTCTGCGTAATTCTATCACATTTGTTCAATTTATGTCGCTCCTATTTCATATAGCGTATGGGCCCAAGCGGCACCTTAAAGCGCATGAAATGACGAGTAAAATGCACTATTAAACTTCTGTGATAGGGCAATCAGGGACCCGATCAGATCATTTTATATATGGTTAATTAAAGAACTCAGCGAAATTCATCACATTTGTCAATTACGTTGCTCCTATTTCAGATAGCGTATTGGGCCAAGCGGCACCTTAAAGCGCATGAAATGACGAGTAACATGCACTACTAAACTTCTATGATAGGGCAATCAGAGACCCGAATATATCGTATTATATTATGGTTAATATAAGAATTCTGCGTAATTCTTTCACGTTTGTTCAATTTACGTAGCTCCAATTCAGATAGCGTATTGGGCTAGGCGGCACCTTAAAGTGCATGAAATGCCGAGTAAAATGCACTATTAAACTTCTCTGATAGGGCAATCACAGACCCGATTAGATCATTTTAAATTATGGTTAATATAAGAATTCTGCGTAATTCTATCACATTTTTTCAATTTATGTCGCTCCTACTTCAAATAGCGTATTGGGCTAAGCGGCATCTTAAAGCCAATGAAATGTCGAGTAAAATGTACTATTAAACATCTAGGGTAGGGCAGACATAGAGCCGATTAGATCATTTTATATTATGATTAATTTAAGAATTCAGCGTAATTCTATCACATTTGTTCAATTTATGTAGCTCCAATTTCAGACAGCGGAGTCGGCGAAGCGGGACCTTAACCGCCTGAAATGACGAGTAAAATGCACTACTAAACTTCTAGAATAGGGAAATCAGAGTCCCGGTTAGATCATTTTCTTTATTGTTGCTAATTTAAGAATTCATCGTAACTCTATCACATTTGTTCAATTTACGTCGCTCCTATTTCAGATAGAATATTGGGCGAGGCGGAACTTAACGCGCGCGGAATGACGAGTAAAATGCACTACTAACCTTCTATGATAGGGCAATTAGAGACCCGATCAGATCATTTTATATTATGGTTAATATAAGAATTCAGCGAAATTCTATAACATTTGTTCAATTTACGTCGCCCCTATTTCAGATAGTGTATTGGGCTAGGTTGCATCATAAAGCGCATCAAATGCCGAGTAAAATGCACTATTAAAATTCTATGGTAGGTGGAACAGAGAACCGATTAGATCATTTTATATTATGGATAATTAACAATCAGCGAAATTCTATCACACTTGTTCAATTTACGTAGCTCCAATTTCAGATAGCGTATTGGGCTAGGCGGCAACATAAAGCGCGTGAAATGACGAGTATAATGCACTATTCAACTTCTATGACAGGGCCGTCAGAGACCTGAATAGATCATATTATATTATGGTTAATATAAGAATTCTGCGTAATTCTATCACGTTTGTTCAATTTACGTCGCTCCTACTGCGGGTAGCGTATTGGGCAAAGCGGCATCTTAAAGCGAACGAAATGTCGAGTAAAATGCACTACTAACCTTCTATGATAGGGCAATCAGAGACCCGATTAGATCATTTTATATTATGTTTAATATAAGAATTCAGCGAAATTCTATCACGTTTGCTCAATTTACATCGCTCCTATTTCAGATAGCGTATTGGGCTAGGTTGCACCATAAAGCGCATGAAATGTCGAGTACAGTGCACTATTAAAATTCTAGGACAGGCCAACAGAGAGCCGATTGGACGTTTTATATTATGGTTAATTTAAGAATTCAGCGAAATCTATCACATTTGTTCAATTTACGTCGCTCCTATTTCAGATAGCCTGTTGGGCTAAGCGGCACCTTAAGCGCATGAAATGACGACTAAAATGCACTATTAAACGTCTATGATAGGGCAATCAGAGACCCGATTAGATCATTTCATATTATTGTTATTATAAGAATTCAGCGTAATTTTATCACATTTGTTCAATTTACGTCGCTCCTATTTCAGATAGCGTATTGGGCTAGATGGCATCTTAAAGCCCATGACATGTCGAGTAAAATGCATTACAAAACTTCTATGGCAGGGCAAACAGAGACCCGATTGGATCATTTTATATTATGGTTAATTTAAGAATTCAGCGAAATTCTATCACATTTGTTCAATTTACGTCGCTCCTATTTCAGATAGCGTATTGGGCTAGTCGGCACCTTAAAGCGCATGAAATGACGAGTAAAATGCACAATTTAACTTCTATCATATGGTAATCAGAGACCCGAATAGATCGTATTATATTATGGTTAATATAAGAATTCTGCGTAATTCTATCACATTTGTTCTGTTTACGTCGCCCCTATTTCAGATAGCGTATTGGGCTAGGCGGCACCTTAAAGCGCATGAAATGACGAGTAAAATGCACTATTCAACTTCTATGATAGGGCAATCAGAGACCCGAATAGATCGTATTATATTATGGTTAATATAAGTATTCTGCGTAATTCTATCACGTTTGTTCAATTTACGTCGCTCCATCTTCAGATAGCGTATTGGGCTAGACAGCACCTTAAAGCGCATGAAATACGCGAGTAAAATGCACTATTAACCTTCTATGATAGGGCAATCAGAGACCCGATTAGATCATTTCAAATTATGGTTAAGTTAAGAATTCTGTGTAATTCTATCACATTGGTTCAATTTACGATGCTCCTATTTCAGATAGCCTATTGGGCGAGGCGGCATCTTAAAGCGCATGAAATTTCGAGTAAAATGCTCTACTAGACTTCTCAGATAGGGCAATCAGAGACCCGATTAGATCGTTTTATATTAATGTTAATATAAGAATTCAACGTAATTTTATCACATTCGTTCAATTTACGTCGCCCCTATTTCAGATACCGTATTGGGCTAGGTTGCACCTTAAAGCGCATGACATGTGGAGTAAAATGCACTATTAAAATTCTAGGGTAGGGCAAACAGAGACCCGATTAGATCATTTTATATAATGGTTAATTTAAGAATTCAGCGAAACTCTATCACACTTGTTCAATTTACGTAGCTCCGATTTCAGATAGCGTATTGGAATAGATGGCACCTTAAAGCGCATGAAATGACGAGTAAGATTCACTACTAAAGTTATATGGTAGGACAATCAGAGACCCGATTGGATCATTTCATATTATTGTTAATATAATAATTCAGCGTAATTTGAACACATTTGTTGAACTCCCGTCGCCCCTATTTCAGATAGCGTATTGGGCTAAGCGGCATCTTCAAGCGCATGAAATGTCGAGTAAAATTCACTACTAAACTTCTATGATAGGGCAATCAGAGACCCGATTAGATCATTTTATATTATGGTTAATATAAGAATACAGCGAAATTCTATCACATTTGTTCAATTTACGTCGCTCCAACTTCAGATAGCGTATCGGGATAAGCGGTACCTTAAAGCGCATGAAATGCCGAGCAAAATGCACTATTAACCTTCTATGATAGAGCAACCAGAGACCCGATTAGATCATTTTATATTATGGCTAATATAAGAATTCAGCGTTATTCTATCACATTTGTTCAATTTACGTCGCTCCTATTTCAGATAGCATATTGGGCTAGGCGGCATCGTAAAGCGCATGGAGTGTCGAGTAAAATGCACTGTTAAACATCTCGGATAGGGCAAACAGAGACCCGATTAGCTCATTTTATATTATGGTTAATATAAGAATTCTGCGTAATTCTATCACACCTGTTCAATTTACGACGCTCCTGCTTCAGACAGCGTATTGGGCTAAGCGGCATCTTAAAGCGCGTGGAATGACGAGTAAAATGCACTACTAACCTTCTATGATAGGGCAATCAGAGACCCGATCAGATCATTTCATATTACTGTTAATATAAGAATTCAGCGTGCTTTTATCACATTTGTTCAATTTACGTCCCCCCTGTTTCAGATTGCGTATTGGGCTAGGTGGCATCTTAAGGCGCTTGGAATGACGAGTAAAATGCACTACTAACCTTCTATGATAGGGCAATCAGAGCCCCGTTTAGATCATTTTATATTATTGTTAATATTAGAATACAGCGTAATTTGATCACATTTGTTGAATTTACGTCGCCCCTATTTCAGATAGCGTATTGGGCTAGGTGGCATCTTAAAGCGCATGAAATGTCGAGTAAAATGCACTATTAAACTTCTAGGAAACGGCAAACAGAGGCCAGATTAGATCGTTTTATATTATTGTTAATATAAGAATTCTGCGTAATTCTATCACATTTGTTCAATTTACGTCGCTCCTATTTCAGATAGCGTATCGGGCGAGTCGGCATCTTAAAGCGCATGAAATGTCGAGTAGAATGCACCACTAAACTTCTCGGATAGGGCAATCAGAGACCCGATTAGGTCATCTTATATTCTGATTAATATAAGAATTCAGCGTACTTCTATCACATTTCTTCAAATTACGTCGCTCCTATTTCAGATAGTATATTGGGCTTGGCGGCATCTTAAAGCGCGTGGAATGACGAGTAGAATGCACTCCTATCCTTCGATGAAGGGGCAATCAGAGACCCGAATAGATCATATTATATTATGGTTAATATAAGAATTCTGCGTAATTCTATTACATTTGTTGAATTTACGTCGCTCCTATTTCAGATGGCGTATTGGTCTAAGCGGCATCTTAAAGCGCATGAAATGTCGAGTAAAATGCACTACCAAACTGCTAGGATAGGGCAATCAGAGACCCGATTAAATCATCTTATATTCTGGTTAATATAAGAATTCAGTGTAATTCTATCACATTTGTTCAATTTACGCAGCCCAAATTTCAGATAGCGTGTTGGTCCAAGCGGGATCTTAAAGCGCATGAAATGGCGTGTAAAATGAACTATTAAACTTCTATGATAGGGCAATCAGAGACCCGATTAGATCATTTTATACTATTGTTATTATAAAAATGCAGCGTAATTTGATCACATTTGTTGAACTCTCGTCGCCCCTATTTCAGATAGCGTATTGGGCTAGGTAGCATATTAAAGCGCATCATATGTCGAGTAAAATGTACCATTAACCTTCTATGATAGGGCAATCAGAGACCCGAATAGATCATATTATATTAATGTTAATATAAGGATTCTGCGTAATTCTATCACATTTGTTCAATTTATGTCGCTCCTATTTCATATAGCGTATTGGGCTAAGCGGCACCTTAAAGCGCATGAAATGACGAGTAAAATGCACTATTAAACTTATGTGATAGGGCAATCAGGGACCCGATCAGATCATTTTATATTATGGTTAATTAAAGAACTCAGCGAAATTCAATCACATTTGTTCAATTTACGTTGCTCCTATTTCAGATAGCGTATTGGGCCAAGCGGCACCTTAAAGCGCATGAAATGACGAGTAACATGCACTACTAAACTTCTATGATAGGGCAATCAGAGACCCGAATATATCGTATTATATTATGGTTAATATAAGAATTCTGCGTAATTCTTTCACGTTTGTTCAATTTACGTAGCTCCAATTTCAGATAGCGTATTGGGCTAGGCGGCACCTTAAAGTGCATGAAATGCCGAGTAAAATGCACTATTAAACTTCTCTGATAGGGCAATCACAGACCCGATTAGATCATTTTAAATTATGGTTAATATAAGAATTCTGCGTAATTCTATCACATTTTTTCAATTTATGTCGCTCCTACTTCAAATAGCGTATTGGGCTAAGCGGCATCTTAAGCCAATGAAATGTCGAGTAAAATGTACTATTAAACATCTAGGGTAGGGCAGACATAGAGCCGATTAGATCATTTTATATTATGATTAATTTAAGAATTCAGCGTAATTCTATCACATTTGTTCAATTATGTAGCTCCAATTTCAGACAGCGGAGTCGGCGAAGCGGGACCTTAAACCGCCTGAAATGACGAGTAAAATGCCACTACTAAACTCTAGAATAGGGAAATCAGAGTCCCGGTTAGATCATTTTCTTTATTGTTGCTAATTTAAGAATCATCGTAACTCTATCACATTTGTTCAATTTACGTCGCTCCTATTTCAGATAGAATATTGGGCGAGGCGGAACTTAACGCGCGCGGAATGACGAGTAAAATGCACTACTAACCTTCTATGATAGGGCAATTAGAGACCCGATCAGATCATTTTATATTATGGTTAATATAAGAATTCAGCGAAATTCTATCACATTTGTTCAATTTACGTCGCCCCTATTTCAGATAGCGTATGGGCTAGGTTGCATCATAAAGCGCATGAAATGCCGAGTAAAATGCACTATTAAAATTCTATGGTAGGTGGAACAGAGAACCGATTAGATCATTTTATATTATGGATAATTTACAATTCAGCGAAATTCTATCACACTTGTTCAATTTACGTAGCTCCAATTTCAGATAGCGTATTGGGCTAGGCGGCAACATAAAGCGCGTGAAATGACGAGTATAATGCACTATTCAACTTCTATGATAGGGCCGTCAGAGACCCGAATAGATCATATTATATTATGGTTAATATAAGAATTCTGCGTAATTCTATCACGTTTGTTCAATTTACGTCGCTCCTACTGCGGGTAGCGTATTGGGCAAAGCGGCATCTTAAAGCGCACGAAATGTCGAGTAAAATGCACTACTAACCTTCTATGATAGGGCAATCAGAGACCCGATTAGATCATTTTATATTATGTTTAATATAAGAATTCAGCGAAATTCTATCACCTTTGCTCAATTTACATCGCTCCTATTTCAGATAGCGTATTGGGCTAGGTTGCACCATAAAGCGCATGAAATGTCGAGTACAGTGCACTATTAAAATTCTAGGACAGGCCAACAGAGAGCCGATTGGATCGTTTTATATTATGGTTAATTTAAGAATTCAGCGAAATTCTATCACATTTGTTCAATTTACGTCGCTCCTATTTCAGATAGCCTGTTGGGCTAAGCGGCACCTTAAAGCGCATGAAATGACGACTAAAATGCACTATTAAACTTCTATGATAGGGCAATCAGAGACCCGATTAGATCATTTCATATTATTGTTATTATAAGAATTCAGCGTAATTTTATCACATTTGTTCAATTTACGTCGCCCCTATTTCAGATAGCGTATTGGGCTAGATGGCATCTTAAAGCCCATGACATGTCGAGTAAAATGCATTACAAAACTTCTATGGTAGGGCAATCAGAGACCCGATTAGATCATTTTATATTATGTTTAATATAAGAATTCTACGTAATTCTATCACATTTGTTCAATTTACGACGCTCCTATTTCAGATAGCGTATTGCGCTAAGCGGCACCTTAAAGCGCATGAAATGTCGAGTAAAATGCACTATTAAACTTCTATGATAGGGCAATCAGAGACGCGATTAGATCATTTTATTACTGTTAATATAAGAATACAGCGAAATTCTATCACATTTGTTCAATTTACGTCGCTCCTATTTCAGATAGCCTATTGGGCTAAGCGGCACCTTAAAGCGCATGAAATGACGTGTAAAATGCACTATTAAGCTTCTATGATAGGGCAATCAGAGACCCAAATAGATCGTATTATGTTATGGTTAATATAATAATTCTGCGTAATTCTATCACATTTGTTCAATTTATGTCGCTCCTATTTCAGATAGCGTATTGGGCTAGGTAGCATCTTAAAGCGCATGAAATGTCGAGTAAAATGCACGATTAAACTTCTATGATAGGGCAATCAGAGACCCGAATAGATCGTATTATATTATGGCTAATATAAGAATTCAGAGAAATTTTGTCACATTTGTTCTATTTACGTCGCCCCTATTTCAGATAGCGTACTGGGCTACGTGGCATCTTAATGCGAATGAAATGTCGAGTAAAATGCACTATTAAACTTCTAGGGTAGGGCAAACAGAGACCCGATTGGATCATTTTATATTATGGTTAATTTAAGAATTCAGCGAAATTCTATCACATTTGTTCAATTTACGTCGCTCCTATTTCAGATAGCGTATTGGGCTAGTCGGCACCTTAAAGCGCATGAAATGACGAGTAAAATGCACAATTTAACTTCTATCATATGGTAATCAGAGACCCGAATAGATCGTATTATATTATGGTTAATATAAGAATTCTGCGTAATTCTATCACATTTGTTCTGTTTACGTCGACCCTATTTCAGATAGCGTATTGGGTTAGGCGGCACCTTAAAGCGCATGAAATGACGAGTAAAATGCACTATTCAACTTCTATGATAGGGCAATCAGAGACCCGAATAGATCGTATTATATTATGGTTAATATAGGTATTCTGCGTAATTCTATCACGTTTGTTCAATTTACGTAGCTCCAATTTCAGATAGCGTATTGGACTAGGCGGCATATTAAAGCGCATGAAATGTCGAGTAAAATTCACTACTAAACTCCACGGATAGGGCAATCAGAGACCCGATTAGGTCATTTTATATTATGGTTAATATAAGAATTCTGCGTAATTCTCTCAGATTTGTTCAATTTACGTCGCTCCTATTTCAGATAGCGTATTGGGATAGGCGACATCTTAAAGCGCATGAAATAACGAGTAAAATGCACTACTAAACTTCGAGGATAGGGCAATCAGAGATCCGATTAGGTCATCTTATATTATGATTAATATAAGAATTCAGCGTAATTCTATCACATTTGTTCAATTTACGACGCTCCTATTTCAGATAGCGTATTGGGGTAGGCTGCATCTTAAAGCGCATGGAATGGCGAGTAAAATGCACTATAAAACTTCTATGATAGGGCAATCAGAGATCCGATTAGATCATTCTATATTATGGTTAATATAAGAATTCTGCGTAATTCTATCACATTTGTTCAATTTACGTCGCTCCCATTTCAGATAGCGTATTGTGCTGAGCGGCTTCTTAAAGCGCATGAAATGACGACTAAAATGCTCTACTAGTCTTCTCAGATAGGGCAAACAGAGACCCGATTAGATCATCTTATATTATGGTTAATATAAGAATTCAGCGAAATTCTATCACATTTGTTCAATTTACGTCGCTCCTATTTCAGATAGCGTATTGGGTTAGGTGGCATCTTAAAGCGCATGAAATGTCGAGTAAAATGCACTATTAAACATCTAGGGTAGGGCAGACATAGAGCCGATTAGATCATTTTATATTATGATTAATTTAAGAATTCAGCGTAATTCTATCACATTTGTTCAATTTATGTAGCTCCAATTTCAGACAGCGGAGTCGGCGAAGCGGGACCTTAAACCGCCTGAAATGACGAGTAAAATGCACTACTAAACTTTTAGAATAGGGAAATCAGAGTCCCGGTTAGATCATTTTATATTATTGCTAATTTAAGAATTCATCGTAACTCTATCACATTTGTTCAATTTACGTCGCTCCTATTTCAGATAGAATATTGGGCGAGGCGGAACTTAACGCGCGCGGAATGACGAGTAAAATGCACTACTAACCTTCTATGATAGGGCAATTAGAGACCCGATCAGATCATTTTATATTATGGTTAATATAAGAATTCAGCGAAATTCTATCACATTTGTGCAATTTACGTCGCTCCTATTTCAGATACAGTATGGGCCCAAGCGGCATCTTAAAGCGCATGAAATGACGAGTAAAATGCACTATTAAACTTCTATGATAGGGCAATCAGAGACCCGATCAGATCATTTTATATTATGGTTAATATAAGAATTCAGCGTAATTCTATCACATTTGTTCAATTTACGTCGTTCCTGTTTCTGATGGCGTATTGGGCTAAGCGGCGTCTCAAAGCGCATGAAATGGCGAGTAAAATGCACTATTAAACTTCTAGGGTGAGGTAAACAGAGACCCGATTAGATCATTTCATATTACGGTTAATATAAGAATTCAGCGTAATTCTATCACATTTGTTCAATTTATGTCGTTCCTATTTCTGATAGCGTATCGTGCTACGCGGCATCTCAAAGAGCATGAAATGGCGAGTAAAATGCACTATTAAGCTTCTAGGGTAGGGCAAACAGAGACCCGATGGTATCATTTTATATTATGATTAATTTAAGAATTCAGTGAAAATCTATCACATTTGATAAATTTAAGTCGCTCCTATTTCAGATAGCGTATTGGGCTAAGTGGCATCTTAAAGCGCATGAAATGGCGAGTAAAATGCACTATCAAACTTCTAGTGTAAGGCAAACAGAGACCCGATTAGATCATTTTATATTACAGTTAATATCAGAATTCAGCGAAATTCTATCACATTTGTTCAATTTACGTCACTCCTATTTCAGATAGCCTACCGGGCTAGGCAGCATCCTAAAGCGCATGAAATGGCGAGTAAAATGCACTATTAAACTTCTAGGGTAGGGCAAACAGACACCCGATTAGATCATTTTATATTATGTTTAATTTAAGAATTCAGTGAAATTCTATCACATTTGATAAATTGACGTCGCCCCTATTTCAGATAGCGTATTGGGCTAAGTGGCATCTTAAAGCGCATGAAATGGCGAGTAAGATGCACTATTAAACTTCTAGGGTAGGGCAAACAGAGACCCGATGATATCATTTTATATTATGATTAATTTAAGAATTCAGTGAAATTCTATCACATTTGTTCAATTTACGTCGCTCCTATTTCAGATAGCGTACTGGGCTAGGCGGCATCTTAAAGCGCATGAAATGACGAGTGAAATGCACTATTAAACTTCTAGGGTAGGGCGAACAGAGACCCGATTAAATCATTTTACATTAAGGTTAATATAAGAATTCAGCGAAATTCTATCACATTTGTTCAATTTACGTCGCTCCTATTTCAGATAGCGTACTGGGCTAAACGGCATCTCAATGCGCATGAAATGGCGAGTAAAATGCACTATTAAACTTCTAGGGTAGGGCAAACAGAGACCCGATTAGATCATTTTATATTTTGGTTAATATAAGAATTCAGCGAAATTCTATCACATTTGTTCAATTAACGTTGCTCCTATTTCAGATAGCGTAGTGGGCTCGGCGGCATCTTAAAGCGCGTAGAATGGGGAGGAAAATATACTATTAAACTTCTATGATAGGGCAATCAGAGACCCGATTTGATCATTTTATATTTTGGTTAATATAAGAATTCAGCGAAATTCTACCACATTTGTTCAATTTACGTCGCTCCTATTTCAGATAGCGTATTGGGCTAAGCGGCATCTTAAAGCGCGTGGAATGGCGAGTAAAATGCACTATTACACTTCTAGGGTAGGGAGAACAGAGACCCGATTAGATTATGTCACATTAATGTTAATATAAGAATTCAGGGAAATTCTCTCACATTTGTTCAATTTACGTCGCTCCTATTTCAGATAGCGTATTGGGCTAAACGGCATCTCAAAGCGCATGAAATGGCGAGTAAAATGCACTATTAAACTTCTAGGGTAGGGAAAACAGAGACCCGATTAGATCATTTTATATTATGGTTAATTTAAGAATTCAGCAAAATTCTATCACATTTGTTCAATTTACGTCGCTCCTATTTCAGATAGCGTACTGGGCTAGGCGGCATCTTAAAGCGCATGAAATGACGAGTGAAATGCACTATTAAACTTCTAGGGTAGGGCGAACAGAGACCCGATTAAATCATTTTACATTAAGGTTAATATAAGAATTCAGCGAAATTCTATCACATTTCCTCAATTTACATCGCTCCGATTTCAGATAGCGTATTGGGCTACGCGGCATATTAAAGCGCATGAAATAACGAGTAAAATGCATTATTAAACTTCTAGGGTAGGGCAAACAGAGACCCGATTAGATCATTTTATATTATGGTTAATTTAAGAATTCTGCGAAATTCTATCACATTTGTTCAATTAACGTCGCTGCTATTTCAGATATCGTAGTGGGCTAAGCGGCATCTCAAAGCGCATGAAATGACGAGAGAAATAGACTATTAAACTTCTAGGGTAGGGCGAACAGAGACCCGATTAGATCATTTTACATTAAGGTTAATATAAGAATTCAGGGAAATTCTATCACATTTGTTCAATTTACGTCGCTCCTATTTCAGATAGCGTACTGGACTAGGCGGCATCTTAAAAGGCGTGGAATGGAGAGTAAAATGCACTATTAAACTTCTATGATAGGGCAATCAGAGACCTGATTAGATCATTTTATATTTTGGTTAATATAAGAATTCAGCGAAATTCTATCACATTTGTTCAATTGACGTCGCTCCTATTTCAGATAGCGTATTGGGCTACGCGGCATATTAAAGCGCATGAAATAACGAGTAAAATGCATTATTAAACTTCTAGGGTAGGGCAAACAGAGACCCGATTAGATCATTTTATATTTTGGTTAATTTAAGAATTCAGGGAAATTCTATCACATTTGTTCAATTTACGTCGCTCCTATTTCAGATAGCGTACTGGACTAGGCGGCATCTTAAAAGGCGTGGAATGGAGAGTAAAATGCACTATTAAACTTCTATGATAGGGCAATCAGAGACCTGATTAGATCATTTTATATTTTGGTTAATATAAGAATTCAGCGATATTCTATCACATTCGTTCAATTAACGTCGCTCCTATTTCAGATAGCCTATTGGGCTAAGCGGCATCCCAAAGCGCATGAAATGGCGAGTAAAATGCACTATTAAACTTCTAGGGTAGGGCAAACAGAGACCCGATTAGAACATTTTATATTATGGTTAATATAAGAATTCAGGGAAATTCTATCACATTTGTTCAATTAACGTCGCTCCTATTTCAGATATCGTAGTGGGCTAGGCGGCATCTTAAAGCGCGTGGAATGGAGAGGAAAATATACTATTCAACTTCTATGATAAGGCAATCAGAGGCCCGATTAGATCATTTTATATTTATGTTAATATAAGAATTCAGCGAAATTCTATCACATTTGTTCAATTTACGTCGCTCCTATTTCAGATAGCGTATTGGGCTACGCGGCATATTAAAGCGCATGAAATAACGAGTAAAATGCATTATTAAACTTCTATGATAGGGCAATCAGAGACCCGATTAGATCATTTTATATTTTGGTTAATATAAGAATTCAGCGAAATTCTATCACATTTGTTCAATTAACGTCGCTGCTATTTCAGATAGCGTAGTGGGCTAAGCGGCATCTCAAAGCGCATGAAATGACGAGAGAAATAGACTATTAAACTTCTAGGGTAGGGCGATCAGAGACCCGATTAGATCATTTTACATTAAGGTTAATATAAGAATTCAGGGAAATTCTATCACATTTGTTCAATTTACGTCGCTCCTATTTCAGATAGCGTACTGGACTAGGCGGCATCTTAAAAGGCGTAGAATGGAGAGTAAAATGCACTATTAAACTTCTATGATAGGGCAATCAGAGACCTGATTAGATCATTTTATATTTTGGTTAATATAAGGATTCAGCGAAATTCTATCACATTTGTTCAATTAACGTCGCTCCTATTTCAGATAGCCTATTGGGCTAAGCGGCATCCCAAAGCGCATGAAATGGCGAGTAAATTGCACCATTAAACTTCTAGGGTAGGGCAAACAGAGACCCGATTAGAACATTTTATATTATGGTTAATATAAGAATTCAGGGAAATTCTATCACATTTGTTCAATTAACGTCGCTCCTATTTCAGATATCGTAGTGGGCTAGGCGGCATCTTAAAGCGCGTGGAATGGAGAGGAAAATATACTGTTCAACTTCTATGATAAGGCAATCAGAGGCCCGATTAGATCATTTTATATTTATGTTAATATAAGAATTCAGCGAAATTCTATCACATTTGTTCAATTGACGTCGCTCCTATTTCAGATAGCGTATTGGGCTACGCGGCATATTAAAGCGCATGAAATAACGAGTAAAATGCATTATTAAACTTCTATGATAGGGCAATCAGAGACCCGATTAGATCATTTTATATTTTGGTTAATATAAGAATTCAGCGAAATTCTATCACATTTGTTCAATTAACGTCGCTGCTATTTCAGATAGCGTAGTGGGCTAAGCGGCATCTCAAAGCGCATGAAATGACGAGAGAAATAGACTATTAAACTTCTAGGGTAGGGCGATCAGAGACCCGATTAGATCATTTTACATTAAGGTTAATATAAGAATTCAGGGAAATTCTATCACATTTGTTCAATTTACGTCGCTCCTATTTCAGATAGCGTACTGGACTAGGCGGCATCTTAAAAGGCGTAGAATGGAGAGTAAAATGCACTATTAAACTTCTATGATAGGGCAATCAGAGACCTGATTAGATCATTTTATATTTTGGTTAATATAAGAATTCAGCGAAATTCTATCACATTTGTTCAATTAACGTCGCTCCTATTTCAGATAGCCTATTGGGCTAAGCGGCATCCCAAAGCGCATGAAATGGCGAGTAAATTGCACCATTAAACTTCTAGGGTAGGGCAAACAGAGACCCGATTAGAACATTTTATATTATGGTTAATATAAGAATTCAGGGAAATTCTATCACATTTGTTCAATTAACGTCGCTCCTATTTCAGATAGCGTAGTGGGCTAGGCGGCATCTTAAAGCGCGTGGAATGGGGAGGAAAATATACTATTAAACTTCTATGATAGGGCAATCAGAGACCCGATTAGATCATTTTATATTTTGGTTAATATAAGAATTCAGCGAAATTCTATCACATTTGTTCAATTTACGTCGCTCCTATTTCAGATAGCGTATTGGGCTCAGCGGCATCTCAATGCGCATGAAATGGCGAGTAAAATGCACTATTAAACTTCTAGGGTAGGGCAAACAGAGACCCGAATAGACCATTTAATATTATGGTTAATTTAAGAATTCAGCAAAATACTATCACATTTGTTCAATTTACGTCGCTCCTATTTCGGATAGCGTACTGGGCTAGGCGGCATCTTAAAGCGCGAGGAATGGCGAGTAAAATGCACTATTAAACTTCTATGATAGGGCAATCAGAGACCCGATTAGATCATTTTATGTTTTGGTTAATATAAGAATTCAGCGAAATTCTATCACATTTGTTAAATTTACGTCGCTCCTGTTTCGGATAGCGTATTGGGCTAAACGGCATCTCAAAGCGCATGGAATGGCGAGTAAAATGCACTATTAAACGTCTAGGGTAGGGAAAACAGAGACCCGATTAGATCATTTTATATTATGGTTAATTTAAGAATTCAGCAAAATTCTATCACATTTGTTCAATTTACGTCGCTCCTATTTCAGATAGCGTACTGGGCTAGGCGGCATCTTAAAGCGCATGAAATGACGACTGAAATGCACTATTAAACTTCTAGGGTGGGGCGAACAGAGACCCGATTAAATCATTTTACATTAAGGTTAATATAAGAATTCAGCGAAATTCTATCACATTTCCTCAATTTACATCGCTCCGATTTCAGATAGCGTATTGGGCTACGCGGCATATTAAAGCGCATGAAATAACGAGTAAAATGCATTATTAAACTTCTAGGGTAGGGCAAACAGAGACCCGATTAGATCATTCTATATTATGGTTAATTTAAGAATTCTGCAAAATTCTATCACATTTGTTCAATTAACGTCGCTGCTATTTCAGATAGCGTAGTGGGCTAAGCGGCATCTCAAAGCGCATGAAATGACGAGAGAAATAGACAATTAAACTTCTAGGGTAGGGCGAACAGAGACCAGATTAGATCATTTTACATTAAGGTTAATATAAGAATTCAGGGAAATTCTATCACATTTGTTCAATTTACGTCGCTCCTATTTCAGATAGCGTACTGGACTAGGCGGCATCTTAAAAGGCGTGGAATGGAGAGTAAAATGCACTATTAAACTTCTATGATAGGGCAATCAGAGACCTGATTAGATCATTTTATATTTTAGTTAATATAAGAATTCAGCGATATTCTATCACATTTGTTCAATTAACGTCGCTCCTATTTCAGATAGCCTATTGGGCTAAGCGGCATCCCAAAGCGCATGAAATGGCGAGTAAAATGCACTATTAAACTTCTAGGGTAGGGCAAACAGAGACCCGATTAGAACATTTTATATTATGGTTAATATAAGAATTCAGGGAAATTCTATCACATTTGTTCAATTAACGTCGCTCCTATTTCAGATAGCGTAGTGGGCTAGACGGCATCTTAAAGCGCGTGGAATGGAGAGGAAAATATACTATTCAACTTCTATGATAGGGCAATCAGAGGCCCGATTAGATCATTTTATATTTATGTTAATATAAGAATTCAGCGAAACTCTATCACATTTGTTCAATTGACGTCGCTTCTATTTCAGATAGCGTATTGGACTAAGCGGCATCTCAAAGCGTATGAAATGACGAGTGAAATGGACTATTAAACTTCTAGGGTAGGGCGAACAGAGACCCGATTAAATCATTTCACATTAATGTTAATATAAGAATTCAGGGAAATTCTCTCACATCTGTTCAATTTACGTCGCTCCTATTTCAGATAGCGTAATGGGCTAAACGGCATCTCAATGCGCATGACATGGCGAGCAAAATGCACTATTAAACTTCTAGGGTAGGCCAAACAGGGACCCGATTAGATCATTTTACATTAAGGTTAATATAAGAATTCAGGGAAATTCTATCACATTTGTTCAATTTACGTCGCTCCTATTTCAGATAGCGTACTGGACTAGGCGGCATCTTAAAAGGCGTGGAATGGAGAGTAAAATGCACTATTAAACTTCTATGATAGGGCAATCAGAGACCCGATTAGATCATTTTATATTTTGGTTAATATAAGAATTCAGCGAAATTCTATCACATTTGTTAAATTTACGTCGCTCCTGTTTCGGATAGCGTATTGGGCTAAACGGCATCTCAAAGCGCATGAAATGGCGAGTAAAATGCACTATTAAACTTCTAGGGTAGGGAAAACAGAGACCCGATTAGATCATTTTATATTATGGTTAATTTAAGAATTCAGCAAAATTCTATCACATTTGTTCAATTTACGTCGCTCCTATTTCAGATAGCGTACTGGGCTAGGCGGCATCTTAAAGCGCATGAAATGACGAGTGAAATGCACTATTAAACTTCTAGGGTAGGGCGAACAGAGACCCGATTAAATCATTTTACATTAAGGTTAATATAAGAATTCAGCGAAATTCTATCACATTTCCTCAATTTACATCGCTCCGATTTCAGATAGCGTATTGGGCTACGCGGCCTATTAAAGCGCATGAAATAACGAGTAAAATGCATTATTAAACTTCTAGGGTAGGGCAAACAGAGACCCGATTAGATCATTTTATATTATGGTTAATTTAAGAATTCTGCGAAATTCTATCACATTTGTTCAATTAACGTCGCTGCTATTTCAGATATCGTAGTGGGCTAAGCGGCATCTCAAAGCGCATGAAATGACGAGAGAAATAGACAATTAAACTTCTAGGGTAGGGCGAACAGAGACCAGATTAGATCATTTTACATTAAGGTTAATATAAGAATTCAGGGAAATTCTATCACATTTGTTCAATTTACGTCGCTCCTATTTCAGATAGCGTACTGGACTAGGCGGCATCTTAAAAGGCGTGGAATGGAGAGTAAAATGCACTATTAAACTTCTATGATAGGGCAATCAGAGACCTGATTAGATCATTTTATATTTTAGTTAATATAAGAATTCAGCGATATTCTATCACATTTGTTCAATTAACGTCGCTCCTATTTCAGATAGCCTATTGGGCTAAGCGGCATCCCAAAGCGCATGAAATGGCGAGTAAAATGCACTATTAAACTTCTAGGGTAGGGCAAACAGAGACCCGATTAGAACATTTTATATTATGGTTAATATAAGAATTCAGGGAAATTCTATCACATTTGTTCAATTAACGTCGCTCCTATTTCAGATAGCGTAGTGGGCTAGACGGCATCTTAAAGCGCGTGGAATGGAGAGGAAAATATACTATTCAACTTCTATGATAGGGCAATCAGAGGCCCGATTAGATCATTTTATATTTATGTTAATATAAGAATTCAGCGAAACTCTATCACATTTGTTCAATTGACGTCGCTTCTATTTCAGATAGCGTATTGGACTAAGCGGCATCTCAAAGCGTATGAAATGACGAGTGAAATGGACTATTAAACTTCTAGGGTAGGGCGAACAGAGACCCGATTAAATCATTTCACATTAATGTTAATATAAGAATTCAGGGAAATTCTCTCACATCTGTTCAATTTACGTCGCTCCTATTTCAGATAGCGTAATGGGCTAAACGGCATCTCAATGCGCATGACATGGCGAGCAAAATGCACTATTAAACTTCTAGGGTAGGCCAAACAGGGACCCGATTAGATCATTTTACATTAAGGTTAATATAAGAATTCAGGGAAATTCTATCACATTTGTTCAATTTACGTCGCTCCTATTTCAGATAGCGTACTGGACTAGGCGGCATCTTAAAAGGCGTGGAATGGAGAGTAAAATGCACTATTAAACTTCTATGATAGGGCAATCAGAGACCCGATTAGATCATTTTATATTTTGGTTAATATAAGAATTCAGCGAAATTCTATCACATTTGTTAAATTTACGTCGCTCCTGTTTCGGATAGCGTATTGGGCTAAACGGCATCTCAAAGCGCATGAAATGGCGAGTAAAATGCACTATTAAACTTCTAGGGTAGGGAAAACAGAGACCCGATTAGATCATTTTATATTATGGTTAATTTAAGAATTCAGCAAAATTCTATCACATTTGTTCAATTTACGTCGCTCCTATTTCAGATAGCGTACTGGGCTAGGCGGCATCTTAAAGCGCATGAAATGACGAGTGAAATGCACTATTAAACTTCTAGGGTAGGGCGAACAGAGACCCGATTAAATCATTTTACATTAAGGTTAATATAAGAATTCAGCGAAATTCTATCACATTTCCTCAATTTACATCGCTCCGATTTCAGATAGCGTATTGGGCTACGCGGCCTATTAAAGCGCATGAAATAACGAGTAAAATGCATTATTAAACTTCTAGGGTAGGGCAAACAGAGACCCGATTAGATCATTTTATATTATGGTTAATTTAAGAATTCTGCGAAATTCTATCACATTTGTTCAATTAACGTCGCTGCTATTTCAGATATCGTAGTGGGCTAAGCGGCATCTCAAAGCGCATGAAATGACGAGAGAAATAGACTATTAAACTTCTAGGGTAGGGCGAACAGAGACCCGATTAGATCATTTTACATTAAGGTTAATATAAGAATTCAGGGAAATTCTATCACATTTGTTCAATTTACGTCGCTCCTATTTCAGATAGCGTACTGGACTAGGCGGCATCTTAAAAGGCGTGGAATGGAGAGTAAAATGCACTATTAAACTTCTATGATAGGGCAATCAGAGACCTGATTAGATCATTTTATATTTTGGTTAATATAAGAATTCAGCGAAATTCTATCACATTTGTTCAATTGACGTCGCTCCTATTTCAGATAGCGTATTGGGCTACGCGGCAAATTAAAGCGCATGAAATAACGAGTAAAATGCATTATTAAACTTCTAGGGTAGGGCAAACAGAGACCCGATTAGATCATTTTATATTTTGGTTAATTTAAGAATTCAGGGAAATTCTATCACATTTGTTCAATTTACGTCGCTCCTATTTCAGATAGCGTACTGGACTAGGCGGCATCTTAAAAGGCGTGGAATGGAGAGTAAAATGCACTATTAAACTTCTATGATAGGGCAATCAGAGACCTGATTAGATCATTTTATATTTTGGTTAATATAAGAATTCAGCGATATTCTATCACATTCGTTCAATTAACGTCGCTCCTATTTCAGATAGCCTATTGGGCTAAGCGGCATCCCAAAGCGCATGAAATGGCGAGTAAAATGCACTATTAAACTTCTAGGGTAGGGCAAACAGAGACCCGATTAGAACATTTTATATTATGGTTAATATAAGAATTCAGGGAAATTCTATCACATTTGTTCAATTAACGTCGCTCCTATTTCAGATATCGTAGTGGGCTAGGCGGCATCTTAAAGCGCGTGGAATGGAGAGGAAAATATACTATTCAACTTCTATGATAAGGCAATCAGAGGCCCGATTAGATCATTTTATATTTATGTTAATATAAGAATTCAGCGAAATTCTATCACATTTGTTCAATTGACGTCGCTCCTATTTCAGATAGCGTATTGGGCTACGCGGCATATTAAAGCGCATGAAATAACGAGTAAAATGCATTATTAAACTTCTATGATAGGGCAATCAGAGACCCGATTAGATCATTTTATATTTTGGTTAATATAAGAATTCAGCGAAATTCTATCACATTTGTTCAATTAACGTCGCTGCTATTTCAGATAGCGTAGTGGGCTAAGCGGCATCTCAAAGCGCATGAAATGACGAGAGAAATAGAGTATTAAACTTCTAGGGTAGGGCGATCAGAGACCCGATTAGATCATTTTACATTAAGGTTAATATAAGAATTCAGGGAAATTCTATCACATTTGTTCAATTTACGTCGCTCCTATTTCAGATAGCGTACTGGACTAGGCGGCATCTTAAAAGGCGTAGAATGGAGAGTAAAATGCACTATTAAACTTCTATGATAGGGCAATCAGAGACCTGATTAGATCATTTTATATTTTGGTTAATATAAGAATTCAGCGAAATTCTATCACATTTGTTCAATTAACGTCGCTCCTATTTCAGATAGCCTATTGGGCTAAGCGGCATCCCAAAGCGCATGAAATGGCGAGTAAATTGCACCATTAAACTTCTAGGGTAGGGCAAACAGAGACCCGATTAGAACATTTTATATTATGGTTAATATAAGAATTCAGGGAAATTCTATCACATTTGTTCAATTAACGTCGCTCCTATTTCAGATAGCGTAGTGGGCTAGGCGGCATCTTAAAGCGCGTGGAATGGGGAGGAAAATATACTATTAAACTTCTATGATAGGGCAATCAGAGACCCGATTAGATCATTTTATATTTTGGTTAATATAAGAATTCAGCGAAATTCTATCACATTTGTTCAATTTACGTCGCTCCTATTTCAGATAGCGTATTGGGCTCAGCGGCATCTCAATGCGCATGAAATGGCGAGTAAAATGCACTATTAAACTTCTAGGGTAGGGCAAACAGAGACCCGAATAGACCATTTAATATTATGGTTAATTTAAGAATTCAGCAAAATACTATCACATTTGTTCAATTTAGGTCGCTCCTATTTCGGATAGCGTACTGGGCTAGGCGGCATCTTAAAGCGCGAGGAATGGCGAGTAAAATGCACTATTAAACTTCTATGATAGGGCAATCAGAGACCCGATTAGATCATTTTATGTTTTGGTTAATATAAGAATTCAGCGAAATTCTATCACATTTGTTAAATTTACGTCGCTCCTGTTTCGGATAGCGTATTGGGCTAAACGGCATCTCAAAGCGCATGGAATGGCGAGTAAAATGCACTATTAAACGTCTAGGGTAGGGAAAACAGAGACCCGATTAGATCATTTTATATTATGGTTAATTTAAGAATTCAGCAAAATTCTATCACATTTGTTCAATTTACGTCGCTCCTATTTCAGATAGCGTACTGGGCTAGGCGGCATCTTAAAGCGCATGAAATGACGACTGAAATGCACTATTAAACTTCTAGGGTGGGGCGAACAGAGACCCGATTAAATCATTTTACATTAAGGTTAATATAAGAATTCAGCGAAATTCTATCACATTTCCTCAATTTACATCGCTCCGATTTCAGATAGCGTATTGGGCTACGCGGCATATTAAAGCGCATGAAATAACGAGTAAAATGCATTATTAAACTTCTAGGGTAGGGCAAACAGAGACCCGATTAGATCATTTTATATTATGGTTAATTTAAGAATTCTGCAAAATTCTATCACATTTGTTCAATTAACGTCGCTGCTATTTCAGATAGCGTAGTGGGCTAAGCGGCATCTCAAAGCGCATGAAATGACGAGAGAAATAGACTATTAAACTTCTAGGGTAGGGCGAACAGAGACCAGATTAGATCATTTTACATTAAGGTTAATATAAGAATTCAGGGAAATTCTATCACATTTGTTCAATTTACGTCGCTCCTATTTCAGATAGCGTACTGGACTAGGCGGCATCTTAAAAGGCGTGGAATGGAGAGTAAAATGCACTATTAAACTTCTATGATAGGGCAATCAGAGACCTGATTAGATCATTTTATATTTTAGTTAATATAAGAATTCAGCGATATTCTATCACATTTGTTCAATTAACGTCGCTCCTATTTCAGATAGCCTATTGGGCTAAGCGGCATCCCAAAGCGCATGAAATGGCGAGTAAAATGCACTATTAAACTTCTAGGGTAGGGCAAACAGAGACCCGATTAGAACATTTTATATTATGGTTAATATAAGAATTCAGGGAAATTCTATCACATTTGTTCAATTAACGTCGCTCCTATTTCAGATAGCGTAGTGGGCTAGGCGGCATCTTAAAGCGCGTGGAATGGAGAGGAAAATATACTATTCAACTTCTATGATAGGGCAATCAGAGACCCGATTAGATCATTTTATATTTATGTTAATATAAGAATTCAGCGAAACTCTATCACATTTGTTCAATTGACGTCGCTTCTATTTCAGATAGCGTATTGGACTAAGCGGCATCCCAAAGCGCATGAAATAACGAGTAAAATGCATTACAAAACTTCTATGGCAGGGCAAACAGAGACCCGATTGGATCATTTTATATTATGGTTAATTTAAGAATTCAGCGAAATTCTATCACATTTGTTCAATTTACGTCGCTCCTATTTCAGATAGCGTATTGGGCTAGTCGGCACCTTAAAGCGCATGAAATGACGAGTAAAATGCACAATTTAACTTCTATCATATGGTAATCAGAGACCCGAATAGATCGTATTATATTATGGTTAATATAAGAATTCTGCGTAATTCTATCACATTTGTTCTGTTTACGTCGCCCCTATTTCAGATAGCGTATTGGGCTAGGCGGCACCTTAAAGCGCATGAAATGACGAGTAAAATGCACTATTCAACTTCTATGATAGGGCAATCAGAGACCCGAATAGATCGTATTATATTATGGTTAATATAAGTATTCTGCGTAATTCTATCACGTTTGTTCAATTTACGTCGCTCCATCTTCAGATAGCGTATTGGGCTAGACAGCACCTTAAAGCGCATGAAATACGCGAGTAAAATGCACTATTAACCTTCTATGATAGGGCAATCAGAGACCCGATTAGATCATTTTAAATTATGGTTAAGTTAAGAATTCTGTGTAATTCTATCACATTGGTTCAATTTACGATGCTCCTATTTCAGATAGCCTATTGGGCGAGGCGGCATCTTAAAGCGCATGAAATTTCGAGTAAAATGCTCTACTAGACTTCTCAGATAGGGCAATCAGAGACCCGATTAGATCGTTTTATATTAATGTTAATATAAGAATTCAACGTAATTTTATCACATTCGTTCAATTTACGTCGCCCCTATTTCAGATACCGTATTGGGCTAGGTTGCACCTTAAAGCGCATGACATGTGGAGTAAAATGCACTATTAAAATTCTAGGGTAGGGCAAACAGAGACCCGATTAGATCATTTTATATAATGGTTAATTTAAGAATTCAGCGAAACTCTATCACACTTGTTCAATTTACGTAGCTCCGATTTCAGATAGCGTATTGGAATAGATGGCACCTTAAAGCGCATGAAATGACGAGTAAGATTCACTACTAAAGTTATATGGTAGGACAATCAGAGACCCGATTGGATCATTTCATATTATTGTTAATATAATAATTCAGCGTAATTTGAACACATTTGTTGAACTCCCGTCGCCCCTATTTCAGATAGCGTATTGGGCTAAGCGGCATCTTCAAGCGCATGAAATGTCGAGTAAAATTCACTACTAAACTTCTATGATAGGGCAATCAGAGACCCGATTAGATCATTTTATATTATGGTTAATATAAGAATACAGCGAAATTCTATCACATTTGTTCAATTTACGTCGCTCCAACTTCAGATAGCGTATCGGGATAAGCGGTACCTTAAAGCGCATGAAATGCCGAGCAAAATGCACTATTAACCTTCTATGATAGAGCAACCAGAGACCCGATTAGATCATTTTATATTATGGCTAATATAAGAATTCAGCGTTATTCTATCACATTTGTTCAATTTACGTCGCTCCTATTTCAGATAGCATATTGGGCTAGGCGGCATCGTAAAGCGCATGGAGTGTCGAGTAAAATGCACTGTTAAACATCTCGGATAGGGCAAACAGAGACCCGATTAGCTCATTTTATATTATGGTTAATATAAGAATTCTGCGTAATTCTATCACACCTGTTCAATTTACGACGCTCCTGCTTCAGACAGCGTATTGGGCTAAGCGGCATCTTAAAGCGCGTGGAATGACGAGTAAAATGCACTACTAACCTTCTATGATAGGGCAATCAGAGACCCGATCAGATCATTTCATATTACTGTTAATATAAGAATTCAGCGTGCTTTTATCACATTTGTTCAATTTACGTCCCCCCTGTTTCAGATTGCGTATTGGGCTAGGTGGCATCTTAAGGCGCTTGGAATGACGAGTAAAATGCACTACTAACCTTCTATGATAGGGCAATCAGAGCCCCGTTTAGATCATTTTATATTATTGTTAATATTAGAATACAGCGTAATTTGATCACATTTGTTGAATTTACGTCGCCCCTATTTCAGATAGCGTATTGGGCTAGGTGGCATCTTAAAGCGCATGAAATGTCGAGTAAAATGCACTATTAAACTTCTAGGAAACGGCAAACAGAGACCAGATTAGATCGTTTTATATTATTGTTAATATAAGAATTCTGCGTAATTCTATCACATTTGTTCAATTTACGTCGCTCCTATTTCAGATAGCGTATCGGGCGAGTCGGCATCTTAAAGCGCATGAAATGTCGAGTAGAATGCACCACTAAACTTCTCGGATAGGGCAATCAGAGACCCGATTAGGTCATCTTATATTCTGATTAATATAAGAATTCAGCGTACTTCTATCACATTTCTTCAAATTACGTCGCTCCTATTTCAGATAGTATATTGGGCTTGGCGGCATCTTAAAGCGCGTGGAATGACGAGTAGAATGCACTCCTATCCTTCGATGAAGGGGCAATCAGAGACCCGAATAGATCATATTATATTATGGTTAATATAAGAATTCTGCGTAATTCTATTACATTTGTTGAATTTACGTCGCTCCTATTTCAGATGGCGTATTGGTCTAAGCGGCATCTTAAAGCGCATGAAATGTCGAGTAAAATGCACTACCAAACTGCTAGGATAGGGCAATCAGAGACCCGATTAAATCATCTTATATTCTGGTTAATATAAGAATTCAGTGTAATTCTATCACATTTGTTCAATTTACGCAGCCCAAATTTCAGATAGCGTGTTGGTCCAAGCGGGATCTTAAAGCGCATGAAATGGCGTGTAAAATGAACTATTAAACTTCTATGATAGGGCAATCAGAGACCCGATTAGATCATTTTATACTATTGTTATTATAAAAATGCAGCGTAATTTTATCACATTTGTTGAACTCTCGTCGCCCCTATTTCAGATAGCGTATTGGGCTAGGTAGCATATTAAAGCGCATCATATGTCGAGTAAAATGTACCATTAACCTTCTATGATAGGGCAATCAGAGACCCGAATAGATCATATTATATTAATGTTAATATAAGGATTCTGCGTAATTCTATCACATTTGTTCAATTTATGTCGCTCCTATTTCATATAGCGTATTGGGCTAAGCGGCACCTTAAAGCGCATGAAATGACGAGTAAAATGCACTATTAAACTTATGTGATAGGGCAATCAGGGACCCGATCAGATCATTTTATATTATGGTTAATTAAAGAACTCAGCGAAATTCAATCACATTTGTTCAATTTACGTTGCTCCTATTTCAGATAGCGTATTGGGCCAAGCGGCACCTTAAAGCGCATGAAATGACGAGTAACATGCACTACTAAACTTCTATGATAGGGCAATCAGAGACCCGAATATATCGTATTATATTATGGTTAATATAAGAATTCTGCGTAATTCTTTCACGTTTGTTCAATTTACGTAGCTCCAATTTCAGATAGCGTATTGGGCTAGGCGGCACCTTAAAGTGCATGAAATGCCGAGTAAAATGCACTATTAAACTTCTCTGATAGGGCAATCACAGACCCGATTAGATCATTTTAAATTATGGTTAATATAAGAATTCTGCGTAATTCTATCACATTTTTTCAATTTATGTCGCTCCTACTTCAAATAGCGTATTGGGCTAAGCGGCATCTTAAAGCCAATGAAATGTCGAGTAAAATGTACTATTAAACATCTAGGGTAGGGCAGACATAGAGCCGATTAGATCATTTTATATTATGATTAATTTAAGAATTCAGCGTAATTCTATCACATTTGTTCAATTTATGTAGCTCCAATTTCAGACAGCGGAGTCGGCGAAGCGGGACCTTAAACCGCCTGAAATGACGAGTAAAATGCACTACTAAACTTCTAGAATAGGGAAATCAGAGTCCCGGTTAGATCATTTTCTTTATTGTTGCTAATTTAAGAATTCATCGTAACTCTATCACATTTGTTCAATTTACGTCGCTCCTATTTCAGATAGAATATTGGGCGAGGCGGAACTTAACGCGCGCGGAATGACGAGTAAAATGCACTACTAACCTTCTATGATAGGGCAATTAGAGACCCGATCAGATCATTTTATATTATGGTTAATATAAGAATTCAGCGAAATTCTATCACATTTGTTCAATTTACGTCGCCCCTATTTCAGATAGTGTATTGGGCTAGGTTGCATCATAAAGCGCATCAAATGCCGAGTAAAATGCACTATTAAAATTCTATGGTAGGTGGAACAGAGAACCGATTAGATCATTTTATATTATGGATAATTTAACAATTCAGCGAAATTCTATCACACTTGTTCAATTTACGTAGCTCCAATTTCAGATAGCGTATTGGGCTAGGCGGCAACATAAAGCGCGTGAAATGACGAGTATAATGCACTATTCAACTTCTATGACAGGGCCGTCAGAGACCTGAATAGATCATATTATATTATGGTTAATATAAGAATTCTGCGTAATTCTATCACGTTTGTTCAATTTACGTCGCTCCTACTGCGGGTAGCGTATTGGGCAAAGCGGCATCTTAAAGCGCACGAAATGTCGAGTAAAATGCACTACTAACCTTCTATGATAGGGCAATCAGAGACCCGATTAGATCATTTTATATTATGTTTAATATAAGAATTCAGCGAAATTCTATCACCTTTGCTCAATTTACATCGCTCCTATTTCAGATAGCGTATTGGGCTAGGTTGCACCATAAAGCGCATGAAATGTCGAGTACAGTGCACTATTAAAATTCTAGGACAGGCCAACAGAGAGCCGATTGGATCGTTTTATATTATGGTTAATTTAAGAATTCAGCGAAATTCTATCACATTTGTTCAATTTACGTCGCTCCTATTTCAGATAGCCTGTTGGGCTAAGCGGCACCTTAAAGCGCATGAAATGACGACTAAAATGCACTATTAAACTTCTATGATAGGGCAATCAGAGACCCGATTAGATCATTTCATATTATTGTTATTATAAGAATTCAGCGTAATTTTATCACATTTGTTCAATTTACGTCGCCCCTATTTCAGATAGCGTATTGGGCTAGATGGCATCTTAAAGCCCATGACATGTCGAGTAAAATGCATTACAAAACTTCTATGGTAGGGCAATCAGAGACCCGATTAGATCATTTTATATTATGTTTAATATAAGAATTCTACGTAATTCTATCACATTTGTTCAATTTACGACGCTCCTATTTCAGATAGCGTATTGCGCTAAGCGGCACCTTAAAGCGCATGAAATGTCGAGTAAAATGCACTATTAAACTTCTATGATAGGGCAATCAGAGACGCGATTAGATCATTTTATTACTGTTAATATAAGAATACAGCGAAATTCTATCACATTTGTTCAATTTACGTCGCTCCTATTTCAGATAGCCTATTGGGCTAAGCGGCACCTTAAAGCGCATGAAATGACGACTAAAATGCACTATTAAGCATCTATGATAGGGCAATCAGAGACCCGAATAGATCGTATTATATTATGGTTAATATAAGAATTCTGCGTAATTCTATCACATTTGTTCAATTTATGTCGCTCCTATTTCAGATAGCGTATTGGGCTAGGTAGCATCTTAAAGCGCATGAAATGTCGAGTAAAATGCACGATTAAACTTCTATGATAGGGCAATCAGAGACCCGAATAGATCGTATTATATTATGGCTAATATAAGAATTCAGAGAAATTTTGTCACATTTGTTCTATTTACGTCGCCCCTATTTCAGATAGCGTACTGGGCTAGGTGGCATCTTAATGCGAATGAAATGTCGAGTAAAATGCACTATTAAACTTCTAGGGTAGGGCAAACAGAGACCCGATTGGATCATTTTATATTATGGTTAATTTAAGAATTCAGCGAAATTCTATCACATTTGTTCAATTTACGTCGCTCCTATTTCAGATAGCGTATTGGGCTAGTCGGCACCTTAAAGCGCATGAAATGACGAGTAAAATGCACAATTTAACTTCTATCATATGGTAATCAGAGACCCGAATAGATCGTATTATATTATGGTTAATATAAGAATTCTGCGTAATTCTATCACATTTGTTCTGTTTACGTCGCCCCTATTTCAGATAGCGTATTGGGCTAGGCGGCACCTTAAAGCGCATGAAATGACGAGTAAAATGCACTATTCAACTTCTATGATAGGGCAATCAGAGACCCGAATAGATCGTATTATATTATGGTTAATATAGGTATTCTGCGTAATTCTATCACGTTTGTTCAATTTACGTAGCTCCAATTTCAGATAGCGTATTGGACTAGGCGGCATATTAAAGCGCATCAAATGTCGAGTAAAATTCACTACTAAACTCCACGGATAGGGCAATCAGAGACCCGATTAGGTCATTTTATATTATGGTTAATATAAGAATTCTGCGTAATTCTCTCAGATTTGTTCAATTTACGTCGCTCCTATTTCAGATAGCGTATTGGGATAGGCGACATCTTAAAGCGCATGAAATAACGAGTAAAATGCACTACTAAACTTCGAGGATAGGGCAATCAGAGATCCGATTAGGTCATCTTATATTATGATTAATATAAGAATTCAGCGTAATTCTATCACATTTGTTCAATTTACGACGCTCCTATTTCAGATAGCGTATTGGGGTAGGCTGCATCTTAAAGCGCATGGAATGGCGAGTAAAATGCACTATAAAACTTCTATGATAGGGCAATCAGAGATCCGATTAGATCATTCTATATTATGGTTAATATAAGAATTCTGCGTAATTCTATCACATTTGTTCAATTTACGTCGCTCCCATTTCAGATAGCGTATTGTGCTGAGCGGCTTCTTAAAGCGCATGAAATGACGACTAAAATGCTCTACTAGTCTTCTCAGATAGGGCAAACAGAGACCCGATTAGATCATCTTATATTATGGTTAATATAAGAATTCAGCGAAATTCTATCACATTTGTTCAATTTACGTCGCTCCTATTTCAGATAGCGTATTGGGTTAGGTGGCATCTTAAAGCGCATGAAATGTCGAGTAAAATGCACTATTAAACATCTAGGGTAGGGCAGACATAGAGCCGATTAGATCATTTTATATTATGATTAATTTAAGAATTCAGCGTAATTCTATCACATTTGTTCAATTTATGTAGCTCCAATTTCAGACAGCGGAGTCGGCGAAGCGGGACCTTAAACCGCCTGAAATGACGAGTAAAATGCACTACTAAACTTTTAGAATAGGGAAATCAGAGTCCCGGTTAGATCATTTTATATTATTGCTAATTTAAGAATTCATCGTAACTCTATCACATTTGTTCAATTTACGTCGCTCCTATTTCAGATAGAATATTGGGCGAGGCGGAACTTAACGCGCGCGGAATGACGAGTAAAATGCACTACTAACCTTCTATGATAGGGCAATTAGAGACCCGATCAGATCATTTTATATTATGGTTAATATAAGAATTCAGCGAAATTCTATCACATTTGTTCAATTTACGTCGCTCCTATTTCAGATACAGTATGGGCCCAAGCGGCATCTTAAAGCGCATGAAATGACGAGTAAAATGCACTATTAAACTTCTATGATAGGGCAATCAGAGACCCGATCAGATCATTTATATTATGGTTAATATAAGAATTCAGCGTAATTCTATCACATTTGTTCAATTTACGTCGTTCCTGTTTCTGATGGCGTATTGGGCTAAGCGGCGTCTCAAAGCGCATGAAATGGCGAGTAAAATGCACTATTAAACTTCTAGGGTGAGGTAAACAGAGACCCGATTAGATCATTTCATATTACGGTTAATATAAGAATTCAGCGTAATTCTATCACATTTGTTCAATTTATGTCGTTCCTATTTCTGATAGCGTATCGTGCTACGCGGCATCTCAAAGAGCATGAAATGGCGAGTAAAATGCACTATTAAGCTTCTAGGGTAGGGCAAACAGAGACCCGATGGTATCATTTTATATTATGATTAATTTAAGAATTCAGTGAAATTCTATCACATTTGATAAATTTAAGTCGCTCCTATTTCAGATAGCGTATTGGGCTAAGTGGCATCTTAAAGCGCATGAAATGGCGAGTAAAATGCACTATCAAACTTCTAGTGTAAGGCAAACAGAGACCCGATTAGATCATTTTATATTACAGTTAATATCAGAATTCAGCGAAATTCTATCACATTTGTTCAATTTACGTCACTCCTATTTCAGATAGCCTACCGGGCTAGGCAGCATCCTAAAGCGCATGAAATGGCGAGTAAAATGCACTATTAAACTTCTAGGGTAGGGCAAACAGACACCCGATTAGATCATTTTATATTATGTTTAATTTAAGAATTCAGTGAAATTCTATCACATTTGATAAATTGACGTCGCCCCTATTTCAGATAGCGTATTGGGCTAAGTGGCATCTTAAAGCGCATGAAATGGCGAGTAAGATGCACTATTAAACTTCTAGGGTAGGGCAAACAGAGACCCGATGATATCATTTTATATTATGATTAATTTAAGAATTCAGTGAAATTCTATCACATTTGTTCAATTTACGTCGCTCCTATTTCAGATAGCGTACTGGGCTAGGCGGCATCTTAAAGCGCATGAAATGACGAGTGAAATGCACTATTAAACTTCTAGGGTAGGGCGAACAGAGACCCGATTAAATCATTTTACATTAAGGTTAATATAAGAATTCAGCGAAATTCTATCACATTTGTTCAATTTACGTCGCTCCTATTTCAGATAGCGTACTGGGCTAA